>JANAVB010029457.1:0-110594 GCA_029216955.1 Iris pallida | reverse complement strand
AAGGTTCGACGGCAGGAGGATCTCCGCACACGATAAGTTTTCGGGGACGGCGGCGTCGATGGGAGGTCGACTGCTGCGACGGCGAGGCTCCATCGAATTGTGGATGGTCGGAGGGTGGCGATACTGATGGTGGCAGTACGAGCGGTGGATGGGGAATCGGTGCGGTGGTGTTCCGGACGTGGGGCCAGAGGAGAACGGTGGGGTTTTGGCCTCGGTCGCGGTGGGTGGTCACGACGAGGCTTGGTCGGGGCGAGGCTGTGGACAGGTATGGTTTTTTATTTTTGGCTTTTGTTGTTGGTGGAGGTGGTGACGATGTGATGGTCGTGGTGTGGCACGTCGAGGAGGGGGTCGGTGGTGATCGTGGGGCGAGGTTCCGGCCGGTGGTTGCTGGTGGTTTTGGTGATGGTCGAAGGCGGCAGGACGAGGAGGATGGTGATGGTGGCCACAGTGGTCATGGGGGATATGGTGACAACCGTGGCAGTCGTGGCGGGTCTTGGCATGGTGGTTGTAGGTGTCAATAGTTTGGTGAGGGCGGTGTGGTTAATGGCCGGAGCTGGCCGCGGTGATGGTTGTTGGGTGGAAGAGGCGACAACGGGGTCGGGTGCTACCGTGGGTTCTTGCGGGAGGTAGGAGGCCGGAATTAGCTAGGATAGGTTTAGGACTAGGATTTTGGTATATCGTGCCGGGGTTGTCGGCGCGGAGGAGGAGTAATGTATATGTATAAATAATGGAATAAGAACGGATGGACACATACACGATTGTATGACACATTTGTGGAGGATTTATGGAATAGTATTTTGGAGGAAACAATGGGGAGTCTCCCCGATTTATAGGGTTGAGGAATCCTTGGTAGATAAGACTAGAATTTATTTAAACCCAAATAGATAATTTTACTATTAAATTTAAATCAATACTTTCGAATCTAAATCCAAATCCAATTTAAATATAGATAAATTACACATTTAAATTAAACTATTTAAAATAAATAAATAAAATAAAATTCCCATTTAAATTATCACAATTAAATTCAAATTACCTTTTCTATATAAAAAATAATTAAATTTTAGAATTATTTTATTGATTATTTTAATCATCATTTAAATTATCACCATTTAATTCAATACTTTTTTATAAAAATAAATAATTTCGAAAAATCAAAACTAATATTTAAGTATTTAAAATAACTTTTGCTAAAAAAATATTTCTAAATAAATTCTATTAGTTTTCGAAAATATACATGAAGTAAATTTCATGTACTTCACAAATAGAATATTCAATAATCTAGTTTTAAATTAGCACTATTAAAATAAGATAGCCTTTTATAAATGACTAAAATAATAAGTTTTGGCAACCTCGATTGATACTTTTCACAACTTTTAAAAAATAATTATCATATATATTATTTTGAAACAATCACCGATAATAAAATCAAAAACTTTTTTCTAAAAATATGTACCTCGCACATATTCGCACTCGACGAGTAAATACGAAAAACACAAATTCTCACGCGCGATACGACTACGCGATGTATAAAAAATCAGTACTAAAATACAGTAGAAATTTAGGAGTTTTATATCCTACCCAACTTACAAGAATTTCGTCCTCGAAATTAAGAATATATGGGGGGAGTGAGAAGACACAATCGACTATCGATGAGGAACAATCAATTACTACGTTCAATAAAACACGCCGTAGGAAATCATGATCTAGATCATAGAGAATATCACGAGTATGGTTAGAGGAAAGTTAATAGTCGCTAGTGAACGTTCGAAAAGAATAAGGTTTAAGGAATGAAGGTGAATTAGTTAGAGATCAAGAGTTGGTGATTCCTTTGAGAAGATTGTATAGTAGTCACATGGGTTAGGAGTATGATTAAGGGAACAATTTAAGTTGCAAGATAATTAGAGGGTTGCGATAATGATCCTAGGATCGAGAAAAAGGGCAAGAAATTTTAAAACAAAAATATAGTAACATTGAGTGGTAATGGTCATAAGTGATAGGACAGCTAGAGGAGATTCAAGTATAATCATCTTCCCTTTCTAAAATAGGTGAAGGCGAAAGCAATATAGGGATCAAAGACGATACTACCGAATACGAATATGTGGTTCAAAGGCGATCGAATAATTTCAAAAAGAATTTTCAAGGCAGTCGTAGATGGGATTTTAGAGGCCAAGTTTAATGATGTCCCATCCACGTAGAACAATAGATAAAAGCGAACCAAAGTGTACTAGGTTGATTAGACCATCATGCACCAGTTCTGATTAGATAATATGTTAGTGGGTGCACGCCCAATAGCATGTGTCTTGAACAAGTTTGATAACGGTTAAACTTGCACAACTATCTATAGTAGAAATATTTTGTCAAGATGGTAAAATATAGGTATGAGATTATTATTGAAAGCGACTAGAATTAGTTCGAACTCCTTGAGAATCTAAGTCTTGTTTGGTGCCTACACAGTCGACCTATTGTCTCCTTGTCTAAGGCTTTGGTCGACCAATAAGGTATGGTCCCTAAAAATTTATAGTCTAAGTAATCTACTTAGTATCTAATATAATGAGTCATAAGGATGAAGGCAATGCTAGGTCATGAAGCATTCTACCCAACTTACAAGAGTTAAACTAGTTGGGTGATGGGACAATGGGTCATGTCCACCTACTATGGGTTACCTTTCTAACCACTATCAAGCACGAAAGAAGGATAAGAATTAGCGGTAGAGAGAATCAAGCAAGATGCAATTTAAGGAGTCAAGAGAGAGTTGGAAGGACGAATCGAGGAAAGCGGTCAAATATGTGGATGAGATCCTAGACTCTATTCCTATACGCAGGCTTGCTTGGTACGACAAGGTAACAAAATAATTTATCTAGACCTACATGGGCTACCACAAAAACATGTAACGCTCCAGTCCCAAAATACGTAGGACTAAGCACGTAGACATGCCAGCTGTATATATGAAGTACATGGGCCTTGTATGTATACATAAGCTGTAAAATATAGTAAACCACAACTAACTAATCTCATCCCAAAATAAAGAATAAAAGATATCATATAATGAATTGTTTTGGTATAATATGTTGGGTAGGGACACATCCACTACCAACCAAAATAAAATGGAAGAAGTACATGATATATAAAAGGACTAAGTGGAAGTAGCAAGGAGGAACCAAGTCACGCCATCTTCGAATAAATGGTGAAGACCACGATCCCGACTAGAATACCTGCAGAAGACATGAACACACACCTGGAAAATAACCAGGTCCTCAGAGGGACGTAGCAATATACGGGAAGAACAAGCTAATATGAACTGTCAAAATAATAATAATATGCAAGACTCTCCTAGACACCAATATGCAAAAGGGAATGCTAACCATCTATTGTGCCATTTGGAGGACAACTTTCATGCTCATGGGTGGAGATTTTAGGCTATAAGTACGTAATTGGCATCAGTCATCCGTATCCGTCCGTACATCCAAAATGTCAGAGGGCATCTGTAAATATAAATCACCACAGTTCCATTCGGAGACTGTGGTTTACCTGTTTGGATTTCCATATGCACTAGCGACTGTCCTCTCCCAATATTTTCCACACTATTTAAGTCATGTCCATAACCTGTCCAATTTTATAACTGTATGAGTCTATAAAACCCTAGTCATAGCAGTTATGATCATCTACCGTCACACAACTTTAGAGATGGCCAGTCCATAAGTCGTGCCCCTAGCAAAATGTCTCAAACCGTATAGTGTGAGTGTAGCCCAAGGAGATATAAGGATATCCCCCCACAAGAAGGTAGTCCACTAAAACTAAGTCAACATGCATATAGTAAAGTAAAATGACTAATAGAGTCGCTTGCACCCAAGTGTGGCTTGGACGCGCAGTTATAACAATTAAGAATAAAATATGAAACTAAGTAAATAATACAAAAATAAATAATTTGACAGTTAATTAGCAAGGTATACTTGCCTGGTAGGACGTCTGTGTGCTGCGATGATCATGGTGGCACAACATATGACTTCGATGTTACAACTATGCCAGACAGCCTCCAATAATGGCACGGACTGTTCCATCTGGTCCAGAATAATTAAATTGCCTAGGGTTGATAAGAGGATGTACAGGATTGGCGGGAATATGTGAAAGGGAATTAGTCATGGGCTGTAGGAAAATCGAGAAGTTAGAAAAAAAATATACAAATTTTGAAAGATATTTATAATACTTAAAACTAGTTTTTCATGAGTCAAAATATTCATAGAAAAAATCAATTTTGATCATTATCCCTCGAATCATTTACATCATCAATTTGTTCAAACCCAAAATTATGTATTTTATCTGTCTATCTTAAGTCATCGACCAACGTATTCTCTCAAATCGCATCATTCCTTTGCTAATTCAAATCATCGAGCAACATTCAATCCAATCCTTAGAGTCATTTGCGTAACTTCAAAATTCAACTTTTTCATGTATGCTATCTTCCTATCGTGCTAACTTTTTCTATATGATCCACCTATCGATTTCCTTTATCAAGTCATCCGTTCGCTACACCTTAACTTTTCTCGATTTGATTTGCCTACTATCATTTCCATATTTCATACTTGTGCAATCTCAATCCCGTGCTCGTCATTTCTAACTTTTGTTCGAATCAACTTATCAAGTCTTAAGACTACAACAACTTAATCAACAATACTCAATCTGAGGCTTTGCGTACGTACGACGCTGGCTGATAGACTCATTGGCACCCCGCATCCTCAATCGATTGACATCCCTGAAGTTATCGCATACACATATAAACCCCCAAATTTGTGAATTTTTTTATATTATTTTTGGCTTAAATTGAATTTTACTATTTTTTATGAAATATAAATTTTTTAGTTTATTGTTTTTATTTTTGAATAATATTAATGATAGATTTTACCATGTAAATTTTTATCCTACAAATATTTGTGAGCTATTCATTTATGTATATATTATGAGGGTTAGAGATTATTTTGTCAAATATTTTTATTGATTAAATATAAAGAATATTTCTATATAATAAATAACTTTTTCTTGGTATATAATATAATTTTTATTTTATTTTACACTAGAATGATTAAGATTACTATTAATATAAAAGTGTATTAAATATTTTAATAGGAAAAAAATTTATATGCTGACTCATATTTTAGATATGTATATATATGCATATATACGCATATATCAAATATAGTTAGCAAATGTAGATATTTTATATATTTTAAAATATTTTTTTTGACATATTATAAGCTACTTTGGGCATTTATTAGTTTATATATATATATATATATATATTATTATATATATATATATATATATATATATATATATATATATATATATATATATATATATATTATAGGAAAAAAAAACACGTGTGAACAGTGCTGTAGGTACTATTCACTTTCTTCACGAACTGAACCCGACGCCCCCCTTGCGTTGACAGCAACTTTTTTTTTAACTTTCAGATTTTGAAAACCCAATCAATTCTTCACCAAAATCTTTCAAACAAAATCCTAACTAATTAGATTCTCTACTGATATGATCAAATATCAGATTGGATCTTGGATTTGAATCAAAACTTATATCGATTCAAATTCGAAAAGAAATCGGATTTAAATCTCGATATATATATAATTCGTCGAAACCTACGAGACTCCATGCGAACACCCACTTTCCTCAACCCACGACCCAGGCGAACTTCCCTGGACCTCCGCCACAACTCGTCGCCGCCTCCCTGAACCGCCGTAGCCGCCTGAACGACGGCAAACCACGCGGGACAGAGGACAGCAGTAACAACCTAGGTATGCTACTTCGGCTCCTCTTTTCTTTCTACACACGCGAGCATTTTCGATTCCGTAAAACCCTATACAGAGCCCATATAACCCTCAACAACTCCTTTCAAATAGTTTGGATTAAACTGCAGCAAGTTGTAGGAAAAATTGATTTAAAAATCATGAAAAACCCACGTCTTATCCTCATAATTTGACAGTTTTCTCGATTTAAAACCCTATATTAGAACGCCAATAACTTCCAAGTTTTAAAATAATTTAGGGATCGGTCTGAAGAGAGATAAAGCCAATATAACCGAGATTAAAACCATTCAGTTAGTTTTAATTATTGCCTAGTATATTCTGTGTTAAATCAGTTTGAATATCCCGAGAAAACTAGTTTTCGAAACCTTAAAAACTTTAATACGAGGTCCGTCCCGACAAACCAAACAACCCCGTCACAAACCGAAGGCATCGCAAGGTGCCTATCGACTTTGTGAACGTGTGTGCTTTGACGGAATTCGAATTGGTCGCGTGTGCGCGACGAATTCGATCCGTATCCGTCGAAGAACGTCGTATCGACCATTTTTGAAATTTTCCAATTACTTTGTGGGCACTCGTCAAATTGTGATGAAACTTACGCCATTGGACTCGAATTATTTTTCTGGTCCTGCATGCCAAGTTTGGTCCAATTCTGAGAAGGTTGATCGGAACGTCAAAATTGGCGGTCCCGCGACCCGATCCATTGGGCGATTTTGTGCACAGCTCATCGAAATCCAAAATTGGACATACCGTTGGGTTCGTCTCCTCAAACCAAACACGTAGACATGTAGTTTGACGACTTTAGAGACCGTAGGTTCTGGCATGTATTTCGGTGCAAAGCGGGTCCAACGGCGGACATCGTTTTGACCCAAAATTACGATTTTGCCCCTGTTCCAGAATTAGACTTTTGGACAGGCGTTTTCTAGGTATATCTTATTTACTGAGAACGTTTTTGATGTTTGTTTCAGCGTCCGGGAACGTTTGTGGAGGTTCCATTCCTGTAGCTTATTCTCACTTACCGATTTTATCTACTGGACGTCGTCAAAACACCTTCCAATCACCAGGCATGTATACCTTGCTATATTTACTGTCATATTATTTATTTTCAGCATTTATTTACTTTGTTTCATATTTTTATAAACTGTGCGTCCAAGCCACACTTGGATGCAAGCGACTTTATCAGTCGTTTCTTGTTTTATTTTATTTGTTGCATGTCGACTTAGTTGTAGTGGACTACCTTTCTATTGTAGGATATTCTTATATCTTCGTTGGCCATGACACCTACACTACACTGTTTGATACATGTTGCTAGGGGCACGGCTTGCATATTGACTGGCCATCTTTATGTAAGAAGTCGTGTGACGGATAGATGATCCTAACTACTATGACTAGGGTTGTAGAGACTCAAGCAGTTACAAAACTGGACAAGCCATGGACATGACTTAAACAGTATGGGAAATATTGGGGGAGGACAGTCGCTAGTGCGTATGGGAAGCCAAACAGGTAAACCACAGTCTCCGGATGGAACTGTGGCGAATTATTTGCAGATACCCTCTGACGTTTTGGACGTTACCGCGGGATACAGATGACTGGATGCCAGTTACATACACATAGCCTAAAATCCCACCCATACGTATGAAAGTTGTCCTCTAAATTGCACAATAGATGGTTAGAATTCCCTTGGCATATTGGTGTCTTGGAGAGTCTTGCCTATTATTATCATTCTGACAGTTCATATTAGCATGTTCTTTCTGTATTTTGTTACGTCCCTCTGAGGACCTGGTGATCTCTCCAGGTATAGACGACGAGCAGTATCCTGAGGAGTACGATTCTGGACTAGACTCTCCATTTCCAGCTGAGGAGGTCTCGCCTTCGGAGCCTATTTGATTCTATTCTTAGTTGATGGACTTATGTAGCTGATACTCTTTTTCATATTCATTTCAGTTGATTTCTTTTCAGTAGCTCGGTAGTGGATTTGTTTCCGCCCAACAGATATTTCTTTTTATTTTGAGTTGAGACATTTGGTTTGTTATCTCTCTTATTTATCATTGTGGATGAGATATAGATACTGCCTGTGACCCATGTTATATTGTTATGAGCTGGAGCTCTTTTATTACAGCTTATGTGTGTACACGTGGATTTCTATATATTGGAGTAGTCTGCGTATGCATACAGCTGGCATGTACGTATTTTCTAGTCCTATGTATTTGGGACTGGGGCGTTACATGTTTTTGTGGTAGCCCATACAGGTCAAGATAAATTGTTTGGTTACTTTACCGTACCAAGCAAGCCTGCATATAGGAATAGAGTTTAGGAATCTCATCCACATGCTTAATCACCTTCCTTGATTTCAAATTTTCGGATTCTCGTTTGACTGCTTGTCTTGCATCTAGCTTGATCTTGTTCTAACATAACCTCTATTTTTGTGCCAATATGATGAATCTTCGTAGTGGTCGCACTACTCCTCTCGCCATTACTGATGGGAACACCACTGCTCAAGAAGGACCAGTGAGTCAGCCACCCATGTCCCCTACCACTCCAGCACCATCCGGACTACAGCCTGTGATGACGCCACCCACTACTCAGCAGCAAGCCCCGACACCCCAAGTGGGACAGACAGGCCCCGAAAATCCTGCATCTCAAGAAGAGTACCTGCCACTCCCGCCAACCTATCCACCTTAGTTTCCACCACAGATTCCACCTTCATATCTACCATCATATCCAACACACCAGCCTCCACAGTATCCACCCCAACAGCCTCCACAGTATCCACCATCATATCTACCACATCAGCCTCCACAGTATCAACTTCAGCAGCCTCCCCAATCTCCACCATCATATCCACCCCAGCAGCCTCCATAATATCCACCACCATATCCACCCAGTATCCTCCACAGTATCCACCTCAGTATCCTCCCTTATACCCACCACAGTATCCCTTTCCATATCCTTCATATCCACCACAGTACGGGCCTCAGGGTATCCCACAGTTTATGCCCTAGATGCCCTACATGCTTCCGCAGCAGTCTACGCCTCAGGCTGGTGGGACTACTACAGAGCAGATCCTCCAGAGCTTAGTACAGGCTCAAATGCAGCAGAGTGAGACTATCAGGAGGAGTTTGGAGACAGCACTGACCCGAGCACCCCAAGCCTCTGTGGATACTATCGAAGGGTTCAGCAACATGAATCCTCCACACTTCAAAGGCACTTAAGACGTCATTGGAATTACCAATTGGCTGGTGAAGACGAAAAATCTCTTGAAGGCTTCGGAGTTATCTGCAAACCTATGGATGACAGCAGTAAAGTTATAATTGGAAGGAAACGCTTATGATTGGTGGGCTGCAGAGGAGAGACGGCTAGGAGTTGATTAGACATGGGAAGAATTTAAAGAGTTGTTCAATAAGAAGTTTTTCTCCGACACTGCCAAGGATGCACTTTATGACCAGTTCCTACATCTAGAGCAAGGAAGCATGACAGTTGATGAATACGACGCCGAGTTCAGTCGGTTAAGTCGTTTTGCTCCTGGATTAGTTTCGACGGAGTTAGAGAAGGCCAAGAGATTCCATAAGGGATTGAGCATAGAGCTTCAACGATACACTAGTTCTGAGTCCCGAGTCTCACAGGCAGCAGTATTATCCGAAACAAGGACTCAAGAGGCCATAAATAAGAAGGCACAGCAACGACGATCTGTTTCAACCATTACATCAACGAAGACGACACCAGTAGGGCCAACCCGACATCCAGTGACACAGCAGAAGATTAGAGCTTCCCCACAACCAGTGAGGGAATTACCCACCTGTCATTATTGCAGAAAGAATGGACATTTTCAGAGGGATTGTCGTCGCAAGTTGGGATTGTGTATGGCTTGCGGGTCAAATCAACACCAAGCTCGAGATTGTCCTTCTGGACGACAACAGATGCAGGGAGTAGCATTACCAGCACCAGGAGGAGGAGGAGCACCGCACCCGCCAGTAGCTAATGCATATCCAAGGGGCAACCAAAAGATTGGTCAAGCATTCAGCATGATCACCGCAGGGCCACCAACCCATGGAGACATAGAGACAGGTACGACGTCTTAGTTAAATTACCATTGCATGACCATGATCATAGGATAACTTAGAAATTTTATGATATAAACCTTGATAGATATAGAAACACGAGGGTATCCTATCTAGTTAGAAACCACCACCGCGATCCTACTATAATTTGTTCCACTACCTCGTATTGTATGTCAACGTAATGTCCTGCCAAAATACGGAGGCACGAAGGCGACATACGCAACCGTTTACCGCTTTTGCACGAAAAATTGTGACAGAATTTTTGCGCTCTATTCTTCCTCCGTCTACACTTCGTTTCCATATATCGTGCGTTATTTTTATTTCGAGGACGAAATTCTTATAAGTTGGGTAGGATGTAAAACCCCCAAATTTGTGAATTTTTTTATTATTATTTTTGGCTTAAATTGAATTTTACTATTTTTTATGAAATGTAAATTTATTAGTTTATTGTTTTTATTTTTGAATAATATTAATGATAGATTTTTACATGAAAATTTTTATCCTACAAATATTTGTGAGCTATTCATTTATGTATATATTATGAGGATTAGAGATTATTTTGTCAAATATTTTTATTGACTAAATATAAAGAATATTTCTATATAATAAATAACTTATTCTTGGTATATAATATAATTTTTATTTTATTTTACACTAGAATGATTAAGATTACTATTAAAATAAAAGTGTATTAAATGTTTTAATAGGAAAATTTTCTATATGCTGACTCATATTTTAGATATGTATATATATGCATATATACGCATATATCAAATATAGTTAGTAAATGTAGATATTTTTATATATTTTAAAATATTTTTTTTGACATATTATAAGCTACTTTGGGCATTTATTAGTTTATATATATATATATATATATATATATATATATATATATATATATATATATATATATATTATAGGAAAAAAAAGGCACGTGTGAATAGTGCTATAGGCACTGTTCACTTTCTTCACGAACTGAACCCAAAGCCCCCCTTGCGTTGGCAGCAACTTTTTTTTAAACTTTCAGATTTTGAAAACCCAATCAATTCTTCACCAAAATCTTTCAAACAAAATCCTAATCGGTCCTAATTAGATTCTCTAATGATATGATCAAATATCAGATTGGATCGTGGATTTGAATCAAAACTTATATCGATTCAAATTCGAAAAGAAATCGGATTTAAATCTCGATATATATATAATTCGTCGAAACCTACGAGACTCCACGCGAACACCCACTTTCCTCAACCCACGACCCAGGCGAACTTCGCTGGACCTCCGCCACCACTCGTCGCCATCTCTCTGAACCGCCGGAGCCGCCTGAACGACGGCAAACCACGCGGGACAGAGGACAGCAGTAACAACCCAGGTATGCTACTTCGGCTCCTCTTTTCTTTCTACACACGCGAGCGTTTTCGATTCCGTAAAACCCTATACAGAGCCCATATAACCCTCAACAACTCCTTTCAAATAGTTTGGATTAAACTGCAGCATGTTGCAGGAAAAATCGATTTAAAAATCACGAAAAACCCACGTCTTATCCTCATAATTTGACAGTTTTCTCGATTTAAAACCCTATATTAGAAGGCCAATAACTTCCAAGTTTTAAAATAATTTAGGGATCGGTCTGAAGAGAGTTAAAGCCAATATAACCGAGATTAAAACCATTCAGTTAGTTTTAATTATTACCTAGTATATTCTGTGTTAAATCAGTTTGAAAATCCCGAGAAAACTAGTTTTCGAAACCTTAAAAACTTCGATACGAGGTCCGTCCCGACAAACCGGACGACCCCGTCACAAACCGAAGGCATTGCAAGGTGCGTATCAACTTTGTGGACGTGTGGGCTTTGACGGAATTCGAATTGGTCGCGTGTGCGCGACGAATTCGACCCGTATTCGTCGAAGAACGCCGTATCGACCATTTTTGAAATTTTTCAATTACTTTATGCACACTCATCAAATCGCGAGAAAACTTGCGCCATTGGACTCGAAATATTTTTCTGGTCCTGCATGCCAGGTTTGGTCCAATTCTGAGAAGGTTGCTCGGAACGTCAAAATTGGCGTGTCCTGCATGCCAAGTTTGGACATACCGTTGGGTTCGTCTCCTCAAACCAAATCCGTAGACATGTAGTTTGACGACTTTAGAGACCGTAGGTTCTGGCACGCATTTCGGTGCAAAGCGGGTCCAACGGCGGACATCGTTTTGACCCGAAATTACGATTTTGCCCCTGTTCCTGAATTAAGACTTTTGGACAGGCGTTTTCTAGGTATATCTTGTTCACCGAGAACGTTTTTGATGTTTGTTTCAGTGTCCGAGAACGTTTGTGGAGGTTCCATTCCTGTAGCTTATTCTCACTTGTCGATTTTATCTACTGGACGTCGTCAAAACACCTTCCAATCACTAGGCAAGTATACCTTGCTATATTTACTGTCATATTATTTATTTTCAACATTTATTTACTTTGTTTCATATTTTTATTAACTGTGCGTCCAAGCCACACTTGGGTGCAAGCGACTTTATCAGTCGTTTCTTGTTTTATTTTATTTGTTGCATGTCGACTTAGTTGTAGTGGACTACCTTTCTATTATGGGATATTCTTATATCTCCGTTGGCCATGACACCTACACTACACAGTTTGATACATGTTGCTAGGGTCACGGCTTGCATATTGACTGGCCATCTTTATGTAAGAAGTCGTGTGATAGATAGATGATCGTAACTGCTATGACTAGGGTTGTAGAGACTCAAGCAGTTACAAAACTGGACGAGCCATGGATATGACTTGAACAGTGTGGGAAATATTGGGGAAGGACAGTCGCTAGTGCGTATGGAAAGCCAAACAGGTAAACCACAGTCTCCGGATGGAACTGTGGCAAATTATTTGCAGATACCCTTTGACGTTTTCGACGTTACGGCCGGATACAAATGACTGGATGCCAGTTACGTACACATAGCCTAAAATCCCACCCATGCGCATGAAAGTTGTCCTCTAAATTGCACAATAGATGGTTAGAATTCCCTTGGCATATTGGTGTCTAGGAGAGTCTTGCCTATTATTATTATTATTCTGACAGTTCATATTAGCGTGTTCTTCTTGTATCTTGTTACGTCCCTCTGAGGACCTGGTGATCTCTCCATGTATAGACGACGAGCAGTATCCTGAGGAGTACAGTTCTGGACTAGATTCTCCATTTGCAGCTGAGGAGGTCTCGCCTTCGGAGCCTATTTGATTCTATTCTTAGTTGATGGACTTATGTAGCTGATACTCTTTTTCATATTCATTTCAGTTGATTTCTTTTCAGTAGCTCGGTAGTGGATTTGTTTCCGCCCGACAGATATTTCTCTTTATTTTGAGTTGAGACATTTGGTTTGTTCTCTCTCTTATTTATCATTATGGATGAGATATAGATACTGCCTGTGACCATGTTATATTGTTATGAGCTGGAGCTCTTTTATTACAGCATATGTGTGTACACGTGGATTTCCATATATTGGAGTAGTCTGCGTATGCATACAGCTGGCATGTACGTATTTTCTAGTCCTACATATTTTGGGACAGGGGCGTTACAACACAACTCAGGGATGAAGTCATTCAACAAATTCCTAAAGCTATCATTTGAATCAAAATCGACCACTTCAAATTTTCCGTTCGAACCATTCCTTGAATTTCAAGCATGCTCATCTTTATCGCATCAACGATAATATCGTCGTTCGATAGCACCCCTTTCGATAATCATCCCTTTTACTCAATCAAGTCTAACTCATTCTCGTCCGACACTATTTAATTCCCGCACTCGACTTTTGCTAAGGTCGATCCAATTTTGGTTTATATGCCCAACTCGACTTAGCCAACCGTGTTTACGCGAAACAGCTTTTATTTTGTCAAAAACTGTTCTTCTATATTTTGCAAAGTACATAGACTTATTATATGGACATCCCGTGTGACATTTGAAAGAGAGCGTACCAACGATATCAACTTTGCGGAAGCAACACTTCAGAGTTTGCAAAACAGATTGAGTTAAAGAATTCAATCGAAGTCCAAGGATGTAAAGCCATGCTCTGATACCATTATGTCACGCCCCGCTACCGTTGGAGTGATCGCCCTCGCTAATGCGTGATGCCGCGTGAACCTAAATTGTGCTCACGTAAGGCGGGTTCCATAAAGGTCGATTACAGGCTAAGCGACGGGGTCGTCGCACAGAAGTCCAAAGTGGAAACATTGATACAGCAGCAAAAATTTGAAAAAAAACACAAGTCATACAAAATACTCTTTTATTGATATTGAAACAAAGATTACAATCACCCAAGCTCTCTCTTTTCACATTACAAGTAACTCTGCTCTCTCATCTCTCCATATAATTTGAGTAGGCCAGTGGAAGCTTTAGATAGGCGATGTCCATACATTATGTCCCGTATAAGTTCAGACTCTATGCGGCCGCACGCCTCGAATCGCCAAGGAACTCCATACCTCGACGCATCCAAGCGAGCTCCGCGCCATGAGCTACTACCTGTTCCTGTACATAAATATTGTGTGGGTGTCAATACTCAACTGTACTGGTGGCATGAGCTCCTCGCTCACCCATACAAAATCGACATGTTTATTTATTTTTGTGTAACATAGTCCCTTTATGATTGTATTTCTACTCTTACCTTAGGATCAATTTTAGGATAGATGCCTTGGCCTATTTTGTGTCTCTAGACCATCCCGTGCTTGCAACAATAACGCCAACAGAAACTTTTCCTATAGACCCTTCTCATATCAACAACGTTAACCTATCATGTCGTGCTTGTCTTTCGGCACATAATCAGAGACGCAACTACACGATAGTACCCAATTTCTAAGTGACTGTACAACAAGTCCATTGTGCCGTACCTCACAAACTTAGTGTGAATTAACCATATTGCCGCCTCGTGACCCTTGCAACTTTAATCACCAACTGACCCAATCAAGACTTGTAGACTAAGTGTCACTCGACCAACTTTTCCTTGTGGCATTTTTTGATATAAACTCAAGGTGACTCAAATCCAACTTATACAACTTATATGCCAACAACTTAAGAATTGATGCTACATCTCGTGTCGAAGCACGGTGTCTACGTTACAGCCAAATCTTAGGCCCAAACATTATCTTTCGATCGTGTACGCATTCGACTCGACTCATTGATATAGAATACACAATACTCGACTCAATCCAAAGGCATACACGCGGATCGCTGACCATGCCGACTCATCTATATAAACTAGTCACTAGCGCCCAGTGTTATCCTGGACACCATAGCTTTTATTAGACGGACGTCCCTTGCCAGTGCGAGTAGCGAGCTCTGCTGCAAGTCCCCGCCTAACCCGTGCAGTCATCCAGCACTGCTAATCATGTCTCCAACGAAACGGTCCCAATGGTCGTCTGGGTCGCCATTCGAGAAACATTATCTCACCTTGTACAAGTTGTCCAATGACCTTGCAAGACTCGACTCGAATTGATGTCTCACACAGTCACTCTAGTTCTAGTGTTAACATCTCTTTCAGGGCCAAGTTCAGTAATTCTCACATCTGAGACAGCCTCCGATGATCCATGGTCGCGAGCCTTCTACTTTCTTTCCCTATTATTTCATTCAACTCAGGATCGACTATTCGAAAGCCCTTCTTTCCAAACTCCAAATGAATCAACCGTGACCCTTGCCTTAGAAATACTAAGTCCATGACATCCTGCCTTACACCAATTGATGTACTGGATGATACTACCACCCAAGACATACCTATACAATGGGCCTTACAGTCGTAGAACCAAGTAATTTTGGCAACCGTAGAAAACATAGGACAGTGCTTAGAAAGGACTTTGATAGCCTATCGTAACTCAGCCTAACTTAATCGTACAAAAACTTGATGAGCAAGGACTGCATCAAGCCTTGGACGATGGGACCGTGCATGTTTTATGAAGCGTTTATGCGGGAGACGCCTATGACTTAGGCTAACTCTTAACTTGTGGTGAAGACCAACATTTCTTTCTCCCAAGCCATGGGACGAAGGACCGAGTGTCATTTTTAAAGCACGTCGTGCACCAACTCTAAGCCGACCGTTGGACCTTTCCATATTCTAACTCAATTCGACCCGTCGGGATTATTCCCTTAGCTATGTGGATTTGTCTCTTTTATTATCAAGCCTACTTGTGCAAGTTGAAACATGCAATTTATTATGTAAAGGACAAGATGAGGAAAGTTCACCGAAACTATCCCACCTGAACGAGGAGTCACCTCGACTGAGCGGGCCTTCGAGTCACCGTTGCAAGGCTAAGTCCGAACGCCGTCGGCGTTTAGATTCCTCCGATTGACTGAGCGGGACGGGGCACTACATAGATGATGTGGGTGCTGTTTGGCTCAGGATGTGAGGCATATTGGACCTGTCGTTAGTCCCTAGATCTTGGTTTATAGGAGCTGAGATAGCGGGTGTCAATTTTTCTTTGATCTCTGTAGAGCCTAAAAAATTAAGTTGTTCCATATTTTTACTACTCAGCAATCAAGTTGCGTCCAAGAAATTAAGTTGTGCAAATGTTATGAAGCCCAGAGATCAAGCTGCACCATTGCTCACGTTGTGCCATATATCAGACTGCACCTAATCATATTGTGCCAAAATCTACGTGGCGCCTGACAATGATTGTTATCATTAACTGACAGCACTGACAACTGACAGCACGATAAATGAAGAAAATCTTTTCGAATCCCGTAAAGCGTGGCGCTCGAGATGATTTGTTATTAATTGATGACAACTGTTCTGCGCACTCTATGAGTTGCGCCTAGGCACACCATGAACAAAACTCTCTTCATAGATCTAAATGCTACCACATGTTTATGCATTGAGTTGCGTCTAGGCGCAACCTAATCAAGCGCAGTTTGACTCGTTGACTGAAGCTCACGCAACTTGATAAAGTTGAAGCAACTTACGTTCTAAAGCAGGATGACGTGGCGCATATGCCACTAATCTCTTAAAACGTGTCCACTACTCTGTACATGACCATGCACATTTCAATCAAATGATGTCACACGTCTAAATACAATTAGTACACATTCGAGTAACTGAATGGAAGTTGCGCAACCTGATGTTGGTGTAACCTAAAATCGCACAGTTCAGCCTCGCGCACATCAGAATAACTGTTAAAACAGTTATTTCCAGAATTCTATAAATAGAGTTTCCAATCATTATCAAGGGATTAGAGATGAAGAGTTCTTGCAAAAGTGCTGCTGCATTCTCCAGAGGCTTTAGCCTTCAAAGTTTACATAGTCCAAGGGATAAAGCGATCTTCTGATCGGATTCCTAAAGTTATACTTCTCCAGAATTCATTGTACTTTATACGATTCTTTTTAAGTTTGGAATAAAACTTTCTATTTTTTTGCAAACAAAATGGCGACACTGTTGGGGACGACTTTTTTCTCCGACGAGAAAGTGACAACTCAATGTGATGCCGCATCAATCGGCAAGACGCAGAAAACTCTGGTTGTTCAAGTCAACAAGACAGCCTATGAGAATATGGTCAACACCAAGAGCAACAAGCGCACTGTGGCTATCACCCATAACAGAACTGTATGGACTCCTAAGCCTTCCACAGTTGTCATTGCCCAGGCGCTACCTGAACGCTCAGTGGCCCAGGCGCAGTCCATTCACTCTGCTGCTTGCGTGCAGTCTACTCTCTCTGCTGCCCACGCACAGTCTACTCACTCTACTGCCAAAGCACAATCTGCTTTTGTAGCCCGCATGTAGTCTAATCATCCTGCTGCCCGCGTGCAATCCACTCGTCATACTACCAAGGCGTAATCTACTCATCCTGCTGCCTGTGAGAAACATGTGCACTATGTTACACTGGCGTAACCCAAGGGAACTAGACTTTTGGCCTTTTTTTCTCCGGTTCTGAACTTGGAGAAGCAATGTTCTAGTCCTAGTACTAGACAGAACAAAAGGAAGGGTCCTTTGACACTCCCTCAATTGGCGCAAACTATGCCTAAGGTAGTTCAACAACAAAATAAAGGGAAACACATTTTAGCTAACCCTTCACAAAATAAAGGAAAGCACCCTTTGGTATTTTCTCAATCTTCTCCAGTCTATGACTCGGAGGGAGATATCTCATATTGCATTCCCTTGAACAGAGATTCCTCTTTTCTTAACAGAGGCCTTCAAATCTCTGTCAGGGGAAAGAATGTTGATCAAAGAGGCATCTTGCCTACCCCTATGGTAACTGCTCAAGATCTTCCAACCTTGCATATCTCATGATCCAAGCAAGAAAAAATGATGGTATCTCAAACAGATGCACCAGGAGCAGAATTCTCTGATTTACGTGCTTATCTCAACAGGCGTCAATCAATATCAACCTCGGTAAAATGTAAGAATCCTATGCCAAAGGCCAATTTTCACCAGAAACAAAGTTTTAAAAAGAAGGACCTAAGCACTTATGCCAATGAGTTGATTACTAATTTGTACACCCACGGAACTAAGCATCTTAAAAACCGGAGTCATGTTCCTAACATCATTAAAGAATATGTTCCTCCGACTTCTTTCCGTCCGGGGGTGGTAACTGATCTCCGGGAACGCCTTATACGAAGACGGGGAATCACAGAAACGTCTCACTCATCTACAGATCATCCATAAGAATTCTACTGCCTTCATGAAGTGGTGATAAAGTGTTGTTGCCAATCAGCCAAACGGTCTGTCTTCGATCGTTTAAACTATGCTTCAACTCTTTAACCTATGATGGAAGAAGAAGATGAGTTGTTATGTGCTTCTATCAATATTGCTTCTATCAATATGACTTCTCGAGACACTGGGGGTAGAAAATCTTAAAAGCATGGCACGTCTTGCAATCAGAGTCAGCAGGACAACTCTATGAATCTAGTGAAGGGGTCTTTCAACATACTAGATCAAAAAATCAGAATTTGGACCAAGATGTCTTCAATCAGGAAGAACTTCCCATCACTCATCTGGGAGGAGATTCTTTGTCTGACTTTGACGCAGATAGTGAAAGCTCTGAACAGACTATCTCATCAATAGTGGCAAGAGTGGTAACGGCATATGCCATTACAGAAGACCAAGATGCTTCTAGATCACCTAATCAAGAACAATGAATTGCTGCATTGGATGACAAACTAAAGACTACGGCTGAAATGGTCGCAAGTATGTACACTATAATCGTGACTCAACATGCAATGCCATCGGTTATGAATCCTGCTTCAAATCCCGATCTCATAGCATCTTTTGTGCCTATTAATGTTGGTCTAGGGGTACCGTAATCCAGTTTGCTTCTGTACCAATTCAAGCTGCTCCCAGTCAGTCTGGTGCTGGGATAGTAATTATTACGCTGTTCCTCCTCCTAACAATTCAAATTAGCCCACCAATTCACAGACATCAGGGGATGCTAACGAGGTTGTAAAACTCTTACGCACCCAGTTTGAGGCCTTTAAGTAGAAGGATGGTCTACAAAGGCTTGGGATAAAACAACATTATCCTGCAAAATAGAAGGAAGTTCAATTTCCTTCTAAGTACAAGCTTCCAACCATTATGTTGTTTGATGGCAGCACTTCTCCAAGTCAGTACATCAATCACTTTGAAGTGATGACTGATCAATTGCAGCCAAATGATGCTTTTCTTACCAGGGTGTTCATCGGTTATTTAGCCGGTGTAGCATATGACTGGTACCTAAATCCTTCTTACCAGGGTGTTCATCGGTTATTTAGACGGACATTTATGAGAGCCTACGAATCTTAGTTACGGGGGCGCATATACCAATCCCTCAACCATTTTGCATATGAATGAAGTACTTGAGCAAAATCCTCGTCCGAAGTAGGAAGGTCAGGACTCCCAGTACTATCGTCGTTAGACTGGGGCTCCTCCTTTACAGCAATGGGCGCCAGCTCTCCTTTCCGTTCCTCTGTTTTTGGTATTACCTTCTCCTTAACAAGCGATGACTCTTGCTTGAAAGGGGGCAGCAGCTCTTCTTTCACAATGATCTCAGCCTTCTGCAGGGTTGCTGCAAGAATCAAAAATAAAAAAAGAAACAAAGTTAGGAGATGGTCAGAGCCTCATGCGGCCCAATTCAGATGAACTTATGCGGTCCTGTTTGAGAGGAACTCCTGCGGCTCTGTTCGAAGGGTCATCATGCGATCCAGTTTGTGAAGCGTCTGGACGGCCACTAGACAACACCCATACGGGTCAAACGTGGGATATACCCCATGCGGCTCGGATATGGGACGTACATGTGGCCCATACAAAACAAACAGATTCAACGAGAACGAGGAACGTATTAAAGGCTTGTATAAAAGCATGCAATAGAGCCGTCTTTGTTTCAAAAGATACGATATGACCTAGACCCTTACCAGCAATGGGGGATGAATGTCGGGATGGACTTTAGGCGCCGTGGCTGACGAAGAAGCCACACCATTTTCCTTCGCAGCGGTTGTGGAAGCTTTCGGGGCCATTGTCGATGATAATCGGAGAAGGAAGGACAGCAGCAGCTTAGGGCAAGGGAGAAGGAAGATAAAAGAAAGCAAAGGAGTTTCTCTGTCATAAACAGCACCCTATTTATAGGCAGACATAGGGGGGCACATGGACCGATAAACCGCCTCGGGTCGTACGCTGTAGGCAAAACTGACTCCTCGGATTTCGTCTTCTCTCTCTTATAAAGAAGATTCATCAAAGCACGAAATCCAAATATTTGATGAACCGACTCTTGGGATTCCGCCAAAAGACGGCTCCAAATCATAACGGATCAAGGGTAATTAATGCTGCCTACATGGCAGAGAGAACAGCATGCGTCCTAAAGTGATCCATGCGGCCAGAGCAGTTCATGCGGCTAGACAAGCCATGCGGCCAGAGCAGTTCATACGGCTAGACAAGCCATGCGGACAGACAAGCCATACGGCCAGACAAGCCATATGGCCAGGAACATCCTATGCGGCCAGCGGAGCTCATATAGCCATGCTTCTTATTCAAAGTATTCCAATTTTTTAAATTGAAAACTTTAAAGGGGGTCTTATAGAAGCATGTAAAGGAACATGAGAAGCCCATGCGGCTCAAAATAAAAGAAGCCCATACGACTTAAAGCAGAAGGAGCCTTATACGGCTCAGGAATTTATCAGAGCCTCATCTGGCTCAAAACAACCCTTCAATAGTCCCATACGGCTCAGGCGAGAATCACGTAACCCTATACATCTTTATAGTTGGCTATGAAGCGACTGCTCTCATTAAATGCTCTGACATAAAGTAATAACTCTGACATTAAATCCGAAATGTGACGGCGTATTCCTCAGGAAACAAAGGAAATCTCCCCTGCAACTGGCATGATCCACTAACTACAAAGCCCTCTATGCGGCTGCCACCAACCCATGCGGCTGATGCGTGCATGCGGCTCGGAGCGGGAAGACCCTTGTCATGCGGCTCAAATTATGAACAGTCACCCTATACGGCCGCTATTTTCATGCGGCTCGGGTCATGAGGATCATCTCCATGCGGCTCACACCCATGCAGCCTTGACACGTGACAAGTCCTATGCGGCTCAATTGGAAACCACCCCTATGCGGCTCAAATTGTGAGAAGTCACCTATGCGGCTGCCATCTTCATGCAGTCCAAAACCTAAGAAGCTACCCTCATGCGGCTTTGATACGTGGCAGAAAATTAGTTGCCCATGTGGTACTAAATCAATCAAGAGTCATCAACAAATTCCAACAACCTGATTTAGTGCAATCATCATAATTACCCGAATCAAAGCAGATTTATTACAATCGTGACACGTGGCAGGAGATCCGAGCTTCCAAAGATTCATGACAATCAATATTAAATGCCCATACGAATTTGACACAATCAGCATTAATTGGCCAGATTTACTGCAATCAAGATTAGTGGTCCAGATTAATTGCCAATAAAATAGGATCAAGGAAAATGGCAATTAAATCCCCAAGCCGTCGACTTTTTAGGGTAATCATTGCAAACCCTAATGATGATACCCCACTCCTATATATAGTAAGGTACCATTCCCTTGCAAAGGAGCATATCTCAAATTCCCGATCCTAAACCAGAAAAAATATAGCAAGGTGTCATTCCCTTACGAAAGAGATCCTCTCCACCCGGCTGGACACACAGAGAAGGCACGCACAGAAGAGTCTTCCCATCTTGAGAGTAGTTCTCCACCGGAGCCAAGGCTACGTCTGATCGTCGAAGGAGTAAGGCAGAGCGGCCGTCGCTTTTCTGAGCCTCTATCGTCACCCCCCAGAATCAAAAATAAACAATCGTACTTAAACTGTTGTACCTAGGTTTTCGTCCCTAGGTTTCTTTGTACGAGCCGGGTCGACTGCCCCCCGCGCCGAGCCGGGTCGCCCAGATCCGGCGACCCCAACATTTCTCGGTACTGCCTGGCTAGCCACGACCGCACGAGCGCTGGACAAGCGCACCCGCCTCGATCTTCTTCCTTCGTACCGCACGGTTGCTCCCTCCGCGCCGCTGACAGCCGTCAGAGACCCAAAGTAAGACCCTGTTCTCTCCAGCTCCTTTTCTCCCCGTTTCCCCTCTCGATTTCCAAACTCTCTCTCCTCTTTTGGTTCACTCATCCTCACAAGGAGAGGGAAGCAAACGAAATAAGAACAGCAGAGATGCTGCTGTGACTCACTTTTATGCATAATTTGACATATTTGGACAAAAACATATGATACTTTAAAATAATGTATCATTATCTTTTTATTATTTCTTAGTTCTAATAGTATTCTAACTAAATATATGTAGTATATGATAAAAATAAATACAATAGTATATATTTTATATATATGATTAGACAATAGCATTATTATTCTATTATTTATATATAGTTTTGTCACTAATATTGACATAATAATTCTAAACTATTTAGTAACAAAAAATTAAGTTAATAGGGCTTGACCCTATATATAATTTCAAATTGGATTTCAAAGTCAAATAATATTATTATTTTGGGATACTGATCTAAATATTATTATAGAACTTTATCTATATTCAAGTTGCCTAAAATAATTTTCTAATGTTTTTCCAAACGTTTTGTCGAGATGTTTTTGGTAATGAGATGAAGTTTTATATCTAAAATTTATTATTACAAAACATAAAATTTTAGCCTAAATCGGTTTTTTTCATATTTTTATGTATATATCAAATATTAGTTTTACTAATAAAAATATAGCTCCTATCCAAATATCATATTTTGACAAACTTAAAGTTTTTGCAAAGTAGTTTTTATGTTTTTTAAGTATTTATCTAAAAAAAAACTATTTTTACTAAGACATATTTTTCAATTAATATAAATAGTTTATAAAAATCGTATATATATCATTTATCCAAATTTTCTTCGATTATCCTCTTGTGCATGACCAAGCCATTATTCATACTTCCTTCGTCCATTATGTCCTTCCTCCTATCGACCCTAACAAATTCAACTGTTTTTGACCCAATGGAACTGTTCGTGCCACCATCAGAGGTCATCATGCATAGTTGTTACACCGAAGTCACAGTTTGTACCACATTGATCATTGCAGTACACCAGGCGTTCTACCAGGCAAGACACCTTGCCATTTGCTGTTTATTTATTTAGCTCATATTTCATGCATTATTTTTTATTTTTTTATGCAAAATAAACTGTGATATATGGCATAACCTGTTAGAACTTACTGTTCATTTATATTTCCTGCTATGTATTAGTTTTCTTACACATTAAACCTAGATTTAAGGGACCATCTTGTGGGTTACATTCATTGGCCTTGACACGTCGTAACACGAAGTTGTGTGTCGCATGTAGAACACGGACGTGGGTGATTGACTGGCCACCAGTACGTACATGCTGTGCGATAGGATTAACTGCTAATAGAATTGCATGCTAGTTTGACTTAGCGGTTATAGTGGTTTATGTTGTGGATACAACATGGTAGGCATTGGGCGGGGAGGACAATTCCTTAGCGTATGGGCTTCGATGCACTTTTTCTTTTGTAACCCGTGAGCTCCGCCGGAGTCGCGGGTCAGACTACCCATGATTACTGACGGCCACTGACGTTCTGTGAAACATTATACTCTTATTGATTGGGCCTCTGGTACCCCAAGGGGGACTATGCTCATCCTATTTAGCCAGGGTCCATGCGTAGGAAGGATTGTTCTTAACTATATTTCACTTAGAACGGTTAAGTACCTTATCCGTTAGGTTTAAGTACTTTTGGTTTGGGTACTTGTATCTGACCATGGCTTGGAACAATAATTTGTCGTGGATTAGTTCGTCACATCTTGTCCTAGTTTGTTTGTAGGTGTGGCTTACTACTTCGATGAGAAGGTATTGAGCCTTGTTGGGGTCCGGATACCATATTGGATTCATAGCATGAAAAGATACGTCACCGTGAATTAGTTTACCATCTCCTGTCCTTGTTTGGTTGGGGGATGGCAATGTCTGTTTCAGTTTTCGGAGACATTTGTGGATTTTAGACTTATTTGGCTTACCAGTTGACGGTATCTTATTTGTTCTTCGCGCAACCTCCAGGCAAGTACACCTTGCAAACTTGTACAATACAATTTATATGCATGTTCATTATCTCACTGCTGTTCTTTTCCTTACATTCGTGATTGCTTTATTCCATGTCTAGTACACTCATCCTGTTATAGTTTTACTTTACATGTTTCTAGTTGTCTACACAATCTTGTTCCTTTCTGTTATAATATTTTATCTGTTAAACTGTGTTAGTTTCATATGTATTCTTTGATAGAGTCGTCTAGTCGTACACCACGATTCCCTCGACTTGATTATAACTTGACTTGACTTGACATGACTTGAGTAGGACTTGACTTTGACATTCTATAGATTGTGAGTGCTTACCTTGACTACGGTCTATAGGATTTTTATACTAGGATTAGCTACTGTCTTGGTTGTGAGTGCTTGCCTTGACTGCGATTGAGATACTATAGATTATGAGTGCTTGCCTTGACTGCAGTCTATAGCTTTGACCTATTAGCCATTTCTAGTATGGCATACCAGTGCCTTAGGATCCTTATGTTTAGATCTTGTGTCTTAGTTCACTTTGTCTCCGTAACGCCCTAGTCCCAAAATACGTAGGACTAGGAACGTAGACATGCCAGGCGTAATAAATATACGTAAGCTGTAAACTGCAGTAGAACCATAACTAATCTCATCCACACAAATAAATGAATAAAAGATATCATATAATGAGAATAAATTGTCTTGATACAATATGTTGGGCGGAGACAGATCCACTACCAACAAGTAAGGAAAATACATGAGAAGAGAAATAAATTTGGCGAGCGAAGCAAAGACGATCCAAGTGCAATCATCCTCGAAGAAATAGCGATGATCACGGCTAGAGCTAGAACACCTGCGAAAGACAAGAGCACACACCTAGAGAGATAACCAGGTCCTCAGAAGGACATAACAAGACACATAATATCATGCCATATAAACTGAATAAATATTGCTCAAATAAATAAGTCAATTGAATTATAACATGGTCCAATATGCACCTATTGAACGAGCGTAACATCCCCCCAACCAAACAAGGACAAGAGATGGTAAACTAATTCACGGTGACGTATCTTTCCATGCTATAAATCCAATATGGTATCCGGACCCCAACAAAGTTCAATATCTTCTCATCGAAGTAGTAAGTCACACCTACAACCAAACAAGGACAAGATGTGACGAACTAATCCATGACAAGTTATTGTTCCATGCCACAGTCAGATACAAGAACCCAAACCAAAAGTACTCGTACCTAACGGATAAAGGTGCCTAACCGTTCTAAGTGAAATATAGTTAAGAACAATCCTTCCTACGTATGGGCCCTAGCTAAATAGGATCGGCATGGTCCTCCCTTGGGCACTAGTGGCCCCATCAGTAAGAGCATGACGTTCCACAGAATCGCCAGTGGCCGTCAGTAATCATGGGTAATCTAACCCGCATCTCCGACGGAGCTCACGGGTTACAAAAGGAAAAGTGCATCGAAGCCCATACGCTAAGGAATTATCCTTCCCGTCCAATGCCTACTCTGTTGTATCCACAACAGTAAACCTCTATAACCGCTAAGTCAAACTAAGAATGCAACCATTATTAGCGGTTATTCCTATCGCACGGCTTGTACGTACTGGTGGCCAGCCAATCACGCACGTCCGTGTTCTACATATGACACACATCTTCGTTGTACAACGTGTCAAGGCCATGAATGCAACACACAAAGGTGGTCCCTTAAATCTAGGTTTAATGTGTAAGAAAAACAATATATATTGGGAAATATAAATGAACAGTAAGTTCTAACAGGTTATGCCATGTATCACAGTTTATTTTGCATAAAGAAAATAAGTAATGCATGAAATATGAGCTAAAATAATTAAACAGCAAATGGCAAGGTGTCTTGCCTGGTAGGACGCCTGGTGTGCTGCGATGATCAAGGTTGTACGAACTGCGACTTCGGTGCAACAACTGTGCAAGGTAACCTCTGATGGTGGCACGGACAGTTCCATTAGGTCCTGGACAGTCAGAATAGTGAAGGTCGACATTGGATAGTCTAGAATTGGCGAGGGAATAGGAGTAATAGGATTTAGTCATGGACGGAAGGATAATCAAAAGGTATAGGATAAATAAATAGATAAATAAATAATATATATACGAATTAAAACTATTTATAATACTCAAGAACTAGCTTTTATAAGTCAAAATAGTTATAGAAAAATACTTAAAGTCAAAAAAAGTCATTTTTGGCTAAAATACTAAGTTTCATAAAATTTGTGTTGTTTGACAGAAACGATAATTTATTAAATAAAGAAAATATATACTTAACATAATATTCTAGAAACTATTTTTATAGGGAACCTACTTTTGTCAAGTACTTTTTAGTATATATAATAATAGAAAATAATATTTTTTTAGGGTTTGAAATCTAGTTTTGAAAATAAATATAAGGTAAGCCTAGTATAATCTTTTTGTTACAATATAATATGAGAAATGCTAATATATTTATTTAATATTAAAAATAATACTTACTAATAAAAATAACTCAAATAAGAATATTAATAAATAATAGAATAATAGAATAAAAGAATAATAATAATAATTAACAAGAAAATAAAATAAAATAAAAATAAAAATAAATAAATAAATCTTTGGTTCTCCTCTTTCGAGGAGAACAACTTCCCAAAAAAATAGCATATGGACTATGGAGAGAGAGATTAGGAATATTTAGGAAAAAAAAGAGTGAGCGGAGAGATCGAGTGAAGTCGGAGAGGGGCTCGGGGTCGGCGGCTTAGGTGGGTGACGGCGGCGGACGATGGAGAGGAGAGGAAGGTTGGAGAGCGGAGGGAGTCATATGCGCTCAGTCGAGGCGGTTCGCAGAGGCGGAGGGAAGTAGTGGAAGGCGGAGGGAGTAGCGGGGGTTTCCGGCGGCGGAGCAGCTCAGCGAGCGGCGCGGAGGAGAAGGGCGGCCGAAGCGAGCTGCACGGCGGACGGGCGGACATGGCGGAAGGAGACGGCTGAGAGAAGAAGGGTTTTCGGGCGGCGGAGGGTGACGCCGGGCGGCGGAGTGCTTGGCTCGCGGTGGAAAAAGTCCGGGGGCTCATCTCGATGGTGGAAGGGCGTAGGCTTCAGCTGAACCCGGCGAGACAGAACGTCGAAGCGGGGATAGGCGCGCGTCGGCAGCAGTGCATCGGGATTGGGCCGGTCCGGCGCTCGAGACGAGGCGCCGGTGGTCGGGTGATGGGCTAGGGATGGTGCTCGCGTTGGAGGTCACCGGAGCTGCTGCCTTGGTCATGGCGCTGGCCGGGGTAAGGGATCGGCTGTGGGTGAGGCCATGTGCGGAGGGCCCAGCATGGTGGCGACAACGGAGAGGAGTCGTGGCGGCGTTACATCTTCGGACGCACCGAAAGGGATCCAAGTGAGGTTTTTCTTTCTTTTTCTTATTGGTTTGGGTGTTTAGATTTGGTGGCAGTGGTAGTCGGTTGCCGTGGGTTGGCCGGGGTTTGGACAGTAGGTTGGGGACGGCCAGACGAGTGGTGGTTTTGTGACGGTGGTGGTAGTGGCGACGGCGGTGGTGATGGCTGGTGATGGTTTTGGCTGGCGTCTTTGGTGGCCGGGGATGTGGGTTCGGGTGGCTGGATGCTACCGGGGCTGTGCCGAGCAGTGGCAGCAGGGAAGACACGAGCGAGGATGGGGTTTAGAGTAGGGTTAGGTTTAGGGATTCGTGTCGCATCTTGCGAGACACGGGCACAAGGATAGAGAGGATTTGGGAATTAGGGTTAGGATTTGCTTATGGGTTTGTGGTTTAGGCTGTGTTGGGATTGGCGTGTCCTATGAGGCACATGATTGAGTAGACGTGTCCGGAGTGTCGGGCACGAAGGATGAATGTATATGTAAAGAAATAACTTATTGGTAGGACACCCGGGGTCGGACCCGAGGCCATCACGGATGACACGGAAAAAGTTGGACACCGACACGATGCACAGGTTTTGTTTGTGGAAAATTATTTGGAGAAATAATGAATGATAGAAATTGGAGGAGTACCTGTCTATTTATAGGATATGGTAATTCCCAATTGGATAATGATTATAATATTTAAATCCAATAGTAGATAATTTCTTTTAATTCAAATAACTTTTAAAACAATCCAAATCAAATCCAAATCTAAATACAAATCAAATTTAAATCTAATTAAATTCGTTTAGTTTAATATCAAATAGGATAAATCAATTCCAAATATGGATATTAATTTAATCTATTTAAATAAATCCAAAATCAAATCAAGATTTAAATGGCTACAATAACTTCCGAAGATATGTTTCAAAATACCAATAATAATAATTTCGAAAATAATAAATATTTTTAAATATCTTTTTGAATAATAAAATATTAATATTAAAAAATCTCAAAAATTATATTTTTATTTAAAATAGACTAATAAATAATTACGAAATATATGTATGCACAAATATTCTTTACATAATTATGCTTTTCTAGTATACAAAAATATTATTTATTATTAATAACTTTTAGAAATGACGTAAATATAACAAGCTTAGAAATGATAGCAAAACTAATTATTATATTATTTGAAACTATAAAAAAATAGAACAAAATATTTTTATAAAATATGTACGCTCGCACATATTCGCACTCGTCGAGCAATTACGAAAAATAAAATTTTGTGCGCGACGTACAATACGACTACGCGACGTACAATACAAAAAAGTACCAACTTTAATATAAAAAAATAGTAGAAATTTAGGGGTTTTTACATCCTACCCAACTTAAAAGAATTTCGTCCTCGAAATTAAGAATTTGTGGGGGGCTGAGAAGACACAACGATGGGGAACAATCGATAACAAAATCATGTCGTAAGAAGTTGTGATCTAGATCATAGAAAATAATACGGGTATGGTCGTGAGTACCAAATGACGATCATGGTAGAAAATATAGGGCCGAGAAGGAGGGCGAGGAGTTTAGAATGAAGATATAGCAACATTGAGTGATAATGGTCATAGTCGAGAGGGAGGCTAGAGGAAATTCTAGTATAACGCCTTCCTCCTTCTAAAATCGGTGAAGGCGAAAGCAATATAGAGTTCGAAGGAGGCGTTATCGAATACAAATACGTGATTCAAAGACGATCGAATAATTTCAAAGGAATTGTCAAGGCAGTCATGGATGGGATTCTAAAGGCCAAGTTTAATTATATTCCATCCACGTAGAACGATAGATAAAAGCGAACCAAAGTACACTCTGTCACGTCCTAGAACCAGAATACTGGAGAGCGGGGGCAGACATAGCCAACTACGTATATTGAAATGGAAGACCACCTCGATATACGGTCACGGCTGTCTAGAAACATGAGGGTTTACTACAAGCCAACAGTCTCTTATGGTCATGAACAAGCCTAATGTCTCAATCACAAGCAAGTAAGTAAGGTCGCAAGATGTATGATCATTAAATATACAATAATAAGGCGTCCCAAATATCACATATTCAGCTGATCATGAAGCTAGTCATTACAAAATGTTAGGACTAGCAAAAGTTAAGTCATACATGATCAACCCTAGGATTTGTTAATCATGTTTATAGCCCGTAGGCAGACAGTAAGTAAAGTGCATCGAGCTAGCAGGTGCTCGTCGGCTAAACGCCTCAAAAGAATAGTTTTACAATAGAGTGAGCGAAACAAAATAGAAAATCCACTCGTAGCCCGGGTTCCTTCTAGTCGCCACCATTGGGCTGGAAGCTTGGTAGATCCTCGGAAGCTGCTCCAAAATTTGGCCACACAAAACCAGCTGGGTCAACCCCAGAAAGAGCAAGTGCCACCAGGAGGCCACGAAATAAGAACAAAAGCCAGCAATTAGCACAAGAAAATCTAATATTAAAACTAGGATTTACGAAAACATGTCAGGATGATATACGACGAGATAACCATGGAACTATTCCGACAGCCAGGTTACAACCCGTAAACCAAACAAGGACCGGGGTTGTAACCCTTCATCTGAACAGAACTTAGTTTCCCACCATTTATCGGCAAGATAATAGTGTAAGAAATCAAGACAGAAAACAATCTTGTACTGGATCAAGACATAGCTAAACTGGTTATACCTCATTCAATGAATCACGGCCAAGCAGATACTACGGCTTACTACTTTAACTAACTAGGGTTATCACATGCCTAATTACTAACAAGATGCAGTGAGATGATTTCACAGCCACAAGCCCTGCAGACCATCCAGGTTACCCAGGTCGAAAATTAGGGGGTTGAATTCTGGTAAGTACATCGCCCGGGAGACAAATGTACCCTTAGGTGACTTAGAGGGTGCAACACGTGACGGTGTGCTAGAAATGTGCCCTACTCGACGGCGGACAACAGATCCCAAGAGTGCCCAGGTAACGGGATTGCCTGTAGCTGTGTCATCTCTTCATGACTACTGAGTTATTCTAGTTATTAACCTAAATCCATTTTAGTAGGTACTCCTGACCGTGGCACTCAGGAGTCCCATCCTAGACATGATGCAAGACAGGACAAGTGGATTTAACAAGCAAGCAAGAAAGAACTACCCACGGTGTCAAGGCAAGTCAAGTTAAGTTAGCCGTCGCAACAACATTAAGATAAATCATGTCAGGGTACTTGTCAGGAGGACGCCACGATGGGCCACTATCATGTCAGGTTGGTCATGTCAGGAGTGCACCACTACGGGTCACTGTTGTGTTATGCTAGTTCCTTGTCATACCATGCCATGTACAATAGTCATTCCAAACATATTAAGTAAAATCAAGTTCATGACAAAAGGGTTCAGCAAGGGGTTCAGGGTGCAGCGTACGCACAAGAGCACGCACGCAGGGGAGCAGCGTACGCTCACAAAGCCACGCACACATGAGAGCTGTGTACGCTCAAAAGTCACGCACGCATGAGCTGCGTACGAGCAAAAGTCACGCACGCATGAGCTGCGTACGAGCAAAAGTCACGCACGCATGAGCTGCGTACGAACAAAAGTCACGCACGCAGGGAGCTGCGTACGAACAAAAGTCACGCACGCAGGGAGCTGCGTACGCAAAAAGTCACGCACGCAAGAAAGCTGCGTACGCAAAAAGTCACGCACGCAGGGTCTGGGTCTTCTTCTCCATGGCTGAGAAGAAGCTCCAATGGCTCCAAAACTTTAAGGCATCACAACTTGGTCATCCGAACTCCAAATCCAGATTTCCAAAGTTCTAACCAGGGTGGAATTGAACTCTCTTCCACATGGAAACATCAAAACCCATAAAATCCAACTTAAGTAGATCAAAACCATGCAAAACTGAAAATGGTGGAAACTTAGATCTAGAACAATGGAGATTCCAAATCACAAAATACCAAGTTCTAATGTTGATCATCATGTCCTAATCTAGCAAATGGACAAATAAAAGAGGGTTCTCATGTGGTGGCAAGGTGCACTTGCCTATGGGTGGGTGTGTGGAGAGGAAGGAGAAGAGAGTTGTGTTGAGGAAGGAGAAGAAGAATTAATGGTAGTTTATGAAGAGAGAGAAAAAGTTGGTGGAGTTATAAAGAGGGTGGGATGTGGTGTGTTGAGGGTGGAGAATAGGTGAAGGTAATCCAATACACTAAACCAAACCAAACCAACCCAAACCAATTAAAACCGAGCCATATCAAAACCCAAAAATACGAGAAATACCAAAATTCCACAAGTTGAGAAAAAAATAAAAATACATGCCAAAATCCAGATACGAGTATAAATACGGAAAAATACGGGAAATGAGGGTGACAAGTCTACCCACCTTAAAAGAATTTCGTCCTCGGAATTTAATCAAGGAGCTATAGATTGTCACGACAAGCTACATTAAGCACAGACAAGTTACACTAAGCAGTTCAATCATACAATCATGCAATGCAAGCAAGGAATGGAAAACGTAAGGCATAAGAAAGATATTATACCTCACGAGTCAAACAGGTAGGGATATCGCGATCGGATGTCGTCCTCACGCTCCCACGTTGATTCACCTAGAGAGTGATGACCCCAAGCAACACAGACTAATTTAATAGTCTTGTTCTTGAGTATCTTCTCTCTCCGGTCCAATATAGACACGGGCCTCTCCTCATACGAAAGGTTGGTACCAACAACCAATTCCGAATGGTCTAGGATGTGGCTTAGGTCCGGAATATACCGTCATAATTGGGACGCATGGAATACATCATGCACCTCACTTAGCGACGGCAGAAGAGTGAGACGGTAGGATACATCTCCTACTCGCTCTAGAATATCGAACAGCCCTGTATACCTAGGACTAAGCTTTCCCCGCACGCCGAAGCGAATGACGCCGCGGTTGGGCGAGATCCTAAGGAATACATGGTCGCCGACAACAAATTCTAAGGGACGCCGATAAGCATCGGCCCAATGGCGCTGGCGGTCCTGGGCAACTCGGAGGTGATCTCTGACCTTCCTGACTGTAGCTTCCCTTTCCGTAAATTTTTGGAATATTTTTTTTATTTATTTGATTAAAGTGGTGAATTAAAATTTTATAAATAATTATTTAGTTAATTATTACGGTAGGTGACTTTAGCCATTGTTGAGTTTTGGAGCACCAGACGACTAGGAATCATGGCACGGATAGTGCAGGGGCGTGCTTTGACTAGTGTTTAGCTATCGTAGGGGAATGTCAAGCCATAGGAGTGTCCTAACTAGGAAAACCAGGCTAAGTTATGACATGACTGTTATAAATAGTTTAATTATTTATATTTAATACTATTTGACCTCAGGAGACCCGGTTATACCATTTTAGCCCGGATTTGACCCGAACTGAGCCCAAGCCCATGTAGTCATGCGGTACGTCTAGTGACATTCGTGTTGATGCATTTTGGTATGATTGTGTGTCGTACTCCATTTAGTGGTCTAATGAGCATTCCTAAATATTCTTATTTAAATATTATGAATATTGTTATTAGTTGGTATTCAATATTATTTGTATAAAATAGGCCTCGTACATTTTCTAGGATTATTAGAGGGTGTAGAATGGTATATACATCATCTTTGGTTTATTAAATTTTGTTATTATTATTATTACTATTAATATTATTTAATTGGGGTCGTTATTAATATTATTATTTTATTGATTATAATTGATAGTTATATTTATTTGTTATATTAAATTTATTGTCATGTGATTTATAATTTATGCATAATTATATATATTAAATATTGCATATAGTGCATGTGAATGTATATATATAAATATCGTGTATGTGTATTCATATATAAAATATATACGTATATGTATGTATGTGTATATATATATATATAAATATATAATATATATATAGGGAACTGCGTGCATGTGTATATATATAAATATATATATATATATATGAAAATGTATTATATATATATGGTAAAATATATATATATATATATATATATATATATATATATATATATATATATATATATATATATATATATATATATATATATTATATATGGTAATATATATATACGTATATTATACGTATATACATATAATATATATGATGGATATACACATAGGTGTATATATATAGAATAATAAATAGAAATAAATAGGAAGGATGGAAAGAAAGCATTGGAAATGTTCAGCCCAACTCCCCCAGGCCCATTGCAGCTCAGCCAAGCTTAAGCCTAGCACAGGTTTAATCCGAACAGGGGATTCCCGACCCCCCCTGTTTCGGTTCAGCAAGATGCTAATATATATAGAAATCGAGAGCTAATCATCGCAAACCCATAAACCCTAAACTTCCATCATAGGAGGCTGCGCCCCGCCTCTGTCGAAGTGTGCGCAGCTGCACACGGCGCCGGAGCACCGCCCCAGGGTCGGCCAACACCAGGCGCACACACCCACCCGCGCGTGCTAGGAGTACACAGCAAAGCAAGCAAACAAACAATATTTCGAGGTGAATTTCTCTATGATCCTTCCATGAAATTCCCTTCTGTAAATTTCTATGTATCGAATAGATAACCCACTATCCTTCCCTTCAAGTGAAATCGTTTGGGTTGCCTTAAATAAATTGTAAGAATTCCTGAAACTTCAAGAAAAACCACCAAAAATAGAGTATTAAGACTGATTTTGGAACCCAACTTTGAAGGCCTGTCTCGGTCGAACCGTTGATCGAATTCAAAATCCACCTGAAGACAGTTAAAGACAACCTGTAGGGCTTCCTAAACTATCTTGTAGATTTAATTTTCATATAGTATACACAGAGAAAACCGATTTCAAAATCAGGAATTTATCATCAAAAACTATTTTTCAAAAATCAAAAAACCTCTCCACACGACGTGCGTCCCGCCATTCCGGGCGACGTGGTCGCGAACCGAAAGCATCAAAAGCTGCGTATCGGTTTCGTGGTCGTGTGAATTTTGACAGAATTCAAATTGGTCGCGTGTGCGCGACGAATTCGACGCGTATCCGTCAGAATCGCCCCGTATCCGTACAATGCAAATTCAGTCATAACTTTATGCACGCTCGTCAGATCGAGACAAAACTTGTGCCAACAGGACCGTATCATTTTTCTGATCCTGTATGCCAAATTTGGTCCGATTCTGAGACAGTCGAATCCGACGTCGTTGTGCGGGCCCCACGGTCCCACTCAACGGGCGATTTTGTGCACGGCCCTCCGGAATCCAACTTTGGACATACGGTTGGGTTCGTATCAAAAAACTGGATCCGTAGACATGTAGTTTGACAACCTTAGAGACCGTTGACTCTGGCACGCTTTTTGGTGCAAAGCGGGTCCAACAGCGGACATCGTTTTGCCCGAATTATCGTTTTGCCCCTGTATTTAGAATTGGACTTAAGGACAGGCAATCCTAGCTAATTTGACAATTCTGAGTCTGTTGGCATTGTCTGTTTCAGCTTTCGGAGACAGTTGTGATGACTTGGACTGTATGGCTTACCAGTTGACGGTATTTTATTGGTTCTTCGCGCTGCCACCAGGCAAGTATACCTTGCCTTCCTCTACAGTTTTACTTACATGTACTTTCTTTCATTTTTCAATCATTTTCTGTGGAGTTGTTTTTATTGTTTATAGCCATGTTCATGTTTTGGCCTTGTGTTTCACATTTGGAGTTTCTCGTCAGTACCTTGCTTGATTTGTGTCATAGAACGGTTGCGTGTAGTGAACTGCCATAGCTTTGATTATCGTTGTATACAACCAGAGAGTCCACACTCGGGACGAGGGTTGTTTGGTGCACCAGAGAGTCCACACACGGGACGAGGGTGTTTGTCGTGATCAAATGGCACCAGAGAGTCCACACACGGGACGAGGGTTTACCATTTACACCAGAGAGTCCACACACGGGACGAGGGTGTCTTACCGTGAGCTAGCCAGAGATTCCACACTCGGGACGAGGGTTAGCGCTTAGTTCAAACCAGAGAGTCCACACTCGGAACGAGGGTTTGATTTCTTCCATTGATCTCATGTATTCGTTCATCCGGCAGTTCATTTACACGTAGTTGTTCTAGTGTTCGTATTTGTGTTCGTATTCGTGTTCGTGTTTGTGTTCGTAGTCATTTGCCTTGTCCTTGTTCCTTCTTGTTTATTTCCTTGCGTATGATAAAACTGTTAGATAGGCATGTATATTATGTATCTTGCTAGTCCTCTGAGGACCTGATGATCTCCTCAGGTTTAGCGATTGCATGGAGTTAGTTAGTAGTTCTGGATGGCAGAGGATTTGCGGTTCTTGCGGGATTCAGGTATGGTATCATGTTTATTATTCCGCTCGTGCCTTATGTTCCTTATCATGATATACTTTTCTTGTTAGTTACATTTATAGACTCATATCATTTCATATCGGACATATATGCTAGTGGGCTGCAGACCACGACCCATAGTGTTAATTCATGATTCATATTCTTATTATGGATTGAGATATAGATTGCATTGCCATGATTTGGCAGTAAACCATAGCCTTGACAGCGTTTACGTATTCGAGATGGGCTGGAGTCCGCTCGATGCGTAGCTGGGCTTGGACACGCTTCGTACCCGAAAAGCGGGTGCGGGTCGTGACAAGTTTTTTTGGTGGCCCATGCAGGTCAGAGCATATCGTATCAGTTACGTAACTGTACTGGTACGAGCCTGCGCAACTGACTGAACCCTTAGGAATCTCAATCCACTCCGCCTTGAAAATTCTCCTAGAAATTCTCTACGTCTTTGAAAACTCCATATGCTCTCGATTATACTTCCTTGCTTTCCGTACCATTGATTCTCGTCGCTTCCTACTTCAGAGTGACGAACCATCGTGTTGTCTAAAAATTCATTAGAAATCCTTAAATTATAGTACATATTGCTTGACTAATGAGTGATTTAGTTGTTTATAGATATAAGGGATTATATATGCCATATGCCTAGATATCTGCCATTAGAATTGTTAGCAACTAGTAGAAGACCATAAGACCTTAGTGACCGAGTTTTGAGGCGTAGTGTGACCAAAGGTGGTAGACGTCCTCAAGTATTCAGAATTAAAATGACTGGAGAAGGCCATGAAATATTTTTGTAGAAATTAAATTGAGGAGATCAAGGTGATAGTAGATTTTGATTTTTGAGGAATAGTTATGAATTAGAATTTCGAGGACGAAATTATTTTTAAGGTGGATAGATTTGTAGCTTCCCTTCCCGTAAATTTCTGGAATATTTTTTTTATTTATTTGATTAAAGTGGTGAATTAAAATTTTATAAATAATTATTAGTTAATATTACGGTAGGTGACTTTAGCCATAGTTGAGTTTTGGAGCACCAACGACTAGGAACATGGCACGGATAGTGCAGGGGCGTGCTTTGACTAGTGTTTAGCTATGGTAGGGGAATGTCAAGCCATAGGAGTATCCTAACTAGGAAAACCAGGCTAAGTTATGACATGACCGTTATAAATAGTTTAATTATTTATATTTAATACTATTTGACCTCAGGAGACCCGGTTATACATTTTAACCCGGACTTGACCCGAACTAAGCCCAAGCCCATGTAGTCATGCGGTACGTCCAAGACATTCGTGTTGATGCATTTTGGTATGATTGTGTGTCGTACTCCATTTAGTGGTCTAATGAGCATTCCTAAATATTCCTATTTAAATATTATGAATATTGTTATTAGTTGGTATTCAATATTATTTGATAAAATAGGCCCGTACTTTTCTGGGATTGGAGGGTGTATAATGGTATATACATCATCTTTGGTTTATTAAATTTTTAGTATTATTATTACTATTAATATTTTTACTTGGGGTCGTTATTAATATTATTATTTTATGATTATAATTGATAGTTATTTATTTGTTATATTAAATTTATTGTCATGTATTTATAATTTAGCATAAATAATTATATATTAATAAATATTGCGTATAGTGCATGATGTATAATATATACGTGTATGTGTATTCATATATAAAATATATCGTATATGTATGTATGTGTATATATATATATATATAATATATATAGGGAACTGCGTGCATGTGTATATATATAAATATATATATATATATGAAAATGTATTTATATATATATGGTAAATATATACGTATATTATACGTATATCATATAATATATATTGATGGATATACACATAGGTGTATATATATAGAATAATAAATAGAAATAAATAGGAAGGATAGAAAGAAAGCATTAGAAATGTCAGCCCAACTCCCCCAGGCCCATTGCAGCTCAGCCAAGCTTAAGCCGAGCATAGGTTTAATCCGAACAGGGGATTCCCGACCCCTCCTGTTACGATTCAGCAAGATGCTAATATATAGAAATCGAGAGCTAATCATCGCAAACCCCATAAACCCTAAACTTCCATCATAGGAGGGCGCCCCGCCTCTGTCGAAGTGTGCGCAGCCGCGCACGGCGCCGGAGCACCGCCCCAGGGTCGGCCAACACCAGGCGCGCACACCCACCCGTGCGTGCGAGGAGTACACAGCAAAGCACAGCAAACAAACAATATTTCGAGGTAAATTTCTCTATGATCCTTCCATGAAATTCCCTTCTGTAAATTTCTATGTATCGACTAGATAACCCTCTATCCTTTCCTTCAAGTGAAATCGTTTGGGTTGCCTTAAATAAATTGTAAGAATTCCTGAAACTTCAGGAAAAACCACCGAAAACAGAGTATTAAGACTGATTTTGGAACCCAACTTTGAAGGCCTGTCTCGGTCGAACCGTTGATCGAATTCGAAATCCACCTGAAGACAGTTAAAGACAACCTGTAGGGCTTCCTAAACTATCTTGTAGATTTAATTTTCATATAGTATACACAGAGAAAACCGATTTCAAAATCAGGAATTTATCATCAAAAACTGTTTTTCAAAAATCATAAAACCTCTCCACACGACGTGCGTCCCGCCATTCCGGGCGACGTGGTCGCGAACCGAAAGCATCGAAAGCTGCGTATCGGTTTCGTGGTCGTGTGGATTTTGACAGAATTCAAATTGGTCGCGTGTGCGCGACGAATTCGACGCGTATCCGTCGGAATCGCCCCGTATCCGTACAATGCAAATTCAGTCATAACTTTGTGCACGCTCGTCAGATCGAGACAAAACTTGCGCCAACAGAACCGTATCATTTTTCTGGTCTTGTATGCCAAATTTGGTCCGATTCTGAGACAGTCGAATCCGACGTCGTTGTGCGGGCCCCACGGTCCCACTCAACGGGCGATTTTGTGCACGGCCCTCCGGAATCCAACTTTGGACATACGGTTGGGTTCGTATCGGAAAACAGGATCCGTAGACATGTAGTTTGATGACCTTAGAGACCGTTGACACTGGCACGCTTTTCGGTGCAAAGTGGGTCCAACGGTGGACATCGTTTTGCCCGAAATTATCGTTTTGCCCCTGTGTTCAGAATTGGACTTAAGGACAGGCAATCCTAGCTAATTTGACTATTCTGAGTTTGTTGGCATTGTCTGTTTCAGCTTTCGGAGACAGTTGTGATGACTTGGACTGTATGGCTTACCAGTTGACGGTATTTTATTGGTTCTTCGCGCTGCCACCAGGCAAGTACACCTTGCCTTCCTCTACAGTTTTACTTACATGCATTTTCTTTCATTTTTCAGTCATTTGATTGTTTATGGACAGGTGCTTTTCGTGTTATTTTCTGTGGAGTTGTTTTTATTGTTTATAGCCATGTTCATGTTTTGGCCTTGTGTTTCACATTTGGAATTTCTCGTCAATACCTTGCTTGATTTGTGTCATAGAACGGTTGCGTGTAGTGAACTGCCATAGCTTTGATTATCGTTGTACACAACCAGAGAGTCCACACTCGGGACGAGGGTTGTTTGGTGCACCAGAGAGTCCACACACGGGACGAGGGTGTTTGTCGTGATCAAATGGCACCAGAGAGTCCACACACGGGACGAGGGTTGACCATTTACACCAGAGAGTCCACACACGGGACAAGGGTGTCTTATCGTGAGCTAGCCAGAGAGTCCACACTCGGGACGAGGGTTAGCACTTAGTTCAAACCAGAGAGTCTACACTCGGGACGTGGGTTTGATTTCTTCCATTGATCTCATGTATTCGTTCATCCGACAGTTCATTTACGCGTAGTTGTTCTAGTGTTCGTATTTGTGTTCGTATTCGTGTTCGTGTTTGTGTTCGTAGTCATTTGCCTTGTCCTTGTTCCTTCTTGTTTATTTCCTTGCGCATGATAAAACTGTTAGATAGGCATGTATATTATGTATCTTGCTAGTCCTCTGAGGACCTAATGATCTCCTCAGGTTTAGCGATTGCATGGAGTTAGTTAGTAGTTCTGGATGGCAGAGGATTTGCGGTTCTTGCGGGATTCAGGTATGGTATCATGTTTATTATTCCGCTCGTGCCTTATGTTCCTTATCATGATATACTTTTCTTGTTAGTTACATTTATAGACTCATATCATTTCATAGAGTCTAATCGGACATATATGCTAGTGGGCTGCAGATCACGACCCATAGTGTTCATTCATGTTTCATATTCTTATTGTGGATTGAGATATAGATTGCATTGCCATGATTTGGCAGTAAACCATAGCCTTGACAGCGTTTACGTATTCGAGATGGGCTGGAGTCCGCTCGATGCGTAGCTGGGCTTGGACACGCTTCGTACCCGAAAAGCGGGTACGGGTAATGACACTGACCACTTCAACCGTCTGGGAAATCAATTCAGGTCCGAGCATCTGCCTCTCCCCGACATCGTCCCATGCTAGCGGGGATCTGCACTTCCTGCCATAAAGAGCCTCGAAAGGTGCCATCTGGATGCTGGCCTGATAACTGTTGTTGTACGAGAATTCCACCAGGTGCAGATGATTCTACCATGAACCACCGAAGTCAAGGGTACAGGATCTCAACATATCTTCAAGGGTCTGGATTGTGCGCTCTGATTGACCATCCGTCTGCGGGTGATAAGCTGAGCTGAATTGAAGGCGAGTCCCCAAACTCTTCTGCAAGCTGCGCCAAAAGTGTGATGTGAATCTTGAATCCCTGTCCGAGGTGATGCTGACTGGCACCCCGTGAAGCCTGACGATCTGCCTGAGATACATCTCTGCTAACTGCGCCGTCGACTGTCCAACTCTGAATGGGAGAAAGTGTGCCACCTTTGTAAGCCTGTCCATAATTACCCAAATAGCATCTCTGCCGGCCGGAGATCTGGGCAATCCGGTCACGAAATCCATGGTTATATGTTTCTATTTCCATTCTGGGATCGGTAAGGGTTGAAGAAGTCCAGCGGGCCTCTGATGTTCAGCTTTAACCTGTTGGCAAACCAAACACCGAGAGACAAACCGGGCTATCTCCCTCTTCATGCCATTCCACCAGAAATGCTGACGAATATCACGATACATCTTCGTACCACCCGGATGAATAGAATATTGAGAACTGTGGGCTTCTGCCATGACTTCCTGTCTGATATCTCCACTGGGTACACAAAGACGAGTGCCGTGCCGAAGTGTACCGTCTTCATGGATACATAACTCTGGCCTTCTTCCTGCTTCACACTCTGCTCTGAGTCGCTGGATCTTGGAATCTGTTGACTGCGCCACCCGGATTCTCTCAACTATGCTGGACTGAACCTGTAGGCTGGCCATCAATGCCACGCTGGTTGGAAGAACCACTTCAATTCCCATCTTCTGAAGATCTGCCAATAATTCTGGTTACGCCGTCAGGAAATAAACTCCGGCTCTTCTGCTCAATGCATCTGCTACAACGTTGGCCTTCCCGGGATGGTACTGCAAATCCATATCATAGTCCACTAGTAGCTCGAGCCATCTTCTCTGCCGCATATTAAGGTCCTTCTGGGTGAAAACATACTTCAGGCTCTTATCATCAGTAAAGATCTCCACTCTATCTCCGTACAAGTAGTGTCTCCACAACTTCAAAGCAAACACTACCGCCGCCAATTCCAAGTCATGGGTCGGGTAATTCTTCTCATGATCACGAAGTTGACGTGACGTATAAGATATTAGCTTCCCATGCTGCATCAAGACACACCCCAATGCTCTGCCTGAAGCGTCACAATAAACTGTGAATCCTCCGGTCCCATCTGGAAGGGTGAGAATGGGAGCCGTTATCAAACCTCGCTTCAACTTCTCAAATGATTCCTGGCACTCTGCTGTCCAAACAAATGGCACATCCTTGCGGGTCAACTGGGTCATCGGCGCTGAAATCCTTGCAAAATCTGAAATGAACCGCTGGTAGTAGCCGGCTAATCCAAGGAAGCTGCGAACCTCTACCACTGAGCTGGGTACCGGCCATGACTCGATAGCCACAATCTTCTGGGGATCCACTTCCACTCTTCCTCGGGTAATGATGTGACCCAAGTATGAAATGCGATCGAGCTAAAACTCGTATTTACTGAACTTGGCGTACAACTGATGCTCCCTAAGCGTCTGGAGGACGACTCTGAGATGCTGCTCGTGCTCTGCTTCACTCTTGCTGTAGACCAGGATGTCATCTAGGAACACGATCACAAATTGATCTAAGTAAGGCATAAAAATACGATTCATGAGGTCCATGAATACGGCCGACGCATTGGTCGCTCCAATGGGCATAACAAGGAACTCCCAATGTCCATACCTCGATCTGAATGCTGTCTTCGGGATGTCCTGTTCTCTGACTCTGATCTGGTGGTATCCCGACCGCAAGTCGATCTTCGAGAACACGGAAGCCCCTCTGAGCTGATCAAACAAGTCATCTATCCTCGGAAGAGGGTATCTGTTCTTGATTGTCACCGAATTCAAGGTACGATAATCAACACATAGCCTGGACGTACCATCCTTCTTTTTTACAAGAAGCATCGGGGCTCCCCAAGACGATCCACTAGCACGGATGAATCCCTTGGTCCTCAGTTCTTCAATCATCTTGTATAAAATCTCTAACTCTGAAGGCGCCATCCTGTAGACTCGCTCTGATACTGGTGCTGTCCCGGGAATCAAGTCTATAGTGAACTCAATCTCCCGTTCCGGCGGCTTCCCTGGAAGCTCCTCTGGAAAGACATCTGGAAACTCTTCAACTATCCGGGGTAACTGCACTGCTGCTACTGCCATCCGCAATGCGGGGGAAGATGGCTCCACTGCGCCTCTGGAAAATGAAAACTCTGGCTCGTCGGGGATACTAAAGACAACTCTGCCAATATGGCAGTCTATCCTAGCATACTGGTTCCTCAACCAATCAATGCCTAGGACTACATCATAGTCTACCATAGGAAACTCTATGAATCTAGCGGGGAACTCCCTACCGCTAACTACGATCCGATACGAGGAAAATACTCGATCTACTCCCACAAGGCCATTACCAGTAAGTATAATGAGCCTCACTGATAATGACTCAGGCTCCAATCCTATCCGTGTCGTGAATCGTACAGACATAAATGAATGCGATGCACCAGAATCAAATAATACAGACGCTAGAGAGGAGTTGACGAGAATAGTACCTGCCACAACCTCACCTGGTGCAACTTCTTCTTCCATAGCCATCATCATGGCCTGACCTTGTCCTCTGGCTGCTGGTCCCCTCTGCTGGAAACCTCTCTGCCTATTCTGGGTCTGAGCTTGGGCTTGTGCATACTGCTGGGGGTGCTGTTGCTGGAATGCCTGAGACTGAGGCGGCAAGGGCCTCGAAGACTGATACTGTTGCTGCTGAACTGGTGCTGGGGCCGGTCCTCTCACCGAAGAACTAGAAGGGTTGGATGCTGATGAACCACCCCTATTCGGGCAAGCCCCTATCCTATGATCTGCTGCTCCACAAGCCAGGCATAATCCCTGCGCCCTGCGACAGTCTGCCACCACATGCCCTGGCTTTCCGCAATGAGAACATCCCATTGCGGAAGTCTGCTTCTGCTTCTGCTGTTGCGGGTACGTCGGGGTCGAATGCTGAACCGACATTGCTGAGGCCGCCCGCCTCGGAGTTCCAATGGTCAATCCCCTAGCTGTCGGGGCTGGAGCTGATGATTGGTGCATCTGACTGTGGGACCGCTTCCTACCTCCGGTCCTATCCACGATCCTCTGGGAGGTGTACTCATGCCTCCTAGCTGCTCTCAAGACTGCATCGAACATCTGGTGCTCGAACTGCTCAACCGCCAACAAGATCTCCAAATGTAGTCCCTGCTGGAACAGCTGGGTCCTATCAAACTCGGTCGCTACCAAGGTGGGGGCAAACCTACTGAGCCTAGAAAACTCCGATGCATAACTGTCAACTGTTCTGCCTCCTTGCTTCAAGTTGGTAAATCTGGTCTGCAGGTCGTACCGAGCCATAGCATCGAAATACTTTGTCTGGAATCTCTCTCTAAACACTGCCCAAGCAATGGGTGCCACTAATCCCATGGCTTGCGCTGCCCACCAACTGCGAGCTAAGTCCAACAACTGCAGGCGTACCACCGCCACCTTCTCATTCTCGGGTGTTCTAGCTTCTTCCAGAATCACCTTGGTATCCTGAAGCCATGCATCCGCGGCAATCGCATCCTCGCCGCCGTCGAAGAAAGGAGGGTTCAATCGCTTGAAGCTGTTGGCCGCCTGGTTCCCTGGATGTCCGCCTCGGGTCAAAGCATCTTGAACTGTCTGGTGCAGGGCTTCGCTTCGACGATCCTGGAAAGCTATCAAGGTTCTGATGAGGCCTACTAAGGTACCATCATCTGGCTCTGCGGGCTGGACGGGCCGAACTGGTGACTCTCCTCCAGTAGGTATCACTTTGGAGGCTACCCCGGAATGCTGGGCTTGATCTCCAGGTTGCTGCTGGTCCACGGGAGGTGCTCCTCCTTGCTGATTGACAGGGTCAGGTACAGTGCCGCTGAGGAAGACGACACAGGAAAACAATAAGGAAGGGCCCGGACAGATCAACGATACAAGCATGTAATCAGGGCAAGAATTTCAGGGATTTGAAAATACGGGCGGAGATCAAGGGCGAATACTGATTGAGACATCTATTCGGTAAACCCTCACATTACTTGATTGACAAGACCTGCATGGGCCACCACTTAAACCATGTCACGCCCCAGAACCAGAATACTGGAGAGCGGGGGCAGACATAGACAGCTACGTATATTGAAATGGAAGACCACCTCGATATACGGTCACGACTGTCTAAAAACATGAGGGTTTACTACAAGCCAACAGTCTCTTATGGTCATGAACAAGCCTAATGTCTCAATCACAAGAAAGTAAGTAAGGTCGCAAGATGTATGATCATTAAATATACAATAATAAGGCGTCCCAAATATCACATATTCAGCTGATCATGAAGCTAGTCATTACAAAATGTTAGGACTAGCAAAAGTTAAGTCATACATGATCAACCCTAGGATTTGTTAATCATGTTTACAGCCCGTAGACAGACAGTAAGTAAAGTGCATCGAGCTAACAGGTGCTCGTCGGCTAAACGCCTCAAAAGAATAGTTTTACAATAGAGTGAGCGAAACAAAATAGAAAACCCACTCGTAGCCCGGGTTCCTTCTAGTTGCCACCATTGGGCTGGAAGCTTGGTAGATCCTCGGGAGCTGCTCCGAAATATGGCCACACAAAACCAGCTGGGTCAACCCCAGAAAGAGCAAGTGTCACAAGGGGCCACGAAATAAGAACAAAAGCCAGCAATTAGCACAAGAAAATCTAATATTAAAACTAGGATTTACGAAAACTTGTCAGGATGATATACGACGAGATAACCATGGAACTATTCCGACAGCCAGGTTACAACCCGTAAACCAAATAAGGACCGGGGTTGTAACCCTTCATCTGAACAGAACTTGGTTTCCCACTATTTATCGGCAAGATAATAGTGTAAGAAATCAAGACAGGAAACAATCTTGTACTGGATCAAGACATAGCTAAACTGGTTATACCTCATTCAATCAATCACGGCCAAGCAGATACTACGGCTTACTACTTTAACTAACTAGGGTTATCACAGGCCTAATTGCTAACAAGATGCAGTGAGATAATTTCACGGCCACAAGCCCTGCAGACCATCCAGGTTACCCAGGTCGAAAATTAGAGGGTTGAATTCTGGTGGGTACATCGCCCGGGAGACAAATGTACCCTTAGGTGACTTAGAGGGTACAACACGCGACGGTGTACTGGAAATGTGCCCTACTCGACGGCAGGCTACAGATCCTAAGAGCGCCCAGGTAAAGGGATTGCCTGTAGCTGTGTCATCTCTTCATGACTACTGAGTTATTCTAGTTATTAACCTTAATCCATTTTAGTAGGTACTCCTGACCGTGGTACTCAGGAGTCCCATCCTAGACATGATGCAAGACAGGACAAGTGGATTTAACAAGCAAGCAAGAAAGAACTACCCACGGTGTCAAGGCAAGTCAAGTTAAGTTAGCCGTCGCAACAGCATTAAGATAAATCATGTCAGGGTACTTGTCAGGAGGGCGCCACGACGGGCCACTATCATGTCAGGTTGGTCATGTCAGGAGTGCACCACTACGGGTCACTGTTGTGTTATGCTAGTTCCTTGTCATACCATGCCATGTACAATAGTCATTCCAAACATATTAAGTAAAATCAAGTTCATGACAAAAGGCGTAAGGATATAAAATGGGCGTAAAATATCTAATAAAATATCAATATACGGGGCTATAGAAGAGCCAAGCTTAAAGAAATAAGACCAAAACTCCAAGAGCCAAAGGGTTCAGCAAGGGGTTCAGGGTGCAGCGTACGCACAAGAGCACGCACGCAGGGGAGCAGCGTACGCTCACAAAGTCACGTACGCATGAGAGCTGCGTACACTCAAAAGTCACGCACGCATGAGCTGCGTACGAGCAAAAGTCACGCACGCATGAGCTGCGTACGAACAAAAGTCACGCATGCAAGGAGCTGTGTACGAACAAAAGTCACGCACGCAGGGAGCTGCGTACGCGAAAAGTCACGCACGCAAGAAAGCTACGTACGCGAAAAGTCACGCATGCAAGAAAGCTGCGTACGCGAAAAGTCACACACGCAAGAAAGCGGCGTACGTGAAAAGTCACGCACGCAAGAGAGAGGCATACGTGAAAAGTCACGCACGCAGGAGAGCGGCATACGTGAAAAGTCACGCACGCTAGAGAGCGGCGTACGCGAAAAGTCACGCACGCAAGAGAGCGGCGTACGTGAAAAGTCACGCACGCCAGAGAGCTGCGTACGTGCAAAAGCACGCAAGCAGAGAGCTGTGTACGCCTAAAAACACGCACGCAGGGTCTGGGTCTTCTTCTCCATGGCTGAGAAGAAGCTCCAATGGCTCTAAAACTTCAAGGCATCACAACTTGGGCATCCGAACTCCAAATCCAGATTTCTAAAGTTCTAACCAGGGTGGAATTGAACTCTCTTCCACATGGAAATATCAAAACCCATAAAAATCCAACTTAAGTAGATCAAAACCATGCAAAACCGAAAATGGAGGAAACTTAGATCTAGAACAATGGAGACTCCAAATCACAAAATACCAAGTTCTAATGTTGATCACCATGTCCTAATCTAGCAAATGGACAAATAAAAGAGGGTTCTCATGTGGTGGCAAGGTGCACTTGCCTATGGGTGGGTGTGTGGAGAGGAAGGAGAAGAGAGTTGTGTTGAGGAAGGAGAAGAAGAATTAATGGTGGTTTATGAAGAGAGAGAAAAAGTTGGTGGAGTTATAAAGAGGGTGGGATGTGGTGTGTTGAGGGTGGAGAATAGGTTAAGGTAATCCAATACACTAAACCAAACCAAACCAACCCAAACCAATTAAAACCGAGCCATATCAAAACCCAAGAATACGAGAAATACCAAAATTCCACAAGTTGAAAAAAAAATAAAAATACATGCCAAAATCCAGATACGAGTATAAATACGAAATACGGGAAAATACGGGAAATGAGGGTGACACACTCGGTTGATCAGACCATCATGCACCGGTTCTGATTAGATAATATGTTAGTGAGCGGCCGCTCAATATCATATGCCTTGATTAAGCTCGATAAAGAATTAGCTTGCATATACTAGGCTATATTAGCATCATTAGTCTAGATAATAGAACATATGCACGATGGTAGATGAGATAAAAACAAATGTGAATAGTCTAAGAGTCATAAAAATCTAAGTCTTGTTTATTCCTATACAATCATTCTATGGTTTTATTGACCAAGGCTTGGTTGACCAAATGGATTAAATTCCTCTAGTCTCTATGGTCTAGATAATACTATTTGTATTCTCTTAATAGTCAAGGGTGTATCAGGTCGTGGAGTATTCTACCCAACTTAAAATAATTTAGCTAAGGGTGTTTGGGACATCTAACTAGTAGGGTCAATCTCTAGCAAGCACAAAGGAAAGATAATGCTAAGAGGAATCAAGCAAGATGCAATCGATGAGTCAAACGGTAGTTTGAATAGGGAATCGAGGAAAGAGGTCAAGTATGTGGATGAGATCCTAGATGTCTAATCCTATGCGCAGGCTTGGTTGGCACGGTAAAGTAACCAAATAATTTATCTTGACCTGCATGGGCCACCACAAAAATATGTAACGCCCCAGTCCCAAAATACGTAGGACTAGGAACGTAGACATGCCAGCCGTATAATAAATATACGTAAGCTGTAAAATACAGTAGAACCATAACTAATATCATCCACACAAATAAATGAATAAAAGATATCATATAATGAGAATAAATTGTCTTGATACAATATGTTGGGCAGAGACAGATCCACTACCAACAAGTAAGGAAAATACATGAGAAGAGAAATGAATTTGGCGAGCGAAGCAAAGGTGATCCAAGTGCAATCATCCTCGAAGAAATAGCGATGATCACGGCTAGAGCTAGAACACCTGCGAAAGACATGAGCACACACCTGGAGAGATAACCAGGTCCTCAGAGGGACGTAACAAGACACATAATATCATGCCATATAAACTGAATAAATATTACTCAAATAAATAAGTCAATTGAATTATAACATGGTCCAATATGCACCTATTGAACGAGCGTACCATCCCCTCAACCAAATAAGGACAGGAGATGGTAAACTAATTCACGGTGACGTATCTTTCCATGCTATGAATCCAATATGGTATCCGGACCCCAACAAGGTTCAATACCTTCTTATCGAAGTAGTAAGTCACACCTATAACCAAACAAGAACAATATGTGACGAACTAATCCGCGACAAGTTATTGTTCCAAGCCACGGTCAGATACAAGTATCCAAACCAAAAGTTATCATACCTAACGGATAAAGGTGCCTAACCATTCTAAGTGAAATGTAGTTAAGAACAATCCTTCCTACGCATGGGCCCTGGATAAATTGGATCGGCATGGTCCCCCCTTGGGCACCAGAGGCCCCATCAGTAAGAGCATGACGTTCCGCATAATTGCCAGTGGCCGTCAGTAATCATGGGTAATCTGACCCGCGTCTCCGGCGGAGCTCACGGGTTACAAAAGGGAAAGTGCATCGAAGCCCATACGCTAAGGAATTGTCCTCCCCGCCCAATGCCTACTCTGTTGTATCCACAACAGTAAACCTCTATAAACGCTAAGTCAAACTAAGCAGGCAACCTCTATTAGCGGTTATTCCTATCACACGGCTTGTACGTACTGGTGGCCAACCAATCATGCACGTCCGTGTTCTACATGCGACACACATCTTCGTGGTACAACGTGTTAAGGCCATGAATGCAACACACAAAGGTGGTCCCTTAAATCTAGGTTTAATGTGTAAGAAAAATAATACATAGTAGGAAATATAAATTAACAGTAAGTTCTAACAGGTTATGCCATGTATCATAGTTTATTTTGTATAAAGAAAATAAGTAATGCATGAAATATGAGCTAAAATAATTAAACAGCAAATGGCAATGTGTCTTGCCTGGTAGGATGCCTGGTGTGCTGCGATGATCAAGGTTGTACGAACTGCGATTTCGATGCAACAACTGTGCAAGGTGACCTCTGATGGTGGCACGGACAGTTCCATTAGGTCTGGGACGGTCAGAATAGTGAAGGTCGACATAGGGTAGTCTAGAATTGGCGAGGGAATAGGAGTAATAGAATTTAGTCATGGGCGGAAGGATAATCAAAAGGTATAGGATAAATAAATAGATAAATAAATAATATATATCACAACAAGAAAATATGGTTTTTGTGACATGTAACGTTGTCATATAAATTATGAAAGTCGTCACAACATATCTTTTGTGACGAGTACAATGACGACTTACTGTCGTAGCCTATACCTCCATAGCTAAAAGTATAAGTGACGACCAAAAGTCATTGTCACAGAAAGTTCTCTACTATGACAAGAATATGTTGTCAGTGATAGTAAACTTTCCGTGACAACAAAATTCGTCACTAAAAATATTATAAGTGACGCACTATATTGTCACAAAATAGCTTTTTTATTGTAACTAAAAATAAATATATATTTTTTTGACAAAAATAAAAAATAGTTTCGTGAGGACATTTGCTATCACAAAACAACTTTAGTAACACTTTTATTGTTGTCACAATAAACGTGTATATTTAGTGACAAGTACATGTCATCATTGTAAACACTTGCAGTTTATTGTTGTCACTGTATACTTGTATGTTTAGTGAAGGTAAATGTTGTCACCATAGTGTACACTTTATATGTTTGGTGGCAAATCAATATTGTCACGAGTATCTTTGTTTATCATTGTCATTGTCATTATAAATTGAAACACAAGAACACACAATACAATATCATACAATTCTTGTAGAGTAGGGTACATGCATAATTGTGCTCATCTTCCAAGAACACCCCCATCGACTTTTCAATGTAAACCATAACTAACCTTCACAAATTCTAAATGGCTTTATATAGGCGACCAACTCTAAGTAATTATGGACAACAAGAAGATGAAAAGTAATTATATCAATCCACAAAAAGTAATTATATTGTACCTCAAAATTCAGTACATATAATTTGAAGAGAAGTAACTTGTAGTACTTATAAAATAAAGAGTATCCAAACTAGTTGGTACATAAAATCAAGAATAATCTATAAATATAAATTGATGATCAATTGCATATACAGCTCCTGTCTTGGTGATGATCAGTCTTTAATGACCTGCATAAATCAATAAAGAGATTGTTTAGAATTTGTGAAGGTATATATATACAATAAAAAATTGTCAATAAAACTTGATCATTCATGTCATGCACCTTGTAGATAAAACTTGATCATAAACTAGTAGAAGAAGAAAATGTAAATTCAATAACAACAACAATGAGGTAGAAACCCTAAACAAAAAAAAGAAGGGAATAGAAGCTAAGAAGAAGAGAGAACAACAAGAAAATTAGGGTTAAAGAATAAGGATTTAGGTAGACAAAATAGAAATTTCTATAATAGAAGTAATGAAAATAGAGAAAAAGACACAAATGTTTGCAGTTTAGTTCAAAAGCCAAAAGTTAGTGTCTTTACATTTACTATGATAAATGGAAATATGAGTTATCTTATTTTCGACACTTACCAGAGTTTGTAGCTCTTGTATTTGAAGGAAATGAAATATCTGCAGATTGTGTCGTAGAGCCAAAAAAGGCAACCATTCGTGAACATGGCATTAAATTGACCTTGAATTTGCATCGTAAGGTCATTCCTGATGTCGTCTTCCACACTTTTTCTAATTTCAGCTCTGAGTTCATCAAATGTATTTACCATTGACTCCTCTACTTCAGCAAAAGATCTTGTACCACAAGTATGTTTGGTCACAAGCTTAGCTCTATTTGCTGTATTTCTTTGACTAATTTTCTGAAAAGAATTAATATTGTATGAATGATAAGCAAAAGGCAATACAAAAGATTAAAACTGCAAGTCAATTTTAAACAACAATTATATAAGCTAAAGATGTATCAGGAATATTAATGAATAAAAATATGCCATTTAAAAAGTTATACATTCTAATAAATACCTGAAAATTATCTGAACTGAAGTACTCTATCAAAAACTTCCAATCTTCAGGCTTTACATCCTTAGGAGCATTTTCTACCTTTCTTCATCTGTCTGAAACTTATTATAAGTCTCATATAGTCCATGCTTCCAATTTCTATACAAGCGTCGCATAGTATCTATAACAAATGCTTGAAATCTATGTTGCTTGCTCTCTGCAACTGTGAACTTCTCCTAATATAAGGCAAAAAAATATACAAACAAAATAATTCAATAAATGGTTCATATTTCTAAAAACATTAATGATCAATATGAATACAATATATTACCTTCACTTGGATCCATATTTGTTCTCCTACAGCACCTACAATATCCTCTTTTTCTACAGTCAGAAATTGTCCAACTCAACTGGAATTTCTGACTCAGTACCAGAAATCTGGATCAATTCAAACCTGAGCCTCCTATCTCATAACTGATGAAACTTTCTATAACTAACTATATGTTGATAGATCAGCTTGGTTGAGTACTTTTTTTATTTCATATTTATTGACTTTATTCCAGATTTAGTTTGTTTGGGCAATTTGTTGTTTGGTTTGGGTTTCTACTCTACGGGTTGTTATTGTCCTAATATTGGGTTATGTTCCTTCTAAAAGCTATTTAAGGTGTCAACCCTATGATATATGGTGAAGGGTCCAAAAAACACCTCATCACAAATCTACAGTCAGTCATTTCTTTACCAACCTGACCATTTAAGGAGTATATATGTAGCAGAAAGTCCATCTGTCATTCTGTCCTAGTTTTGATGCATTTATAACTTGTCATCAAGTTAACTCTTAATTACTGATATGTTCACATTTGTTGTTGACCTGCATATTTTTTATTTTTTTTAAAAACCAAAGCCCGTTGACAAAGCCACCCAACCAGCCTTGGCCCTGGAGCCGTGGCCACCGCCACCCAGCCGCTCCCGTGGGGGTTCGATCCCGGGACCTCACCCCACCGTGCCAACGGACTTATCGGCACACCACCATACCATTGGCGGTGGTTGACATACATATAATATTGTATATTAATATAAATCTTCATAAGATAATCACACAACAACATTTACTCCAAATATAGACTCAAGATGACCATTTAGAATCTTTAAGTTAAAAGCTCTGTATTTAACCAAAGGTGTTACCTTGAGAAGATCAAATACTTTCTCTGTAATGTACTTCTGCTGGAGAGTTGTACCCTTTTGCTGCACCTTATCAGGATGAATATATAATGTTGCTTTTCTATATACTTTTTTCACCGCGGCACCAGTAATCAAATCAGTCAAAGATACAGGTTGCCATCCACACTCAGTCCAAAGTACCTACCAATAATTAGTAAAGCAAGCTGATCTATCAACATATGACTCAAGCAATCTGGATCAATTCAAACCTGAGCCTCCTATCAAATATGTTCACATCTGAATATAATCTCCAAGATTCAGTTGGCTACATTTCTGAATAGAGAGAGCTCAACTGCAATCTTAGAGTGACTCAAGAAATGCTATACGAAGTAAGTCCCAAATATGGACTGATAGGGAAGCATTCAGCTGATACCAATAGGCTAAATTGGCTAAATTGCAAATATGCTACATTTCAATAGGCTACATTTCAATAGGCTAAATTGCAAAATTGCAAATTGCAAATATGCTACGGGAAGCATTCATCTTAGAGTGACTCAAGAAATGCTACATTTTAATAGGCTAAATTGCAAATATGGACTGATACGGGAAGCATTCAGTTGCTACTGTAAGTCCCATATATGGACTGATACGGGAAGCAACCAGAATATGGACTGATACCAAATCTTATACTGTTATTTTCTTCATTCACTACATCATGAAATGCCAACGCTACTAAAACTATTTCTCATATCAATAGTTTATTTTACTGCAATTCACCACTGTTTTGTAATTATGACTATCACAACAGGCCAATAGGAAGTCCAAAGAACTGATATATAGGGTAAAATTGTGGTTAAATACAGGGAGGAAACTACTTATATGGGGGGTGCTGATACACAACAGTTTAGACTTGTAGGTGTAGGCAGGTAATTACAAAGAAGAAGTTTTGGTATGTATATAGGTACAGTTGTTGGAGTGGATGGGGTTCCCAACCTATGTGGAGAAGACCCCGGAGTGCGACGAGCGCCGTTCGTGTGTCGAAGAAGCTCGGGAAGTAGGCGACGCGGAGTCGCTACTGCTGCTGCTGCTCCTGAAGGAGTTTCTGGCCTGGGCCTGCCGAGTTCGGCCCGAACTCGGTCCCAGGCCGAGTTCTGGCCGAACTCGGTCTGGCCATTCCAGAATGTTGGCGTTAGGTTCTGTTTGCTCGACACAGAGTTCTGGCCGAACTCTGTGTCGTCGGGGCTGATGCGGGAATTTGGATGAGTTTTAATCATTGGATCTAATCCAACGGTCCAGGATGGTTGCGGGATTATGGAGTTAAGTTGAGATTTCTCAACCCTAATTCATTGTGCAACATTATTGCAAGTAACACACAAGTTTGAGAGAGGAAGGAGGCAAGAGTGCCATTGCAACTTCGGAGAAGAAGACGGAGGATTGAAGGTCGCTATTCGAAGGAGATCGTGTTCGGATAATCTCTACTCGTCGTTCTCGCTCTTCGTAGCCTTGTAATCATTGTTCTTATCTCTGAGTGTTATGGGGATCCGATTTGGATCGGGAGGAGTTTGTAGAGGGTGTAATTCTTCTATTCCATTAGTGGAGGCTTCTCAGGGTTGGACTCCGATCGTCCCGTAGTTTTTTCCGCAAGGGTTTTCCACGTCAAAAATTCTCTGTGTCTGCGTGGATTGCTTTGTGTGTTTGTTTTTGGGTTCGTGCGTTGTATTGCTCGGTCCTCTCGCAGGTACTCTCCGGTTTGGGGAAAGGTTTCCGCGTTTCTTTTCCAACAGAGTGGTATCAGAGCCAGGTTCTGGAATTCAGAAGGAGTGTCAGTAGTTGATAGAGAAACCAGAGAGGAGAGATGGACGCGAAGCCGGTGCGCATAGTGAATCTTAATGGCACAAACTATCATTATAGGCGGAGCAAGATGAAGGATTTGCTATTTGTCAAGAAGCTGTATCTACCCGTGTTTGCATCCGAGAAGCCCAGTGATAAATCCGAGGAGGACTGGACATTCAAGCATATACAGGTGTGTGGGTACATACGGCAGTTTGTGGACGAGAACGTGTACAACCACGTTGCCAATATTGAGCACGCGAAGACGTTGTGGGATAAGCTGGAATCCTTGTATGCGAAAAAGACCGAGGTAAACAAGTTGTTCCTGATCCGGACGATGATGGATCTGCGATACAAGGATGGGGCGTCTATTTCGGATCACTTGAGTGAGTTCCAGGGCGTGGTTGACCAGCTATCTTCTATGGGAGTCAAGTTCAACGACGAAGTTCAGGGACTGTGGCTGTTGTGTACTTTGCCAGACTCGTGGGAGACCGTGCGAGTATCTATGATCGCGTCTGCTCCAGAGGGCGTGGTCAGTCTGGAGTTTGCCAAGAGCAGGGTGTTGAATGAAGAGATGCGGAGACGTTCTCAGGGCACTTCATCCACATCCCACCACTCAGAGGCACTTGTTTCAGCGAGCCGCGGAAGGGGCAAAATCAGGGGTCCAGGTGGTGGCAGAGACAAGAGCAAGGGGAAGTCCAAGGGTCGGTACGAGGACTCGGAGTGTTACTATTGCGGTAAGAAGGGCCATATCAAGTGGAATTGTTTCGCTTGGAAGAGAGAGAAGAAGGGCGACAAGGGGAAGCAAGAAGAGAACACTACAGCGGCGGCCTCGGTGCATGGAGGCGATGTGATCATCGTAGGTGATGAGGTCATTACTAACCTCGCCTGCGATGACAATTCTTGGCTGGTGGACTCAGGAGCTTCAGCACATGTATCTCACAACAGGGCACTGTTTACCACTTACACTACAGGCGACTGTGGAGTGTTGAAGATGGGCAACGGAGATGTGTCGAAGGCGGTTGCCGTTGGAGATGTGCATTTGAGAACGAAGACGGGTGCGGTTCTTGTTCTCAAGGATGTTCGTCATGTCCCTGATATCCGTTTCAACCTGGTGTCGGTTGGAAGGTTGGATGACGAGGGATTCTTCAGTCTCTTCGGGAACAGTCAGTTTAAGCTTTCCAGAGGTTCGATGGTGATTGCCAGAGGAAGCAAGAAGTCCGGTCTCTACTATATGGAGGAGAGCGCAGAGGGGGCACAGGAGGTGAACGCAGTCAGTGATGCGTCTACCGAGTTGTGGCACAGGCGGTTCGGCCATATCAGCGAGAAGGGGATGAGCTACTTGGTGAACAGGAAGGTGATTCTGGGGCTCAAGTCTACAAAGTTAGAGAAGTGCACGCACTGTTTAGCTGGGAAGCAAAATAGGGTGTCTTTCCAAAGTCATCCAAGTTCGAGGAAGCCGGCGTTGCTCGAGTTGATTCACTCGGATATCTGCGGTCCTATGAAGGTAAAATCTCTTGGTGGTGCTTCTTACTTTGTAACTTTTATTGATGATTGTTCCAGGAAGGTTTGGGTCTATGCCTTAAAGGCCAAGGATCAGGTGCTGCCTACTTTCAAGGAGTTTCAGGCCTCTGTTGAAAGGGAGACGGGCAAGAAGTTGTTGTGTGTTCGGTCCGACAATGGCGGCGAATACATCGGTCCCTTTGATGCGTATTGCAGAGAGCAAGGGATACGACACCAGAAGACTCCGCCAAAGACACCTCAGCTCAATGGTGTAGCGGAGCGCATGAACAGGACACTGATGGAGAGGGTGCGGTATTTGCTGTCAGAAGCAAACTTGCCGGACAGTTATTGGGGTGAGGCTCTTCTCACAGCTGCTTATGTTATTAATTTGTCTCCTAGTGCTCCTTTGCAGGGTGATGTGCCTGACAAAGTATGGTACGGCAAAGAGCCGTCATACAATCACCTGTGGGCGTTTGGTTGTAAAGCCTTCGTGCATGTACCGAAGGACGAGAGGACCAAACTTGAGCCGAAGACGAGGCAATGCGTCTTTGTCGGCTACGGTCGGGATGAGTTTGGCTATAGACTCTACGACCCAGTGGAAGGAAAGCTCTACAGAAGCAGGGACATGGTGTTCGTCGAGGATCAGACCATGACCAACACTCAGGATTCTGAGATGCCTTCTGAGGCTGAGGAATTGCCTGAGTTAGAGTCATTTCGCTTCGAGCAGTTTCCAGAGGACATCGCAGAGGATCCAGTTATGGGGGAGCCAGTACATGGAGTTGCTCCCAACCTTGATCATCAGCCTGCTGATGGTGGTCAGGATGTCCCTCAGGAGGATGAGCATGCCGGGGAGGCAGTTCCTGAAGGGGAGGAGGCTGTCGGTATACAGCCAGCACCAGTGGTTCCTTTGAGGAGGAGTGACAGGGATCGTCGACCATCTACGAGATACTCACCGGATGAGTATGTGCTATTGACTGACGGGGGAGAGCCCGAAAGTTTTGCAGAGGCTATGGAAGACGAACACAGGCAGGAGTGGATGGAGGCTATGCAGGAGGAGATGAGTTCCTTGTACACCAATTCCACTTATGATCTGGTGCGGTTGCCAAAGGGCAAGAAGGCTTTGAAGAATCGATGGGTGTTCAAAGTGAAGCAGACGGATGATGCTACTCGCCCTCGATACAAAGCGAGGCTGGTAGTCAAAGGCTACGGTCAGCGAAAAGGCGTGGATTATGATGAGATCTTTTTGCCTGTCGTCAAGCATTCGTCTATTCGGGTGGTGCTAGCATTAGCAGCCAGTCTCGACTTGAAGGTCGAGCAGATGGACGTGAAGACGGCATTTCTCCACGGTGATCTTGAGGAAGAGTTGTACATGGAGCAGCCAGAGGGATTCTGTGAGAAGGGCAAGTCACATTTGGTCTGCCGGTTGAGGAAGAGCTTGTATGGTCTGAAGCAGGCTCCGAGGCAGTGGTACAGGAAGTTCGAGTCATTTATGGGGGAGCATAGTTATGTACGGACGATGTCGGACCATTGTGTATTTGTGAGGTATTTTGCCGAGGATGATTTCATCATTTTGTTGCTCTATGTAGATGACATGCTATTAGTGGGTCGGAATGCCACTAGGATAGCGGAGTTGAAGCGCCAGCTGGGCGCGACCTTCTCTATGAAGGATTTGGGCGCAACGAAGACTATTCTTGGGATAGAGATCAGCCGAGAGAGAGAGTCCAAGCTGCTACACTTGTCCCAAAAGAAGTACATTCACCGGGTACTTCAGCGTTTCGGGATGGACGGGTCGAAGAAAGTGAGTTCCCCCCTCGCAGCTCACTTTAAGCTCACTGAAGAACAGTGTCCATCTACCGAGGACGAAAAGGAAGACATGGAGCGGGTTCCATATGCCTCAGCTGTGGGAAGCCTGATGTATGCTATGGTGTGTACGAGGCCAGATATTGCTCATGCAGTTGGTACGGTTAGCAGGTATCTTTCAAATCCTGGAAGGGTACATTGGAGTGCAGCCAAGTGGATTCTACGATATCTTCAGGGCACTGTCGGTTAGAGACTTTCCTTTGGTGGTGACGAGCCAAAGCTGGTTGGGTATACCGACGCTGATATGGCTGGAGATGTAGACACGAGGCGATCGACTTCGGGCTACGTGATGATGTTTGCGGGAGGAGCAGTGTCGTGGCAGTCGCGGTTACAGAAGTGTGTTGCCTTGTCGACGACAGAGGCAGAGTACATTACGGCGACGGAGGCTTGCAAGGAGCTGTTGTGGATGAAGAAGCTGTTGTAGGAAATGGGACTGAAGCAAGAGCAGTATACTTTGCTTTGTGACAGTCAGAGTGCGATCCACCTTGTGAAGAATCAGACGTTTCATAGCCGGTGCAAACACATCGAGACTCGGTATCACTGGATACGGGATGTGGTTGAGAAGAAGGACGCGGAGCTTGAGAAGGTTCATACAGATGACAACGGAGCTGATATGTTCACGAAGATTCTACCAAGGGGAAAGTTTGAGTACTGCAGGCAGATCGTCGGGATGACGACATCCTCCCCATAGTTGTGAAGGGGAAGATTTGTTGGAGGGGGTGGGGTTCCCAACCTATGTGGAGAAGACCCCGGAGTGCGACGAGCGCCGTTCGTGTGTCGAAGAAGCTCGGGAAGTAGGCGACGCGGAGTCGCTACTGCTGCTGCTGCTCCTGAAGGAGTTTCTGGCCTGGGCCTGCCGAGTTTGGCCCGAACTCGGTCCCAGGTCGAGTTCTGGCCGAACTCGGTCTGGCCATTCCAGAATGTTGGCGTTAGGTTCTGTTTGCTCGACACAGAGTTCTGGCCGAACTCTGTGTCGTCGGGGCTGATACGGGAATTTGGATGAGTTTTCATCATTGGATCTAATCCAACGGTCCAGGATGGTTGCGGGATTAGGGAGTTAAGTTGAGATTTTTCAACCCTAATTCATTGTGCAACATTATCGCAAGTAACACACAAGTTTGAGAGAGGAAGGAGGCAAGAGTGCCATTGCAACTTCGGAGAAGAAGACGGAGGATTGAAGGTCGCTATTCGAAGGAGATCGTGTTCGGGTAATCTCTACTCGTCGTTCTCGCTCTTCGTAGCCTTGTAATCATTGTTCTTATCTCTGAGTGTTGTGGGGATCCGATTTGGATCGGGAGGAGTTTGTAGAGGGTGTAATTCTTCTATTCCATTAGTGGAGGTTTCTCAGGGTTGGACTCCGATCGTCCCGTGGTTTTTCCCGCAAGGGTTTTCCACGTCAAAAATTCTCTGTGTCTGCGTGGATTGTTTTGTGTGTTTGTTTTTGGGTTCGTGCGTTGTTTTGCTCGGTCCTCTCGCAGGTACTCTCTGGTTTGGGGAAAGGTTTCCGCGTTTCTTTCCCAACAACAGTTGCAGACAGTACACATAGGGGCATGTTAGGACCCTTGGTGATTAGGGAGTCAGGTGTGTTCGTGTGGTTAAGAGGGTACAGATTTGGCGGTGTCATGCAGTAAGAGAGCGTATCAGATGGTGTAGGACTGTATCCAGTGTCAGACCTTACCGATATGGGTGAGTATCTTATTAGGGAACTATAGGAATACATTAAATTACCAACCAAGGAGGCTCGTGCGTATGGGTGCGTGTGTGCAAATTATGCAACCTGGGTCGTACACAATTGGGGGGATTGAGTACATTTAGGTGATAGGTCGTTCGGATGGCTATAGGCAAGTAACTACAGACATTAACATGATAGTATATGGTGTATAGATCATAGCAGCAGTACCAGTAATTGGTGTGTAGTAGCAGGGCCTCTCAAGTTGCAGGTCCTGTTTAAGCTAAAGCTGCTGTCTACTACCACGTGGGCATAACTAAAACATAGTATTCCTTATAAATAATTGTATCAGGGAATCAAAGAAATTTCAGTTAGATACCATGAGGGAATGTTGAAATTTAAAAGACACATGAGAGAACATATATGAAAACGGAGTGGGTTAGCTACCTATGTATTCGAGAACATATATGAAGGTTTCAGCACAGTCAAAAATTCTCCAAGAAGAGAACAAAATTCTCCGATCTGATAGTAATTAATTGCAATACAGATATGCATATCATCAAATAACAAAATTTATTGATGGTGACTCATCTGATTATTTACCCTACCCCTCTGATCTGGAGAGCAAGAACAGCAGTGAAGGACTGCTTGCACATACAGCAGTGGAGTAACAGCAGTCCTAGACTGCCCTATTAGAAAGATTGTAATAGATTAGAGGAGAGTACATAAGTAGCAGATAAGGAGGAGGTTTGAAATCTATGAGCAGATATGGTAGTTAAGTTTGCAGTACTATTTCATTTAGTAGTTCAATTCAATCTGAGATGACCTCTTAAAAGACTATATATATATATATATATATATATATATGAAAATTGCTCTTTTAGATTTTAGTGTTACTATTCAAGGTATTAATAAAATTTTGGATGGGTCCTAGCTCAAGTGCTTATGAGCTAGGAATCCACCCAATAACTAAAAAAACATAAAAGTTGAAAGAATATAGTTTGGAAACATATGGACGTAATGAAATCTCAAACACATGGTTGTCAACTATCTTATATGGGTAAACTAAACTCATTTAGACATCATGGTTCTCAGTACTAGCAATCCAGTAAAGCAAGCTGGTATTTTGATGCTTAATTGGGGTTTTTCCCCTTTATCCCAGTAAATAATATATACCATAGCTAGGCCAACAAATAAACTTACCGTGTTTTTGCATGGGCTAGATAAATATGCACGATCAAAGGTAGTCCACCAGATTGAACTATAATGGCCGCATTTGCTGGATCTGTAATGCCTTTAAACAAAACAAATTACATCTAACACATATGCATGTCACACCAGAGGTGAATCAAGAAGCTTAAATCCTAGGGAATTCGTCTCAAAATGGAAAACAAAATAATCAAATATATTAGTAGTATAATTTCATCACTAATGGTTAAGTAGCCTAATAATAGAACTTCTTTATCTTGTCTTGATAGATGGTTAAAATCCACAAATTGATTGAAGTTTTTGCCAAAATTTAAATAGTCCTTGTACTGTTATTTTCTTTTAAAAATCAGTCCCCACAACCCATCCAACCCCCCCAGCCATGCATACATAGTTCTGAACCAGATAACATATTAGATTTGAACTCTAAGATGTTTTGTGAGGTTCAACATGGAATCCATGAAAGAGTAACTTGGCCTGACACGGACTTTTATCCATTAAAATCCTACACATCTGGAGAAACTATCACAAAGGCATGTAAAAAAAAATATAACAAAATTGTTTGGCAAGAGAAATCTAGTCTGTCATCTTCCTTTTTACCAGCCACCATATAATCATCATTTCTGCTGCCACCATCACTACTGTGACCACCATTGTGCTATAACATAATCGCTGCCACTATCTCCCACACACAAATCTTTCTGGTAAACCTAAACTAGTATGGGTTGATTGATCGCAATGTGGTTTTTCGAGACGAGTTTTAGACAAGGGGGTGAGGTAGAGATGGGAGACAAAGCCAGTGTTAAGTTTATGGGAAGGGAAAATTTTACCTACAGATAGGACAAATTGTTAAAAGTTTATGGAAGACAAATTTTACCTACAGATAGGAAATCTTTCTGGTAAACCTAATAGGTATCATATTGTTAAAATTTCGTTAATAACAAATTTTACCTACAGATAGGACACATTGGACACTCAATACTTATGTGGTATCATGAAGGACCTAGTTAATGGATTCAAGGTATATGCAAAAGGTATGGACCTCAATTTCAAATTTTAATGAGATTGGGGGTTAACCTCAATGACAAGGATAAGAATGCAATATGTACCAAGAATTTGATGATTCTTCTCTAAAATGATCTGGAGAGGACTTAAATTCGATCACATGAACATAGTAAGAGGTATTAAGGGGGACTGACTTGGTGTTGGCATATCATTAATTAGTGGGCAACAACTTTTACCCCATAAATTACCATGGACTGTATAGAAAGTATGGAAGAAAATCGAAGGAGTTTAAAGAAAAGTACAATCTTAAGTCAAATTTACTGATTTCTATTAATAAAAGTTTCCAACATATCACCTGGAGAACAGCCTGAACTTTCTCCCTGGTTCGTCCTCTTTCACTTGACTCACCAACCAAACAAAGGGAAAAAGTCCTAGACTTAGATTTCTCCTTTTCTTCACATTCCACTCGACTGTATTTCTTCAAGATGAAGTGATGAAAAACCCAGGTAATTGATTTCCCTTGTTGGCTACCAAAACAGAGTTAGAGAGAGAGAGAGAGAGAAACAAAAATTCTCCCCTGATTACTTAAAAGGGTTAAATATAACTACATCTCTTCTGTTTCCCTTCCATCTTTCTCACATATCCCATCGCATAACCATACAGGTTTATTGGGCGGCAATAAAGTATTATTTTCTCAACTATACTCTCTTCCTGATGCTTTCTACTTCAGATTCTCAAAAGCGTGGGAGAAGATCCTAGTTCAAGATGAGAAAAAGTCTGTATCAGGGTCAATTTATCACTTTTGTAGCTATTGCAACAATAATATAGCGATAGAAAGTTACACTGCTGCTATAATAATAACATGCCACAACTATCCTGGCATGGGTATTGATATGCAAATACCCAGCACAGATTATGGTACGAAAACAAGCCAGCTTTGACTGTTAATTAAAATCACCTACCATAGGCATGCAACTAATCATGGAGATGAGGAAGAAATATGATGGTTTAACAGAGAGGAGACTCCAGTTCCACAAAAAGCTCAACTATGAAAACATCATAAGAGAAAGTTAAAATAATGATAACAAAAACAAAGCAATGATAAAGGCATACAGGAAATACCTAGACAACATCCATTATTCTAACAAAGTACATAACATGGATGGGAGATGGCTAAAAGTCAAAGATAACCATAATCATCATCCAAGCCTTCCGCCTTCTCCCATCAGAATGGGGTCATCCATGGAGGATAAGAAAGTTGCATAAAAGATTTGACAGAGTTTTTTTATGATCGGCTTAGACCATGACTCAACCCACTATATTAGTGCCAAATTCCTAGTCAATATAGCTATGAACGTGAGAGAATCATGTCATAAACCCTAGATGTGCAGTTGGCAGGTAGGTAAACCTATCTTTTGGATATGCACTTTAAGCTCATGCAGCCAAGGAGAAACCAGGAGACTGGACGAAGAGGTAAGATTATACAATTTTTAATAGGGAATTGCATTCATCTCTATGATAGATTAAGCCAAAAAGTTAAAAGGAATGACAATCCTAACATGTCAGCAACATTAATCAGAATGGATTACAAGAAATTCGTAATCTATCTTAACGTAAATAGCATAATATGCAAAAAGAAACTATTCTTGATTTATACAAATAAACATAGAAGCTCTTCTTTCAACATACTTGTATGTAGCTCTATAGAGCCTTTTTTCCATAAGATGATCCATATACTCAAAGAATAGTGTCAGAAGCCTCTGAACAATGAAACTATTCTTGATTTATACAAATAAAAATAGAAGCTCTTCTTTTAACATACTTGTACGTAGCTTTATAGAGCCTTCTTTCCATAAGATGATCCATATACTCAAAGAATAGTGTCAGAAGCCTCTGAACAATGAAAGAATGTAAATAAATAGATGGATATCTCCTCCATAAAATTGGGATGAAGACTTTGCTGCTGTCGTTTTCCATCATAAAAAATTCTACACCTACAAGACTGTATACCACTCTCATTCCTATTTATGTGCCACGCCATGAGACAATATGTCTTGAAAGGTCTTCAACTCGTCAGCTGAATAAGGAGTCCTCCTTCCCTGAACCAACTTCAGGATCTCCCTGGCATTGATGCCCTTTGAGATTGACACAAGTCCTTTCAACAACTTATTAGTAGTGTCGACATTTGGAAACCAATTCCTCTCCATACTATCCTTGCATAGCCTGAATGCCATATCAAACTCCCCTCCTTTACACAGATAATGAACCATTGTTTGATATATCTTGCTGTTTGGATTGCATCCCCTCCTATTCATAGCAAAGAATATCCTCTTCGCCATGTCGAGTTCAAAAATCATGCAAAATCCTTTGATAATGAGATTATATGTCAACTCATATACTCAAAGAATAGTGACTATTTATTTATTTTTAAAAAATAATAAAAACAAAGGATAATAGAAAAATAAAAGTAGTAAAAAAAAGAAGTAGATAGAGCAAGTACTGGTATTTAATGCATTAGAATACGACAACTAATTTACTTATGAGGGTAACAAAATTGAAAACCACCTTCATATTTAAAGAAAAATGTAGCAGTGATAATGGATAAGTAAGAATATGAAAGAACCTGAAGATTTATTTTTTATGAATCTACAAATAGGGATAGTTGAATGACCAAAAAGAACTTTCTTTATCAGCTTTGGAAGAAAATATCAGTGAGCTTGAACCTACAAAGAAAAGAAGTGAAGCATAGTGAGGATGACTAGTGCATATAATATCAAGAAATGTTAGCTGACAAGGATGCTAATTAATCAGTAGATGCTTGGTTGTTATCAATAATAACTTTTTATGAGGCAAAATAAAATCTTGCGAACTTGTTATAAGGAATATATTACAATTTTCTAAGGTGTGACAAGAGAACTATATATGTTGCAATGAAGGTAAGTTAAGTATATATGTGAGCATTGCCTATGCTTGGTAGGATATAACTTTGGTCAGATTTACACAACTTGGCAGATCCTAGGCTGTGATTTTCGTAAAGCCAAACATACATGGCAGATCTAAAAAAATTGGTTTGGGCATAAATGTTAAATCTTAAAAAAGTTACAATCAAAAGAAAATGCATACACGTTTCTGTTGATAACTTATAATGTAAACCTGTATGCATTTTCTTTTGATAGAAATGATGTATGATAAAATAACTTACTTCTATTTGTAAAATCAATTAAACTGTATACAAGAGAAAAAAAATATTAAGCTCACCATGATCCATAGATTGAAGCATACTAGAATGGCATAAAGAATGCCCACGAGTAGCAACCGGTTCATACAATAACTTCAGACATGTACATCCGAAGTCATCTGATAGCTATAGATTCCTGACCCTATTTCATGAACCAGAGTTCCTATCACATCAAAATGAATAGGATCACAAAAGATAACTAATTTTAATCTACACAAGCATTTCGACAAACATCTTGCATGTACAACTAAAGGGTAGTGAAGATGTTCCTTCTCACCCACAACAATTCATTCCGCATGCGATTCTCCTCAGCTGCACCAACAAATCCGAACGACTCCTCATCGGGTTCCTTCTTATGGTACCCCACGATCGATCTGTCCCCGAGTGTAGCATGTCGACAGGATCGAGGGACTGCGACCTCGACGTCTTAAACACCTCATCTCCTTCTCCAGTAAATATTCATAATCATGTCCAAAATATAAAATTTTACAAAACCCTAACAAATTAATAGGAAATTTTACACAAAAAATCTTCAATAACACTTTTTGGAATTGGAAAATAAAAATCACACGAAAAAACATTCAAAAATTAGATTCAAATTCCGAATAATTATAGATGAAGCAAAAGAGATTAGAGGCTTACCTGAATATGAGAGGTATTGAAAAAAAAAAACTTTTAAGGCCGATGGAAGCTTCATAGAGAAAGAAAGGGGAAGGAGAGGGAAAATGGAAAATGAGTGCGGGAGAGTTGAGTTCTTTTTGCAATGATTGTAACGAATGGGAGGGGATTGAGATTAGTATGAAAAAAAAGACTATTAAGCCAATTTAGAACACTTTATATCAATCATGAGACCGATAAATATGATTAAAAATGAATAAGCTAACTGTTCCTAAAAATAAAATTTTAAATAGTAATGTCAAAATAGTATCAAAATTACAGCCGTATTATAATTAGTATCAAAATAGTATCAAAATAGTATCAAAATTACAGCCGGATTATATCAATTTGGAGACTTGTGAATATTTGATAATTTTTTTTATATACATATAATTAGGATTGTGATATTTGATGTGAAAATTTTTGGTATAGTCAAATCTTCTTACAATTTAAATAGTAATATCAAAATATTATAAAAATTAGGATATATTTTTTATTTGACTTTTTTAAATTTATTTAAAGTTTTTGTTACAAGAAATAAATTTCTTTTTTGTGACTAATACTTTTGTGTGACGTTCAATTATTTGGTAGCAAAAAGAAACTTTTAAGTGACAAGAATAAAATTTTAATCTTGTGGCTAATACTTTTATGTGACAATAATATATTCTTGTAACTACAACAAAAAAATTTAGTGACAACTATTTACCTTATCACAGATAACTTGTCTCTAAAATTATAATTTTATTTCAGTGACCACATTAAGTGACAACCAATAAAAACATGGTCACTAAATGTTTTGATTTTGTGACGGACAATAACAGTTGTCACAGAAACAAATTATGAGTGACAACAAAAATTATTTCTCACAGAAATATCCCTTTCAGTGACAAGTTTTACACTTGTCACAGATTACTTGTCACGGAAACCCGAATTTCTTGTAGTATATATACGAATTAAAACTATTTATAATACTCAAGAACTAGCTTTTATAAGTCAAAATAGTTATAGGAAAATACTTAAAGTCAAGAAAAGTCGTTTTTGGCTAAAACACTAAGTTTCATAAAATTTGTGATGTTTGACAGAAACGATATTTCATTAAATAAAGAAAATATATACTTAACATAATATTCTAGAAAACTATTTTTATAGGGAACCTACATTTGTCAAGTACTTTTTAGTATATATTATAATAGAAAATAATATTTTTTAGGGTTCAAAATCTAGTTTTGAAAATAAATATAAGGTAAGCCAAGTACAATCTTTTTGTTACAATATAATATGAGAAATGCTAATATATTTATTTAATATTAAAAATAAGACTTACTAATAAAAATAACTCAAATAAGAATATTAATAAATAATAGAATAATAATAATAATAATAATAATTAACAAGAAGGTAAAATAAAATAAAAATAAAATAAAAAACCGTTGGTCCTCCTCTTTCGAGGAGAACAACTTTCCAAAAAAACAGCATATGGACTATGGAGAAAGAGATTAGGAATATTTAGGAAAAAAAAAGTGAGCGGAGAGATCGAGTGTCACGACCCGCACCCTAGAGTAAGGGCACGAGACGTGGGTACGTCCAGCCTACGCCGCAGTATCGGCGGTAGAACGCTGTCCTGGGTCAAACATCTAACAAAATAAAGGTATCTGTACAGTATATACTCTCCGAATGGAGGTGACATAGCAGATACAGTCTCAATTACATCTAAGGTAGAGCATGATAAAGATAGATAAAACATGAAATCCAAAAGAGATACAGCAGATAGAAGTCTAAGTGTCTAAGATACACAAACCCAGAAATACATCTCAAAGCTCAAATACAGTAATCCATAAATACAACTCAAGACAACTGGAAGTAAACTATGAGCAAAATCCTAGCTATCTATACAACCTCTACTTTGTCTCCTCTAGGCTAGCAGGTAACCTCCAAGCTATCTGTAAAATTTATCAACAGGTCCAGTAAGGACAGGAACGAGCACATCTTATCTAGAAAACCCAAGTAAATGACAGAGAACTATAAAGCAGTTATAGACTGTTGTATTGATGAAAATGGCAGTTTATATTCAGGTGATGGTAAGAAAGACAGATAAAGTGCAAGGAAAGTAAATAACTAAACAAGAGAAGAATCATAGCAATGAAGACTGTAAAAAAATAGAACTAGCTGAACCAGGATAACATGATATAAGTCCAGACAGTAAATGTAAACAAGTGTAAGACCAACGTAAATCTAGACAACATGAATCTGATACCAGGTGATTCCAGTACAAGATGAGTCCGGTATGAGATGATTCCAGTCAGTGATCAAAGATTCCAGGGTGAGTCCAGCCTATACTCTAGCAGTGTGTTTTAAAGTACCGAGTTTGACATGTAAAGGGCTGTAGGTATTATGGCACATCACACACCTGGCCGGGTGTGAGATGGCTATCATTCCAGTAGATTCCAATTGGGAGTTTCCAGATTGGGGTATGTCTACATGTCTTACTCTAGTATTTCCCCTCCCAGCAAGTGAATCCAGAATTCTGACACAATGATTCAAGATGAGTCCAGCCAAAATATAATGATACCAATAAATGATTCCAGTAAATGATTCCAGTAGGTGATTCCAGTAATAGAAGCCAGAAATGATGATACCAGTAATAGAGGCCAGGAAATAAATGTGTGTCGTATACATGAATCCAGAATATCCATACGTGTTGTAACAGAGAATCATATACAACTAATTAGAACTGAAGTATAGTAATTGACAAATAAATGAGAGAACTATCAGAGAATGTACTCGCCTGCTGTCTGAATGTCCAAAGTAAATATACTGTCCGATGAGAGGTGTCTGGCTCCTAATCAGAACAGTACAAGTCACAACAAGTCCAAAATGACGATATGAAGTTCTACAATGCATTCTACATAATTCTAGGTCAACTAGACCAAAGTCAACTCTTGGTCAACTTGGTCAACCCTGAAAGTCAAACCTAGGTCAACTATGGTCAAACTAGGTCTAACAAGTCTAAATTAGGTCAAACAAGTTATTCTAGGTCTAAACAAACTAAGTATATGCAAATCAAGTATCCAAGATAGCTACTAACTCATAGCCTAAGTCACTTGCTAAACCAAGCACAAAACAAAACCATAAGCTAACAAGACACACAAACTTAGTCATATAATGTATATATATTATTCACATTCACATATTCATATACATAGATATATATAGGAAAGCTATATATATATAGGCACATACATATATATAGAGAGAGAAAGAGAGGTAAAAGAGTAAGTGAGTATGCGTGTGTTTGGCATGTGTGTGAAAGGATATGTGTTAATGTTCTAAAATTTAGTGATAGATAGGTGTTTGTGATATGGGATACATGATGTCAAAGGGTGTATGAATGCATGTGTGTAAAAGGTTATAGGTTAACTCAGTTTATAGAAATACATACATACATACTTACCTTGTATACATGTACACATACATATCATGTATATTACATTTACATGATACATACATGTATACTTGTATTATATTATACTTACATTCATGCATATTAGATACTTGTATTTATATTAACATATTGCAAACATTTATTTCATTCATGCATCTATGCATTACCTACATATTTTATACATATGCATACATTGTATATTCATATCATTTCATATATTAACATAGAGACATACCAACATACACACATCATATATTTCATACCTTGCATTACCTACATATCATGTTATATATTATCATTCATTCCTTTCATATATTGCATTCTATATTACCTATATACATGTATTTCCTCCATTCATTCATGCTTTCATCATATACTCTACATTACCATACATGTTATCATTATATATTTCATTATAATATTTATACATTATGCATTCATATCTATCATTACATATATATCTTGCATTCATATCTAGCATTCATTATATATTTTCATGCATACATTGTATATCATTCTTTCATTCATGCATTGCTTATATGCATTATATTAATAGCATTCCTACATGCTTGCATTCAACCATATATATACAGTAATGTAAAGAGAATATATATCATATATATATCATTTTATTCATCTAACATATCATGCATTACATACTCTATATTCATTTAATATCCATACTACATAGGCTCATAGGTTACACAAAATGCATATATCGTATAGTCACTCTTCTACTTAAAATCAATACTGTACCAATTGGGCATTCATTAAATTCAAGGATTAAAGTATGTTGTATCTCTTCGTGTTAGCTTTCCGAAACTTTAAACGGATCGCATTTTCGTGTCCGGAAGCTACCGGAATTGCGAAAATACCGAAACACGTTCGTCTTTCGTACAACTGACACTTAAATAATTCTATAGAATGTTACAGAAAGAATTTGGCTTATTAAAATATGTATTTGGTAATCTAACTTCGATACGGTTCTTTTAAAAAAAAATAGAAGATAAATCGGAGTTTTAAGCTAAAAGTTATGATATTTCTAAGTTGCCATTGCTACTAAAAACGTGGATAAATATTATGACGAATTTAGGTAGTTTGAGACAAAAGAAACACCAGTATATAACATAATATATCAAGAACTCACCCTCTACACTAATATATATATATATGAGACACTATAGAAGACATCTCCAATACAAAAATATGAGATTAAACATGTAATAATTCATTCATACATAACAACAACACATAGTGTGTCCAAATTTAGGATTTTTCCACATGGACACACCCACAACACAAAGGACACTCCTATGACCTCCAAATGGACACGAAATGGACACAAATGAAGATACAACCATGGGGGTCATTCCTATGGGTTCAAAATATTCTTATATGCATGAGGAAATGAAAAGGAGAAGGGATTTATACCTCCCGGTAGATTGAATCGAAGAAAAGCCTTCCCGGAGCGACACCGACACGTAGAGATTCCAAAAGGACACGAATGAGCTCCGAATTCTCCCAAACTTGGGTAGCTTCCTCCTTGGCTAGAATGGAGAAGGAAAGAAGAAGATTTGGTGGCAAAATAGAAGGATTTGGTGGAAAAATTGCTAGGGATTGCTCTCTAAAAATTTGGAAAAGAACAAGAGAGAGAGTGTGGATGAGAATAATGAAATGAACTTGAGCCTATCCTCTCCCAAAGTGGCTGGCCATATGTAGCTATTTGTCCTATTATGGTAAGGTCCAAAATGCCCCCACTAACCTATTCTATTAGTATTAGGAAAGGGCTAATTGGTTGGGGCTAAAATAGTCATTCTAAAGTCTCTAATCACACTAACCTTATCCATAATAATTAGTCTAACCTCTAACTAAAATATTTCTATCATGTGGGCCATGGCTAACTAATGTGTGGGTCCACTAAATCAACACTACCCCCGGGTCCCCGTTTCAAGTCGGATTGAGCTGAAATTTGAACCCGACTCAAATAATCCCAAAACAATATCATAAATAATAAAATAAATTTCAAAAATATTTCAAAAATACAAAATAACAAAAATACCCCTGTTCTTGAAAACTGGGGATGACAAATTCCTCGAAATTAAAACCAAACAATAGTAAAATGTCAAAATCACAAGTCATAATTTTAAATAGTTTAAAAATGATTAAAAATTACCAAAAAATCATAATATAAAATAATAATCAATAAATAATAATTATAATTACAAAATTTTAAAATTACCCTCATCTGAAAAACTGGGTGTTACAATCCTACCCACCTTATAAAAATTTTGTCCTCGAAATTAAGATGATCGCACCCCCTTCTATGTCAAACATAGTCAAGGGTCAATCACTAGTCAATTTCTCAACATCCAAGTACTTGGTCATCAACTGGTCAACTTCTTAGGGTTTTACCTATGCTAGCTATCTAGGTGTTGGCAACTAGAATTTAGCAAAAGAAAAACTCTATAATAGACTAGCTCTTAACTTCCCAATCCTATCAAGTCACCTATAACTAAATACCTACAAGCTAAGCACATGAATACCAAATACCACATATATATTTATATATATATATATATATATATATATATATATTTTTATATATATATATATATATATATATATATATATATATATATATATATATATATATATATATATATATATGCTCAAGAACAACAACCCATCACATATATCCTAAGTATATCATCTATATATATATATACATGACTGATCAACCAAAGGTTAAGGCAGACTAAACTTATAAGGGTCTGAAACAATGCTTAGAACTAGGCTAAGGATGAATGGTCTGAATCAAGGGGACATGGTATCGAGTGAAGGGTCTGCATATTGCCTATAAAGGTGATCAACACAAAGGAACTCAAGACGAAGAGAACTTAACTAAAATGGAAAACTGAACCAAGTATAGGCTAAACAACATGTTTATAACCCTATACAACAATGGCCTATAGATACCAACTAACCTATATCCCATATGCCAATATCATCTGCAATCTATCTATGCAAATAGACCTCTCGGTCTTAGGTGAAACTACAACTATACTCAAAGGCAGGCTCTGGTCATGGGTGCCTCACTGGAAAAGGTAAGGAAAAGTAGTAATAATCATCAAGGTTGTAAGGCATACTAACATCCTATGTGTAACTGGTTGGTATAATAGATAATAGGAGAATTATCTGCAATGGGTTACTATTCTAACACCAATGCTAACTATCACCTCTAGGGAACAGACACTCTACAAGTCATCATACCATTATACTATGAAGGAACTACCTATGAATAAGCTCTACAAAACTAAATATCCCTACTCCTAAGTCATTTATAACAATCAAAAGGGTATGATGTTTAAACCTTTTCAAGATACAATCTGTTAATCATATGCGTCTGTCCAAAATCATGTTGTCCAGAGTCTTCATCATGCTAGTAAGCAAGGCTACGATAATCACAGAGTCCTTGACTAAGGTACGTACGTCTAGGTTCATGGTATTTAAAATTTTTGCACTGTCGTATACGACGGCGAAAACCTTAAATTCCCATACCCGAGAATACATCCAAAATCTGACTACATGTCCTCACTATGCAAACTAACACGACTATCGAGGATTCTAGATCCCATGATTTAGGTGACCTAGCCCATATGATTTTCTTAGAAGAAAAACAAACACAACAAAAGAGTAACATGACAAAATTAATCAATCAACAAGGAACAGATGGAATCGGATTTCAAGGTAATTATAAAAGACAATTGCGGGAATGGAATTGAGAAGAACGGAACTTGCAGCAAGATCTCCAACGGTCTGTGCATCCTCGACTGTCCTGACGATAGCTCGCCCTGCTGGTTTCCTCCAGCCTGATGCTGATACTGCACAAATCTCTGCTGCTGATGCTGCATGAATCGCTGCTGCTGAGAAAAACCAGAAATGAAGGAAAAAGTCTCTGTACAGACGGAGGTGCACCTCCAATGTAGCAGAAACCCCAACCTGAGTCGGCACAACAGAAGCTGCGGTCTCGAGGCCCTGATGAACAGGACGAGAGGTGGCCAGCCTCTCGATAGTATCCCCCGAACTGAAGCGATGAGATCGTGTCTTCATAACCATCATGAAGACAGATCAAAACAAGAAGCTATTTCTGAGAATGAAGCGAAAATTCAAAGAAGAACAGTTTATATTCAAGGGAAGTCAATAAGCAACAATTTTAGACAAAAGAAATCGGATTAAGACTTTTTTCTAATGTGATTGAGTACCTCCAAAAATATCCTAATCCTACTGCAGGCTGTAGTGATACTCTAGTTCGAATACCACTACATAAACTCGACCTGCATGGGCCACCACTAAAAACGTATCACGACCCGCACCCTAAAGTAAGGAAACGAGACGTAGGTATGTCCAGCCTACGCCATAGTGTCGACGGTAGAACACTGTCCTAGGACAAACATCTAACAAAATAAAGGTACTTGTACAGTATATACTCTCCGAATGGAGGTAACATAGCAGATACAGTCTCAATCATATCTAAGGTAGAGCATGATAAAGATAGATAAAACATGAAATCCAAAAGAGATACAGCAGATAGAAGTCTAAGTGTCTAAGATACACAAACCCAGAAATACATCTCAAAGCTCAAATACAGTAATCCATAAATACAACTCAAGACAACTGGAAGTAAACTATGAGCAAAACCCTAGCTATCTATACAACCTCTACTGTGTCTCCTCTAGGCTAGCAGGCAACCTCCAGGCTATCTGTGAAATTTATCAACAGGTCCAGTAAGGACAGGAACGAGCACATCTCATCTAGAAAACCCAAGTAAATGACAGAGAACTATAAAGCAGTTATAGACAGTTGTATTGATGAAAATGGCAGTTTATATTCAGGTGATGGTAAGAAAGACAGATAAAGTGCAAGGAAAGTAAATAACTAAACAAGAGAAGAATCATAGCAATGAAGAATGTAAAAAAATAGAACTAGCTGAACCAGGATAACATGATATAAGTCCAGACAGTAAATGTAAACAAGTGTAAGACCAACGTAAATCTAGACAACATGAATCTGATATCAGGTGATTCCAGTACAAGATGAGTCCGGTATGAGATAATTCCAGTCAATGATCAAAGATTCCAGGGTGAGTCCAGCCTATACTCTAGCAGTGTGTTTTAAAATACCGAGTTTGACATATAAACGGCTGTAGGTAATACGGCACAACACACACCTGGCCGGGTGTGAGATGGCTATCATTCCAGTAGATTCCAGTTGGGAGATTCCAGATTGGGGTATGTCTACATGTCTTACTCTAGTATTTCCCCTCCCAGCAAGTGAATCCAGAATTCTGACACAATGATTCAAGATGAGTCCAGATAAAATATAATGATACCAGTAAATAATTCAAGTAAATGATTCCAATAAATGATTCCAGCAGGTGATTCCAGTAATAGAAGCCAGGAATGATGATACCAGTAATAGAGACCAGAAAATAAATGTGTGTCATATACATGAATTCAGAATATCCATACGTGTTGTAACAGAGAATCATATACAACTAACTAGAACTGAAGTACAGTAATTGACAAATAAATGAGAGAACTATCAGAGAATGTACTCGCCTGATGTCTGAATGTCCAAAGTAAATATACTGTCCGATGAGAGGTGTCTGGCTCCTAATCAGAACAGCACAAGTCACAACAAGTCCAAAATGACAATATGAAGTTCTACTATGCATTCTACATGATTCTAGGTCAATCTAGACCAAAGTCAACTCTTGATCAACTTGGTCAACCCTGAAAGTCAAACCTAGGTCAACTATAGTCAAACTAGGTCTAACAAGTCTAAATTAGGTCAAACAAGTTATTCTAGGTCTAAACAAACTAAGTATATGCAAATCAAGTATCCAAGATAGCTACTAACTCATAGCCTAAGTCACTTGCTAAACCAAGCACAAAACTAAACCATAAGCTAACAAGGCACACAAACTTAGTCATATAATGTATATATATTATTCACATTCACATATTCATATACATAGATATATATAGGAAAGCTATATATATAGGCACATACATATATATATATATATATATATATATATATATATATATATATATATAAAGAGAGAGAGAGAAAGAGAGGTAAAAGAGTAAGTGAGTATGCGTGTGTTTGGCATGTGTGTGAAAGGATATGTGTTAATGTTCTAAAATTTAGTGATAGGTAGGTGTATGTGACATGGGATACATGATGTCAAAGGGTGTATGAATGCATGTGTGTAAAAGGTTATAGGTTAACTCAGTTTATAGAAATACATACATACATACTTACCTTGTATACATGCATACATACATATCATGTATATTACATTTACATGATACATACATGTATACTTGTATTATATTATACTTACATTCATGCATATTAGATACTTGTATTTATATTAACATATTGCAAACATTCATTTCATTCATGCATCTATGCATTACCTACATGTTTTATACATATGCATACATTGTATATTCATATCATTTCATACATTAACATAGAGACATACAAACATACACACATCATATATTTCATACCTTGCATTACCTACATATCATGTTATATATTATCATTCATTCCTTTCATATATTACATTCTATATTATCTATATACATGTATTTCCTCCATTCATTCATGCTTGCATCATATACTCTACATTACCATACATGTTATCATTATATATTTCATTATAATATTTATACATTATGCATTCATATCTATCATTACATAGATATCTTGCATTCATATCTAGCATTCATTATATATTTTCATGCATACATTGTATATTATTCTTTCATTCATGCATTACTTATATGCATTATATTAATAGCATTCCTACATGCTTGCATTCAACCATATATACATTAATGTAAAGAGAATATATATCATATATATATCATTTTATTCATCTAATATATCATGCATTACATACTCTATATTCATTTAATATCCATACTACATAGGCTCATAGGTTACACAAAATGCATATATCGTATAGTCACTCTTCTACTTAAAACCAATACTGCAACAATTGGGCATTCATTAAATTCTAGGATTAATGTATGTTGTAGCTCTTTGTGTTAGCTTTTCAAAATTTTATACGGATCGCATTTTCGTGTCCGAAAGCTCCCGGAATTGCGAAAATACCGAAACACGTTCGTCTTTCGTAAAACTGACACTCAAATAATTCTACAGAATGTTACAGAAAGAATTTGGCTTATTAAAATATATATTTGGAAATATAAATTCGATACGGTTCTTTTAAAAATAATGGAAGATAAATCGGAGTTTTAAGCTAAAAGTTATGACATTTCTAAGTTGCCATTGCTACTAAAAATGTGGATAAATATTATGACGAATTTAGGTAGTTTGAGACAAAAGAAACACAAGTATATAACATAATATATCAAGAACTCACTCTCTACACTAATATATATATATATATGAGATACTATAGAACACATCTCTAATTCAAAAATATGAGATTAAACATGTAATAATTCATTCATACATAACAACAACACATAGTGTGTCCAAATTTAGAATTTTTCCACATGGACACACCCACAACACAAAGGACACTCCTATGACCTCCAAATGGACACGAAATGGACACAAATGGAGATACAACCATGGGGGTCATTCCTATGGGTTCAAAATATTCCTATATCTATGAGAAAATGAAAAGGAGAAGGGATTTATACCTCCTGGTAGATCGAATCGAAGAAAAGCCTTCCCGGAGCGACGCCGACACGTAGAGATTCCAAAAGGACAACGAACGAGCTCCGAATCCTCCCAAACTTGGGTAGCTTCCTTCTGGCTAGAATGGAGAAGGAAAGAAGAAGATTTGGTGGCAAAATGGAAGGATTTTGTGGAAAAATTTCTAGGGATTGCTCTCTAGAAATTTGGGAAAGAACAAGAGAGAGTGTGTGGATGAGAATAATAAAATGAACTTGAGCCTATCCTCTCCCAAAGTGGCTGGACATATGTAGCTATTTGTCCTATTATGGTAAGGTCCAAAATGCCCCCACTAACCTATTCTATTAGTATTAGGAAAGGGCTAATTGGTTGGGGCTAAATTAGTCATTCTGAAGTCTCTAATCACACTAACCTTATCCATAATAATTAGTCTAACCTCTAACTAAAATATTTCTATCATGTAGGCTATGGCTAACTAATGTGTGGGTCCACTAAATCAACATTACCCCCGGGTCCCCATTTCAAGTCGGATTGAGCTGAAATTCGAACCCGACTCAAATAATCTCAAAACAATATCATAAATAATAAAATAAATTTCAAAAATATTTCAAAAATACAAAATAATAAAAATACCCCTATTTCTGAAAACTGGAGGTGACAAATTCTTCGAAATTAAAACCAAATAATAGTAAAATGTCAAAATCATAAGTCATAATTTTAAATAGTTTAAAAATAATTAAAAATCACCAAAAAATCATAATATGAAATAATAATCAATAAATAATAATTATAATTACAAAATTTCAAAATTACCCTCATCTGGAAAACTGGGTGTTACATCGAGTGAAGTCGGAGAGGGGCTCGGGGCCGACGGCGTTAGGTGGGTGACGGCAATGGACGGTGGAAAGAAGAGGAAGGTCGACTAGCGGAGGGGGTCGTAGGCGCTCAGTCAAGGCAGTTCACGAAGGCGGAGGGAAGTAGAGGAAGGCGGAGGGAGTAGCGGGGGTTTCCGACGGTGGAGCAGCTCAGCGAGCGGCGAGAAGGAGGTGGGCGGCCGAAGCGGGCTGTACTACGGTCGGGCGGACATGGCGGAAGGAAACGGCGGAGAGAAGAAGGTTTTTTTGGCGGCGGAGGGTGACGCCGGGCGGCGGAGCGCTTGGCTCGCAGTAGAAAAAGTACGGGGGCTCATTCCGATGGTGGAAGGACGAAGGCTTCAGCTGAACCCGGCGAGGCGGAACGCCGGCACGGGGATAGGCGTGCGTCGGCAGCAGTGCATTGGGATTGGGCTGGTCCGACGCTCGAGACGAGGCGCCGGTGGTCGGGTGATGGGCCAGGGATGGTGCTCGCGTTGGAGGGTCACCGGTGCTGCTGCCTTGGTCATGGCGCTGGCCGGGGCAAGTGATCGGCTGTGGGTGAGGCCATGTGCGGAGGGCCCAGCATGGTGGCAACGACGGAGAGGAGTTGCGGCAGCGTTACATCTTCGAACGCACCGAAAGGGATCCAAGTGAGGTTTTCTTTCTTTTTCTTGTTGGTTTGGGTGTTTAGATTTGGTGGCAGTGGTGGTCGGTTGCCGTGGGTTGGCCGGGGTTTAGACAGTGAGTTGGGGACGGCCAAGCGAGTGGTGGTTTTGTGATGGTGGTGGTAATAGCGACGGCGGTGGTAATGGCTGGTGATGGGTTTGGCTGGCGTCTGTGGTGGCCGTGGATGTAGGTTCGGGTGGCTGGATGCTGCCGGGGCTCTGCCGAGCAGTGGCAGCAGGGAAGACACGAGCGAGGATAGGGTTTAGAGTAGGGTTAGGTTTAGGGATTCATGTCGCATCTTACGAGACACAGATACAAGGATAGAGAGGATTTAGGAATTAGGGTTAGGATTTGCTTATGGGTTTGTGGATTAGGCTGTATTGGGATTGGCGTGTCCTACGAGGCACATGATTGAGTGGACGTTGTAGAACCCTAGAGGGGGGGTGAATAGGGAAATTAAAAATAAACTACAACAATTGATACAATAAAGACAATTGAAAGTAAAGAGTAGAAAGATCAAACACAAACGCAAGGATGTATCCTGGTATCCTCTTTTGAGGCAGTCCAGTCCCGGAACTCTCTCCGGCTTTAATCCACTATTTTACCAAATAGTACACACGAGTTTGGATCCGAAGAACTCGCCAACTTCAACACGAGTTTGGATCCGAAGACTCGCCAACTTCTACACACGAGTTTTCTTACGAAGGCTCACCAACTTCAAACAAAAGAGAATGAGAACTTGTTGATCTTCTAACACGTGAAGATCGAAATGTACAACTCTTTAATACTCTAGCACTTTGGGAGAGGATGACAATGAAAAGCTTGGAAGAGTATTAATGGTGGAGCTCTTGGTTGTTGGAAAATTTATGGAAGAGTTGGTAAGGAAGCTCAAGAGAGAGAGAGCTTTCTTTTATAAGAGAACCAAGAGTTGGTGGCATTTAATGCTCTGAATACAGACAGACCGGCATGCCGCCGGTATGCAGCAGCATACCGTCAGTATACCGGCCAAATAGTAACGGTCATATTAATGACCGTTAGAGAGCATTAAATGCGGCCATTAATGCTAGTCAGAGCAATTCGAAAACCAAATATTTGAAACCCGGTATACCGTCGGTATGCCGGAGCATGCCGTCGGTATGCCGACAATTGTCACAGCAAGTTTTGAGTTGCTAAAAGCGGTATACCGTCGGTATGCCGGAACATGCCGTCGGTATGCCGAAAATTTGTCACAGCAACTTTTGGGTTGCTAAAAACGGTATACCATCGGTATGCCGGAGCATACCGTCGGTATGCCGACAATTTGTCACAGCAACTTTCTGGACAAGAAAAGCGGTATACCGCCGGTATGCCGAAGCATACCGTCGGTATGCCGACTATTTGTCACAGCAACTTTCTGTATACTAAAAACGGTATACCGTTGGTATGCCGAAGCATACCGCCGGTATGCCGCTCTGTAGCTATTTGATTTTTGACTTGTTCTTTTTACTGTCATCCGTCCTTAGGTGTTTACAGATATACCTAGACCAGTACAGACTCGAAGACTCTAAACAGGAAGACGCCGTCATATGCTGGGAACGCCGGTAACTGCTACAGTCTTCAAGGAAGAAGGAAAAAGCTCTTGAACGGAAGAACTCCATGTAGTAGATCTTCTGAGAATGTTTGAATCTGAAGAATAGAAGACTAAACTACAAAGATGCTGTTAATTACTCAAAATAAAATGTGCCAACAAACTCCCCCATTTTGATAATTGACAAATTAGAGAGATAGCATCTTCAGGGAGTAGCTCCCCCGTAGGTAGACAGCTCCCCCTCAATACGATTTCTCCCCCTTTGTCACTTAGTCAAAGATGGGGATAAACAATAGAAACAGTGCATAATAAAAAGACATGAGTATATAAAGAGAAGCATGCATTAATATATTAAAGTAGAAAGTGAATACATGCTGGACCCATACATATCATAGTAATAAAAAGACTCTCCATAACGAGAGCCAGACACGAGAGACAACCATAGATAACGTCCCCGAAGGACAGCATACAACTAGAACAAGCAACAACCGGTCCCCGAAGGACCACAAAAGACAACGTAAGGAAAAACACATAAAAACTAGAAACACTCAAGAACCGAAACCATCACCAAAAGGAACTCCATCCCTAATCCTCAGCCGGATCATCATCATCATCACCCTGAGCCTGCTGGAAGGCGCCAAAAGGATCAATGCCGTCAGGGTACATAAACCCATAGGCATTGGGGTCAGAGAAGCGCGGGCCCGTGTACATGGGATCCTGAAGATTAAGATCCAGAAAGGCATCACGGTCATGAAGAGTGCGCTGAATGAAGTACCCCTGATCGTGGAAACGAGTCTGGATCAGGGCGCCAAGTCCACGAGTGTGGGCCCGCATCTGCTCCTCCGCCTGGGCCATCCGCATATCAAAGTGCTGCTGAGTGAGCGACATATAACGGCCCGAAGTAGGAGGGGTAGATGTAGGAGCAGCAGGAGTGGATGCCGGTTGCTCTTGGAAAGATGAGGCACGGGAAGTAGAGGCGCCAGCAAGGGTACGGGAGACAGCGAGATATGAGGGGACGCCATCCGAGGAGCAGAGAGACAGGTCAACATGTTTGGCCTCCATAAGCAGAGTGATAAAAGAGCCATAGTAGAGATTCTGCTTCCCCGAAGGCAAGACACGTCGGAATTGCAGAAGAAGAGTCTTTGGGAAGGAAAATCGCTTCCAGGCATAGAGATGATACATGCAGACGAGGGCATCACCGGTGATTGCGTCATAGTTCTCGCCCTTAGGAAAGAGAGTGTGGCACACGATCTGATGGAGCTCGTAATAAAATGGCTCCAGCTGGACAGAGAGGGCCGGGATGGCAGGAGGGTTGGGACCCTTGCAGATGATACGGCAGAATTCGTCAAAAGGTGACACCGCCGAGGAGTTGAGAGCACCCAAAGATGGTAAGGCTTCCCCTTTGTCCGAGATGCTTAGGATGTTCCCCACTTCCCGAGAAGTAAGACGGAAGTGGCGGTCATTGACCATAGATTGAATGGCGGATGGATCGTCGTCATCCCCTCGCATGTTGCAATAGAAAAGTCGGACAGCAGCGGGATAGACAGGAATCTGACGCCGAAGAAGGAAGGAGAGACCGGCGTCGTCAAACAAAGGGACGTGACCGGGGAAGAGGTTCCAGTTGATCGCCCGTCCCTTGAACACGTTGTGATGGATGAAGTGCTGGAACCAAAGGTCGGCCGCCAGAGAGTTGGAGAAGACGCGTTGGTCATAGCCGGTAGGTAGCGCCACCGGGACGAAAGGATTGAACAAGGAGGAGGAGGAGGATCGGGGGCGCTTAGGGTTAGCCATTGTAGAGGGATTTGTTGGTTTGGTGTGGAAGAAGTAGTAGAGAGGAGATGGAAGAAAGAGGGTTTTAAAGTAGAGGAGGAAGATGAAAAGATGAGTTTGAAAGGGGGGTAGGGAGGGAAAGGTTGTAGAGGAGGAGTAAAGTGGGAAGATGAAAAGGTGATGGGATGAAATTAATGAGAGTGGAGTAAAAAGAGGAGAGAAAGGGGGAAGGTGATTTAAATTGTAATAAATAGGAGGGGAGTTGAGGAGATGGGTAGTTAAGAGGGATGGGATGGATGAGAGGGAATAAAGATATGATAAATAGAATAATAGAAGAAAGATGAAAAAGTGGGCCCGGATCTCAGAGTACGTGTCCTGTCCGCCTTCCACCGGCATACCGGCGGTATGCCGACGTGTACCGACGGTATGCCGAGTTTCAAAAAAGAACATAATTCTGCTTGGAAAAATGGCATGCCGCCGGTATACCGTAGTATACCGTCAGTGTGCCGGCCGAATGGGACTATGAATCAAAGGACAAAATGCCTAGGGTTCACGGCAAAGGAAAGAGAAGCGATCTTTCGGAAGAGGCTTAGTGAAGATATCGGCTAATTGATAGGTAGTATCAATAAATTCAAGACGGATATCTCCTTTTTGCTGATGGTCACGAAGAAAATGGTGTCTAATTTCAATGTGCTTCGTACGTGAGTGACAAATCGAGTTTTTTATGAGATTGATAGAGCTAGTGTTATCACATTTAATAGGGGTGCAAGAATGAGAAATGCCATAATCTAAAAGTGTTTGTGACATCCAAAGAATTTGTGCACAACAACAACCAGCCGCAATATACTCTGCCTCAGTGGTTGAAAGAGCAACAGAGTTTTGCTTCTTACTAAACCACGATACCAAGGACTTTCCGAGGAATTGACAAGTGCCACTAGTGCTTTTGCGGTCAATCTTACATCCGGCAAAATCCGCATCCGAAAAGCCGTGAAGCTCAAAGGATGAAGATTTCGGATACCAAAGACCCATGTTAATGGTGCCTTTGAGATAACAAAAAATGCGCTTAACGGCACTCAAATGTGATTCCTTTGGATTGGCTTGATATCGTGCACACAAGCAAACAGAAAACATGATATCCGGACGGCTAGCAGTTAAATAGAGTAAGCTACCGATCATACCTCTATACTTACGAATGTCGACCGATGTGCCATCTTCATCACTGTCAAGCTTTGTCGTTGTGGCCATAGGAGTCCTCATTGATTTGGATGAGTCAAGGTCGAAACGCTTGAGGAGGTCCTTTGTATATTTTGCTTGATTGATGAAGGTTCCTTTAGGTCCTTGTTTGATTTGTAATCCCAAGAAGAAGGAGAGTTCACCCATCATACTCATTTCAAACTCTTCCTGCATAACTTTGGCAAATTCTACACAAAGTGTGTTGTTAGTAGAACCAAAAATAATATCATCAACATAAATTTGAACCAATAAGAGAGTCCCATCATGGGATTTAATAAAAAGTGTGGTGTCAACTTTGCCCTTTGAAAAATTGTGAGAAACAAGAAAAGAGCTAAGACGCTCATACCAAGCACGTGGAGCTTGTTTGAGGCCATAAAGGGCTTTATGGAGTTTGAAGACGTGATTAGGAAATTGAAAATCTTCAAAACCGGGAGGTTGTTTAACATAAACTTCCTCTTTAATAATACCATTTAGAAAAGCACTTTTAACATCCATTTGAAATAGCTTAAAGTCATTAAAACAAGCAAAGGCACAAAGCATACGAATGGATTCAAGACGTGCAACCGGAGCATAGGTTTCGTCGTAGTCAATGCCTTCCTCTTGGTTATAGCCTTGAGCAACCAATCGGGCTTTGTTACGAGTCACTAACCCATCTTCATTAAGCTTGTTGCGAAATACCCATTTAGTTCCAATAATGGAGTGATTGCTAGGTTTTGGGACAAGTTCCCAAACCTTGTTTCGCTCAAATTGATTTAGCTCCTCTTGCATAGCTATCATCCAAAATTTATCAAGAAAAGCATCATTAACATTTTTAGGCTCTATTTGAGAGATAAAAGCCACATTGGCACAAAGATCACGAGTGGCGGATCTTGTGCTAACACTTGAGAAAGGATCCCCAATGATAAGCTCCTTAGGATGATTGGTGACAAATCTCCATTCTCTTGGGAGATCCTGTGGAGGAGGCTCGAGAGGAGGAGACTCTTTAGATGGGATCACAACTTCATTGTTAGATGAAGAAGGATGATCCTCAATAGAGGAGTTCTCCAACCCAAACGAGATGTCATCAATATCCTCGGTAGAGGAGAATGTAGAAGAGTTGAGTTCATTAAAAGAGATATTGATAGACACTTCGACAACAAGACTTCTTTTGTTAAAAACACGAAAACCTTTACTATGAGTAGAGTATCCAAGGAATATTCCTTCATAGGCTTTTTCTTCAAACTTGCCTAGGTTATCCTTGGTATTCAAAATAAAACAATTGCAACCAAAAACTTTGAAATATTCAATAGAAGGAATTTTGTTGAACCAAAGCTCATAAGGAGTCTTCTTAGTAATAGGTCTAATCAAGACTCTATTAATAACATGATACGCCGTATTAACGGCTTCCGCCTAAAAATATTGGGGGTATTATGTATCTTGCTAGTCCTCTGAGGACCTGATGATCTCTTCAGGTTTAACGACTGCATGGAGTTAGTTAGCAGAGCGGGATGGTAGAGGATTGCGATGTATGATACATGTATTTACTTGTGATATTTCTTTGTTATTCTCTCGTGCTTTATATTCCGTACCATGATATACTCTGCTTATTTATAGACTCATATCATTCTTGGAGTCTGATCGAACAATATGCTAATGGGCTGCAGACCATGACTCGTACTTGTCCATTCTTGTCTTATATAATTCCTGTGGATTAAGATATAGTTTATATTAGACATGATACCCTATTCTGGACAGCTTATATGTACTTGAGTCGGGCTGGAGTTCGCTCGATACGTAGCTGGCTTGCTCACGAGCTCGCGTCCGAAAATTGGGTGAGGGTCGTGACAAGTATAGAACAATGATACAACAATATCCATTAGAATATTCTAAAAATAGTAATTAAAAGGTCATATCATATACTTACAATTTATATAACTAATTTTATTTATATCTACATTTATATATACCAACCTTTACAAATAATAGTAACCTTATATATACATTTACTTAATAGGCATAACTACAAATATATTTAGCCCCAAAATTCCTAAAAATGCACCAAGTTGATTTTAGGAAAAATATTTATCATATCTCCAAAATAAATATAAATTTAATAGCCATAACATATTTATTATATATACGCAATCATATATGAAATCGCCTAACAAATTATTAAAATAAAATGTCAATACAACATACTTCTACATGGACGTCCCTAAACGCACTATCCGACTACATGGGCTTGGGCTTGCTTTGGGTCCAACCTGGACCAGTTTGGTATAATCGGGTTCCCTAAAACTCAATGATACAATTAATAAATAGATAAATCTTCGGAAAGGGTTAAGTCGCAACTTGACTTGGTTTTCCTAGTTAGGACAATCCTATGGCTTGGCTATCCCTACCAGGGCTAATACACTAGTCAAAGCAAGCCACTGCACTATCCGTGCCATGATTCCTAGTCGGTTGGTACTTCAAAACTCCACCATGGCTAACGTCGTCTACCGTAATAATTAATTAAAATAATTATTTATAAAAAATCTAAAAATTACCATTTAAATTAAATAAATAATAAAAAATTATTTTCAAAAATTTTTGGGAAGGGAAGCTACAAGTTATAAAGATATGCTATGATTAGATCCTCAAGTCGAAACTCATAAAGTTAATATTTTGCCTAATACCAAGCCAGTCAAACAACAACAATGGCGTTCAAGCCTGAACTGATGGATGCAATAGATGATAAAGTCAAAAAGCTTATCGCTTGTGGTTTTATCAGAGAAGAACAGCATCCTGACTGGGTAGCCAATGTCGTACCAGTTTTGAAGAAGACCGAGAAAGTTCGAGTGTGCATTGATTTTTGGGATCTCAATGACGCTTGTCCTAAAGAAGAATTTCCTCTTCCAATTACTGATGTCATGATCGACAATACTTGCGAATTCGAACGAATTTCTTTCATAGATGGGTTTTCTGGATACAATCAAATCCGGATGAATCCTGAAAATGAAAAACACATTTCATTCTGTACTCCTCGTGGAATATACTGCTATACAGATATGCCTTTCGATCTTAAGAATGCGGGTGCAACTTACCAGCGGGCTATGAGTACTATCTTTCGAGATCATTTGCGAAAAACCGTCAAATGCTATATTGACGATATTGTTGTCAAAAGTCGTCTAAATGTAGATCACATCCAAGATTTAAGAACTATCTTTAAACTAATGTGTCAGCATCAACTCAAAATAAACCCCCACCAAGTCTTTCTTGGGAGTCTCTAGTAGCAAACTTCTCGGATTCGTCATTACCATTAAAGGTATACACGTTGATCCCGAGAAGATCAAAGCCATTCAAGAGATGCGTCCTCCATGCAACCTGAAAGAGCTACGAGGATTCCAGGGTTGTCTTTCTTACATCAGGAAGTTCATTTCAAATTTATCTGGACGTTGTAGACCATTTACTCAGTTAATGAAGAAAGATGTATCTTTCATTTGGACAGAAGAATATCAACGAGCATTTGATGATATAAAGCTATATTTGATGAATCCACCAGTCCTAGTGCCACCGATCTCAGGAATACCCTTCTTGATGTATGTTCGGGCGATGGACCATTCACTGGGAGGCTTGCTGGCTCAGAAGAATAAAGAAGGTCATGAATAAGCCATCTACTACCTTAGTCGGATGATGATTGGAGCTGAACATCGTTATAGTCCGGTATAGAAGGAATGTTTAGCCTTAAAGTTTGTTGTTCAAAAGACAAGGTATTACATTATCGGCCAAACCATTCATGTTATTTCCTGAGTCAATCGTCTTTGGGTTTTAATGAAGAATCCCAGCACACTCAATTCTAGGCTTGCTACATGGGCCATATTATTAGCATAATATGATATGGTGTATGTTTCACAAAAGCCTGTGAAAGGCCAAGCACTCGCTGATTTCTTAGCAGCTCATCCTGTCCCTGAGACATCTAAACTCTATGATAAAATTCCAGATGAAACATTGGAATCAAATATGATCTCGAAAGAATTTCCTACTTGGCATTTGTTCTTCGACGGAGCATCTAGAATTGGACATGGAGGCACCCTTGTCGCTGGAGTGGGAATTATTGTTGTTTCACCAGATGGATTAGCTATCCAGAGAGCTTATTCTTTAGATGAGCCATGTTCCAAAAATGTAGCAGAATACAATGCTTTGCTCATTGGACTCCAATTAGCCAAACAATTGGATATTGAATATCTCGAAGTATATGGTGATTCTAAGCTGATTGTTGATCAGGTTAGAGGCACATACGAAGTTCGACATCAAGATCTGGTACCTTACGACAAAGCGCCAATCAGAATAGCCTCGTCGTTCAAAGGGTTCTTCATTGAACATGTACGTCGAGCATGTAACACAGAAGCTGATGCCTTTACTAATTTAGCAGCAGTCTTACCAATTCTAGTCAAAAGATAGCAAATGGTTATTATCTCCAATAGAGAACTGTTTTGCATTGAAAACAACCATAACATTGAATTCAGTAAATCTACTAAAGTTAATTTCATTAGCGAAGATTGGAGAGCACCTTTCATCGACTTTGCAGTATATGACATACTACCTGAAGATCCTAAAGAAGCTATAAGTATTCGTCGGCGATCGATTCGATTCTATTACAATCATACCACCAAAACTCTCTTTCGTCGAACTTTTGATGGATTACACTTAAGATGTCTTGATGTTTATGAAGCAAAGCAAATATTATGCGAAGCTCATGGTGGTGTTTATGGAGCACATCAGTCCGGTCCTAAATTATAGGATCGTATCCGACGTATGGGCTACTACTGGACTTCTATGGTATCAGATGCCATTGACTATGCAAGAAAATGTCGAGCGTGTCAAATTTAAACAGAATTTATTCATCAACCGTCAGAATTTCTTCACCCGACTGCTGCTTCATGGACCTTCGAAGCTTGGGGCATAGATTAATTGGTCCTATCATTCCTCCTTCATCTAAAGGACATCGGTTTGTCTTGTCTATAACCGATTATTTTTCTAAATAGGCTGAAGCCATACCTTTAGCTGAAGTGAAGACTAGTAGTGTTATCAATTTCATCAAACATCATATAATATACAGATTTGGCATATCTCATCGGATCATCCATGATAATAGGCCACAGTTTATCAGTCAGAAGTTTACTAGGTTCTGTGATGACAACAGAATCAATAATGTTGCTTCTACGGCCTATAATCCTGCAGCTAATGGGTTAGCTGAAGCATTCAACAAGACTGTTATCAAACTCCTTAAAAAGTTTGTTTCTATTAACAAACATAATTGGAGTGAGAAGCTTGGAGAATGTCTATGGTCTTATCGTACTATAGTCCGTAATCCCACAGGCAACACACCTTTTTCTCTGGTATACGGAAGAGAGGCTGTCTTACTGCTGGAAATTCAAATTTCATCTTTGAGAATTTCTATTACTAATGAACTTACCACAGAAAACAATAATCGACTCCGACTTCAAGAATTAGAAGCGCTCGATGAGAAATGGCTACTAGCTCAATAACATATCGAACTTTATCAAGCCCGTATCTCAAAAGATTTCAATCGCAAAGTCAAAGTATGAACATTTCAGGAAGGCGAACTAGTTCTTACGGTCAGACGTCCTATGACTATGACCCATATGAGCAAAGGCAAGTTCAAAGCGAAATGGGAAGGTCCGTATGTGGTAAACAAGGTTTTCTCAAATGGAGCCTACCAATTAACAGATATGGATGGCAGAGTTGCTATGATGCCTATCAATGGCAAATTTCTTAAGAAATATTATGTATAAAAGTAAAATATTCTTCATTCAGAGAAATGACGTAAATAAAACTCATTTTATTCAAAAGCAGAAAGAGTTACATAATATTAAGGACAGGGACGAGGACCCAATCCTTCATGCTTAAATACATGATTTGTCAGCAATTCAAACATCTCATTATCTGAACACACCAGCAACTCACAAGCGGCCATCCTTATAGCTTCCTCTTCAGCAGTCTTCTCAGGCTCCACCAACTTGACAATCAGCTCCTATTTTGGTGCAGGAACAGTCGAGCCTTCACCCACTTCTTTCTAAGGAGGCAACAGAGGCTCGGCAGAAGGCGTCTCAGTCGTATTTTCGATCTTCGGAGTGAGCAAATCTTCAGAAGATATTCTGTGGAGAAAAGAAGTTGACGATATCTACAGAAGTTCTGTTCTATTTTGGACAGAATGATTAGATAATCGGCTTCGTGAACCGATGCAATTTTTTATCTTCAAAAAAAGTCCAACTGTTCGTTTCTTCCTAAAAGAGTCTGATTGTTCATCCATTCTCATCCTCAAGAATCGAAGTGATTGTTCATTTATTCATTTTTATTCTTAAAAATCGAAGTGATTGTTCATTTCATTCGCTTTCTCTCCATTAAAACAATCTGACTGTTAGCTCATTTATTCATCAATCTTGGCATTTATTGCCTTTTATTTACTTTCTTGTAAATAAAACCATAGATGATAAATTTATATATCTAAACCAGAAGAAAAAAAAAGAATTCACGTCCTCTACACCTCTGAATTCTGATTTTCTACATCAGCAACCTATCACGTCCCTATTACCTCTGATAAAGTTGTCTATTGAAATAACAGTATTTCTAAAAATTATATTCTGCCACGTCCACATTACCTCTGAGCAGATATAATAAATATCGTCGTTTTCTAAATCAAGAAATGTATCATGTCCAGTACCTCTGAATATATTTTCTATTCTATTAATTATATCTATAACAAGATATGCAACAAGTAATGGAACCACATAAAAAGTTTCTCATTTTATTTCTATTTCAAAAAGAGATACATCATAATGAAAAAGACAACAAGTTTTGGTTATTCTATTCTGAAGGATAAGTAATAAGTTCTACAATTTGCTTTTTTAAAACTTTGGCTCTTTCATTACAAGAATCTAGCACCCGCTGCCTGGCTTCAACCTTTCTTGACTCAGAATCGAATGGGTGCAGAGCAGCAGTTTGACGTGCTAGTTCTTTATTCTATAGCTGCTCAAATTCTTCCTTCTGGTGTTTTAGAAAATCCATTTGGTTAACAGCAGCTTGATGTAGCTGAGTTTCTTGTTCTAAGTTTTGTTTGATAGTCTTAAGCTCTGCCTGAAGCTGGGATATTTTAGCCTCCAGATCAACAGCTTTATTCTCTTCATCTACAGCCTTAGTCTTATGACTTTCAGTAGTAGAAGCTGCTTCAGCAATTTGAATATCTAGTTCAGAGGATTGTCTAGTAAAAGCCAGTAAAAATGATTTAAAATTAGCTTTACTAGTCTCTGCTTCTCGAGCCATAATCTCATATTCTATGTTTACTAGCTGCTCGATATCCCCTCTTTTAAGCTCCTTATAAGCTTTAATAGATCACTCCAGCTCATCCAAAATATGTTCCAAAAAGGTAGCCTGAGCTTCGTCTCCTTGACTGCGGATGCCTCCGATCAAGAATGAAGGAGTTCTGATTGTACTAAAAGGAACGTCTTCTCTCTCCATCACTCGATAAACAAAAGGCTCTAGAGATGTGAAGAAGACTTTCGTGAATGAGGCCACCACAAACTTATTAGTTGCTATGGCTCCTAGGGTGGCTACCACTTCTGCCGGAGTCTTTACAATCTTAACATATGGAGGCACTTCATCTTGAGAGCTGATGTTGAAAGAACTTCCTTCTCTTGCTACGGTTCCTGTGGGTCCTTCTACAATTTACATTTATTATTTGTTTGAGCAATATACAATACTGAAGGAGCTACGACAAATAGATCATGTTTAGAAATTTACCTGCGTTGGGCATAGCATGATGAGTCTCAAGAGGTTTGGATGTTTTCGGCTGGCTTGACTACTTCCTGCTCCTGATTCAACTTGAAGTGGCAGAGTCATTGGAGTTTGATCTGCTAATTCTACTACTACTCCAGAAACCTCAGGTTTTTTAGATATTTTGGATTCATCGATCTTGGGACTGGTATGTCCTTTATCAATAATCAGATTCTCCACATCCTCGGCAGTTGATTGGTCTTTATTAGTCGGGAGTTCCTGAGGTGATGGCACATCCACTAAAGTTTATCCCTCTTTAGTGGTGTTATTCCAATCATCATCATAAGATTCATCACTAAAGTCACAATCGGCTAAGGCGTCAATTATTTCTCGGTCCTCTTCAGAATGAGTAGGCTCCTGAGTCTTCGACGAATCTTGCGGTAGCAAATCCTACTTTAGGGAGACGGCCTCTGGAGTCATGGAAGTTAGTGACGGAACCGTTATCCCCGCTGCAGCAAGTACATTGGCGAGAATATGTACCACTAAAGCTTCTGATCTCACGACTTCTACGGTGATGGTAGAAGGTTGAACATCCACTGAAGTAGCCACTACAAAGAAAGAAATCAATTTAATATACATCTTTGAGAGAGAAATATATATATTAAGATGTATCAAAAGCTTGATATTACCTTCCTGAGATGTTACATCTTCAGTAGCTACTAGTTTTCTCTTGACTTCTCTGTGTCATGATGCAGCCGGCTCTTCAGCAGCTCCGGTGCGATCATCCTCTAGATCGATTAAAGTGGTAGATGTTCATCCTTCTGTAACTCTGCCATGCTTCTGAATAGAAGAAGGAGTAGTTTTCTTCTCTCCGGAGGAAGAACTGAGGAGCATTTAATTTGATTGAGAACGAGTCGTTCTTGTAGTCGTTCGTTCATTTATAACCAAAGACATCCTCCTTTTCTTCTCCAGAGCCCTTGGTGAGGCAGGTCTATTATCCAGCTGAGGAAGGGCCGTCGTCTCCTTAGCCTTTCTTTTCTTCAACCCTTTGGCAGGGGATTTGTCTTTCCGCATCTTTAAGGATACGTCCAGAGGATCTTGAACCTCATCAGGATAGTTCTGTAGAAAGGAAGCTTCCAATGGCGGATCTGCAGGATCTCTGTCCTCTGCATCCCGAAAAGAGTGAGCAGTGTATTTCCTTAATTTGGATCTCTTCTCACCGAAAAAGGTATATACAGGATGGAAGCTTTTAGTGAATGTATTTGCTGAAGTATAGAAGTTTGCGTATGTATATAACATGCGCGGGCCTTGTTGAAGATTAAAGGGAATAAAAAATATAGCTTTTGTACCCCTGGCATTGTAGTATCTCCAAGCCCTGGATCCATCGATCAGATAACCTTTGGCCTGTAGGAAAGTGGTGGCGTTACCCACATGAAGCTGATCATAGCCGAACTGCCGTGCAAATCGACTTGGCAAGTACGGTTCCAAGTAGCATTCTTCTTCAAATCTGTAGACCAAGTGAGATAGACGGATCGTCTGCAGCCACGAAAAGATGGGTAGACTTAAACAAAGTGATTCTACAATCAAATCCATCATCTGTGGAGACATAGTTTCATATCCGTGAGGAGGCTGAATACACTGAAAGCTCCATCCTGATCCAGGATTCAATGCAAATCTACACTCTGAAAGAGCAGTATATTGCCAATGAGCGCTGGAGTAGCGTCTGATGAAATCTCCGCTGACACTTCCCATATTAGGGTTCATCAAACAGGGATGGTGAAGCAATAGCCATCTGAATAAATAAGTGTACGGCATCTCGGTACGGGAAAAATCTTGTCTGTCGCCTTGTCATGGAGCATGGTTTGTACAAAAAAACACAACCCTACGTTCAAGCGGCAGGTCATTGCTAATAGGAGATCCATCTTGTATCCAGAAACAAGACGTACTGCAGCAAACAGGACGCCCCGATGGAATATGTTGACTGCACTGGCTCCTGGAACTATGAAGCGCCGTAGCCATCAAGAGAGAAAGCCCGCTAGTTGGGCCACTTTGGACATTGGTCTGTAACCCTGCATGAGATAACTATGGAGGGTGTCGCCAACCTTGAATGGATGCAAGTCTTCATCCAGTTTGATATCTCCTTGATTATGTTGCTCCATCAAATATTGCATGTCGCTTTGACTGAAAGGTTCAAAGAAACGAGGAGCACAGGCTTGACTCTTAAGTAGTTTGCCCTCCCGTACATGACCCAGGAAAAAGTACAGCATCCACTTGTTTGCATAACAAGTACCGACATTGGCACTTTTGTAAAAGAGCAAGCAGATTTTGTAGTGACACAATAGCTCTTGGAAGACGGAAATCATCTGCGGATTCTCTTCTGCCATAGCATCAAACTCTTCATTAGTGGGCACATACTCTTCGTATGAATTATCGCCCATTGGTAGATGAGAGAGATATTTTATCTCATGGAGAGCAAATCTTATTTCTCCATGGGGGTCATGAAAGTCCCAGTGCTTTCGTTATATCTCTCCACCAAAGCCAAAAACATATGAGTGTTCTGGCGAATACCATATACTGTAGTCCAGATGGCATTGTAAAAATCTAAATTGAGGAGCCTGCCCTTGAACTGCTCCAACGTTTCATATCTGGGTTAACCAGACCCGTCATACGTATGCTACGGTCTGGGTATCTTCCTTCAGCCTTTGCAAATGTATATGCAAATATAGGTATTCTGACTGGAAGGAGCAGAGAGGAATCTCAGAAGGAATACAGCTTGGATTCAAGCCTCTCAAGTGGGTGTTGTACTTCTCAGAAGTACTGTAAAAGAGGTCCCTGTGCTTCAGACCCATTCTATAACAGATTTTTTTCGACTCTTGCCTACTGGATTGGAGTCAGATCCCATGACATTCTTCTTAGATAGCTTGCAAATTCATATTGAGATAAAGCCATAGACCTCGATATTTCTGTGAGGTATATGACTTTATCTTCACACTTGAATATTCTTTCCTCTTTTCTTGTCTTTGGCTGGGACGCCTTCTTGATGGCATCCCCGAATAGGAAGGCAGGTTTCTTGTGGGCCACACTATCCAAACTCCCCAAAGGTTTCCCATTCATTAAGCTCAACAGGGTTTAGTTTTCTTGGGCCATGAGGATCATCTTTCATGCTTCAGGGCCATCATACTGGAGGAATGTAACATAAGAAAAATTCTCCATGTACTCCAAGATATTAAATGTTGAAGCAAATCTTTCAGCATTAGGGTCTGCGCAACATCCTGAGTTGCACGACATTCTGGGTTGCGCAACATTTTAAGTTGCACAACATCCTGGGTTGCGCAATCATTAAGTTGTGCAATATCCTCGGTTGCACAATTATTAAGTTGCACGACATACTATATTGTACGAAACTTAAGTTGTACAAATACACTAGATTGTGCCACAACTTAGTTGTGCAATATTCTTGATCGCGTAACAATTGAGTTGCGCAATAGCATGCGCAATACAGTTCGTAAGGATGAACAGTACATAAATAAAGCAACCACACCCTAAGAAGGGGTGGCGCAAAGTTTATGATGCGCCAAACACTCTAAGAAGAGTGGCGCAAGTCAAGCCATCCTCCATAGGTCCAATTTGTTCGTTCTTGGTAACCTTCCAGAGCTGGGTTCGTCGTTTCTCGTCGAGAAGAGGGCGGTGCATACTGTGATGTGCGGGTCGGCGGAGCACAGGACGAAGCTTCGGCAACGCTCTTTCCTTTGTCAGCGGCGGTCTGCTTGGGGGCCATGTCATCGAGATAATAGTCGGAGAATAAGGTTGCAAGAGTTCAAAAAATTCTCTCAAGAAGATTAAAATGAAAGTAAAGAGTTATAGTTGATTAAACGAGGGTTATTTATAGCATAAAGACAGAATCCTATCAGTCACCCTTAGTTGTGCATAAAAAACGTAACAGAGTGCAACAGACTGCGCGAGATAGACACAACTTGACTCGACAATTATCATGATTCAAAGTACTTTGAAGTTTTGTGATATTTCAAAATTTGAAAACTTTAAATGGGGTCTTATAGAGCCTAAAAATCAAGTTGTGCCATATTTTTACTACTCAGCAATCAAGTTACACCCAAGAAATCAAGTTGTGCCACTGTTATGAAGCCCAGAGATCAAGTTGCGCCACTGCTCACGTTGCACCATATATCAGACTGCGCCTAATCATATTATGCCAAAATCTACATGGTGCCTGACAATAATTGTCATCATTAACTGACAACACTGACAACTGACAGCACGATAAACGTAGAAAATCTCTTCGAATCCCGTAAAGCATGGCGCTCGAGATGATTTGTTATTATTTGATGACAGATGTTCTGCGTACTATATGAGTTGCGCCTAGGCGCAACCTGAACAAAACTCTCTTCATAGATCTAAATGCTGCCACATATTTATGCATTAAGTTGCGCCTAGGTACAACCTAATCAAGCGCAGTTTGACTCATTGACTGAAGCTCACGTACCTTGATAAGGTTGAAGCAACTTACGTCGTAAAGCAAGATGATGTGGTGTACATGCTACTAATCTCTCAAAATGTGTCCACTAGTCTGTACACGACCATGTATATTTCAATTATATGATGTCACGCGTATAAATAAGTTAGTATACGTTCGAGTAACTGAATGAAAGTTGCGCAACCTGATGTTGGCGCAACCTAAAGTCGCGCTGTTCAACCTCGCGCACATCAAAATAACTGTTAAAATAGTTATTTCTAGAACTCTATAAATATAGTTTCCAATCATTATCAAGGGTCAGAGATTAAGAGTTCTTGCAAAAGTGCTACTGTATTCTCCAGAGGCTTTAGTCTTCAAAGTTCATATATTCATTGTACTTCTGATCGGATTCCAAGGGATGGAAGATCTTTCACTCTCTGGCTCAAACGCCTAAGTCTCGTCGTCCTGAGGGTAAACCGGTAGACTATAATCATCCTCAGATTCATTGTAATTGCTACCCCCAACTTTTTAGCTACCTGCGCCAGCGAAGGTATCTACGTCATACAGACCCTCATTGGATTGGAAGACAGGATTGTCATCAATGGTGGAGGGCTGGCCACTACTAGCTAATGTTGCATCCGCAGCGTCACCTCCTTGTGCCAAGGATCCAAATTTACCACGTGTGCCTTAGAATAGACCCGGACTATGTACTGCTGTCTTGCTACCCCTAGGTCAATTTTTGGGCTTGTTGGCCGACACGGGAGGATTCTTGGAAAGCCCTTTGAGAGCCGAAGAACCCTGTGTGGCGTTGCATGAAGCAAAACGAAGTTCATCTTCTTCTTAACCAGATATCATCGGTTGTAGTCTTTGGAAGATGGACTGCCTCTTTGGTGGCAATACGGCTGTTTGACAATAGCTGCAGTTGATGGTGATCTTGGTGCAGTTACGCCTTGGTTTAGACATGCCTTTCGTCGCAGATCCTTCCCTCGATTTACGCTTCTGGGGAGTTGTTTAGGTCTCCACTCCTGCACTCCTTTCGTACGCACAGGGAACCTACGTACAGGAGTGAGGATACGGAGATAACTTCTCCCTTCTTAGTTCCTACACGTAAGACATGCTTCGGTCGTGATTAGATAGTTGCTGATGAGGTAGACTCTATACATGCTTACAGGAATATTGTTCGCACGAATCTATCTCGATAGTAGGTACCCCCTGGCTTGAATCATGCACATGAGCGGTCAAGTGACATCGAGGTTACATCGGTCGAGGCATCGAAGCACTCGGACCAATTTTATATAGCTTCTATTGGCTGCGCACGTGACAATCAACGTAACCCTTTGGTCTGTTGTCGGTATAGCACTTTGATTGTGCGAAACGCATGATACCTTGGATTTTTTTCCTACTACCCCTAGAATGTGCGTAGCATTCAGAGTTCAACAGAGTGGTTGGCATAGCACTTTGGCCGTGTAAGGCACGTGTCGTCTTGGATTTCTTTGTGTTACCCCTAGAAGGTGCGTGACGTTCAGAATCCAATATAGCCTTACCCGAAGGGTAGACAATTCTATCAAAGACGCAGCCTCCTCGGTCCTTGGGTGGACCACGTTGTGCTTCTTCCGACGTTACACCTTTGTCAGACCCGCCGTAGGGGAGCCGTACTCCTCGCTGCATTTTTTTGAAGTAGAAACTGAGTGAGACAGCATGTCCGCAGTAGCCAAAAAAATTTTCTGGCCTTCATCGTTCAGGGGGTTCTGGAGCGCAGTTCCCCCCGTCGTGCTACTCATTGCAGCCGCCTTCAGCACCCAGGTGCGTCGAGTCTTCTTCAATTTTATGAACCGCTTCAAAGGACTCGACTTTTCCTAAGAAAGGAGATCTTTGAAAGCTTGTTCGTTGAAACGTACGACCAACATCTTCTGAAAATATCCCAGCAAGTTGTCGTCAGATTTCGTCACCACCTTCTTGTTGGAGGAGAAGGAATTCTCCAGTATAGTCGTCATCTTGTTTGCCATGACAAAAGGTTATACGAACTTTTTGTATACTAAACGTATAAAAGAGTACAATTGATTCCTAAACAAGAGATCTAAGTATAAAGTTTTAGACCCAACTTGGGTCAGAGTGAGTCAGAATATGGAAAGGTCCCACTGTTGTCTTAGAAATGTGCATGGCGTGCTTTCAAAATGGCATTCGATCCTTCGTCCCGTAGCTTGGGAGAAGAAAAGTTGGTCTATGTTGCCACGAAGATATGAACTTAGCATAAGTCATAGGCATCGTACCTATAAATGCGTGATAAAGCAAGCATTGTCCTACTGTCAAATGCTTGGCATAGCAAAAGTGTCCAATAAGTCTCAATGCATGTTTTTTCGGTGCAAGGCTTGGGTTAGCCTTTGCTTGTCCCACGGGTTAAGTTGTTGCATGATTGACTTATGCAAAAGTTATGCCACGAGCTAATAAATTCATAGCAAGCACTGTCCCATATTTTTTGCTATTATTATAGCCAAGAGTCCCATGATCTCAAGTCTCGTCATATAAAGTACGACTTGGGTGGTAGCGTCGCACGGGACATAATTGGTTTAAGGCACGAAATACGGTTATTTCGATGATAGGTATGCCACGGTTTATGGCACACAAAGGAACACGTTTGTTCAAGTCAAATTTGAAGGCTATCAGCAGTCGTTCTCTGGGTCTCAAAAGATAAAAAGTTTACGGGACCGTTTGTCGTCGAGACTGGTCCCGTGGCTTGGGAGTCTCTCAGGAAGTATAGAAAGTACGTCATTAATAAAGAAGAATATGATAAATCGATTTGAATCTTGCATGGTCATTGGACAATTTGTACACAAGGAAAATTCCTCGAACCATCACCGGGGCACCGGGTTCGTGTCGGCTTAGAAGAAAGAGCATATATTGTACAGCTTTCATCGACGGTGCGACTCGTATTGTAGTGAACCATTACAATATAGGCTACGGGACCATTCGATGGAGCTCGCACCTCGCACACGAATAGTCACTGTATGCAAAAGATCCAGTATAGCTTGACATTTCTAGTGGCCACTCATATAGATGAGTCGGCATAAGTGCGACTATCCGCATGCATGCCTTTGGATTGAGTCGATTACGTATGCACAAAAGCAATGAGTCTAGTTAAATGTGTGCACGATTGCAATACTATTATGGAGCCTAAGATTTGGCTATAGCACGAACGTGGCATCGTGTTTGAGTCGTCAACACAAGTTCCACAAGTCAAGATTGAGTCGTCTCATGTTAAGTCAGGAAGGGTCGTAAGGAAAAGTTTTGTTAAGTTATGTTGGATATTGAGGCACGGTCTCGATCTTTGAAGCATGAATCAAGTCGATGACACGAAACATATTGCATCCCAGAGTATGAGTCAGAAAGGCAAGTACAAGCCGATACCTTGATGTTGCAAGCACGAGAATGGTCTATAGGCACAATGATAAGTAAGTTATCGGTGCATGCACAATAATGGTCTAGAGACACAAATAGGCCAGGCGTCTATGTCTTAAAACTGACCCTAAGGCAAGACTAGAAAGACAATCAAAAGGGACATGTTGCACAAAGTAAAATAACTCATTAGTTTTGTATGGGTGGGCGAGGAGCTCACTCTACCAGTACAGTTGAGTACTGACACCCATAATGTTTTATGTGCAGGCATAGGTAGAAGATCGGTTGGCTCGGAGCTCGCTTAGATGCGTCGAGGTATGGAGTTCCTTGGCATTTCGAGGCATAGATTTCCTTGGCATTTCGAGGCTTACCAAATCATCCCACTTCTTACCTTTTAGATGGGCCAGTCCACAAAAGTTTTGGCAAAGATATACATGAAGCAAATAGTAAAGCTACACGGTGTGTCAGTTAGCATCGTGTCGGACCGGGACTCGAGATTCACCCTACACTTTTGGAGAAGCATGCAAGAAAGTTTGGGTACCCGTTTGAAGTTTAGCATGGCATATCATCTACAGACATACAGCAAGTCAGAGCGTTTTATTCAGATGCTAGAAGATATGTTGAGAGCATGTATGCTTGAATTTGGAAGACTATGGGAAGACCACCTTCATCTTATAGAATTTTCTTGCAACAATAGCTATCAAGCGAGCATTCAGATGGCTCTGTTTGAAGCATTATATGGTAGGAAGTATTGATCTCCCATTTGTTGGAGCGACATATGAGAGCGACAGATATTGGGTTCCGAGTTGGTTGTGATCATAGTAAAGAAGGTGAAGAAGATAGAAGACCACCTGCGAGCAGCGCAGGATCGACAAATGCAGTGGACAGATAACCGTCGTCGACCCTTGGAGTTCAAAAAAGGCGACCATGTTTTCTTGAAGATATCTCCCATGAGAGGCACGATTCGATTCGGAGGATGTGGCAAGTTGAGTCCAAGATACATCAATCCTTTCGATGTCTTGGAACGAGTTGGAGAAGTTCCCTATAGATTGGCGTTGCCAGCATCGCTAGAAGGAGTACATGACATATTTCATGTGTCACAGCTGAGGAGATATGTGGCAGACAGGAGTCATGTGCTTGATCACTCCGAAATTACCGTTGGACCGAGCTTGTCATACTAAGAGCAACCGGTACGTATCCTTGATCGTCGAGTGAAGGTGTTGCGAAATCAATATATATCATTGGTTCGCGTAGCATGGAAGCATCACTCGTCGGAAGAGTCTACTTAGGAGCGTGATGACGACCTTCAAAATCGCCACCCTCTAAGGTACGACTTTTATACGTTAGTTCCTTTTTAATCGCATTGCATTGCACATCCCTCATCGTTAGATTTAATTTCGAGGACAAAATTTTTATAAGATGGGTACGACGTAAAACTCCCTTATTTTTAATTTTTATTATTATTTTTATATTGTATGATATCTTCATATTATAAATAGTAGAAATTAATGAGGGGATTTTCTTAATTATTAATACAAACTAATAATCAGTATTAGATAAACCAATTTTAGATACTTGCACAAGTTATATTTTTCTACCAAAATATTGAGTGGTCATTTTTGTTAGTAAACTCTTAAGAGTTAATTGATTATTTCCTCATAAATATAGGTATCCCTAGATATATATGTATAATAGGAAATGTATATACTTAATTAGTATATATAAAGTTTGTTTTCTAAAAATTTATTTTTTTAAATTTAATGGTTATGAATACATATTTAGAGTAGAATTACTTATATATCTGTATAAGTAATATATGCTTGTAAAAGAAATATAAAAAGAAAATATATAAAGCACATTCAGCTATTGTTTACTTCGTGAACAGTAACCCCAAAGGACCGACCCCCTCTTTTCCCTATTTCATCAAATATTTTCCCGAATCTCTCCTCATGCTAATCCTCCTCCCATTTGCTTAGAATTCGATCAAATCCTAGCACCCATTGGACCAAGAACCCGACTGTAAATAGGATTTTAAAGTTCCTATATAAACGGATGAACGAAATTAGGGTTCTTTAAATTTCTTCCACCGAAACTCATCCTCGACCAAAACCAATCAACACTTGAGCTTCCCCCACACCCCCGTGCTCGACGACGACCTCCTGCATGCTATTACCAGCGGCTGCACCGCTAGATAGCAGCCCCAAACCTACAGCAGAACAGAGAAGTCTTTGTTTTTGAACGCCCAGGTACCCAACATCCCAAGACTATTTCTTCCTAGTTATTCAATCGTTTTGTGATCCACGAATTCCGACTAGAATTCCGCATACCCTATGTAAACCCTAGCAAATAGATTCAGTAATGGATAGCACTATGGCCCACTGTAACGCCCCAGTCCCAAAATACGTAGGACTAGGAACGTAGACATGCCAGCTGTATTCATACGAAGTACATGGGCCTCGTATGGATACATAAGCTCTAAAATGCAGTAGAACCATAACTAATCTCATCCACACAAAATAAATAAATAGAAGATCTCATATAATCAACTATAAAATTATCATTTGGTACATGTAGTTGGGCGGAGACAAATCCACTACCAACTATGAAAAAAAATACATAACAAAAGAAAGATTTTGGCGAGCGAAGCAAAGACGATCCAAATGCAATCATCCTCGAAGAAATAGCGATGATAACGGCTAGAGCTAGAACACCTGCGAAAGACAATAGCACACACCTGGAGAGATAACCAGGTCCTCAGAGGGACGTAACAAGACACATAATATCAAGCCATATAAACTGAATAAATATTGCTCAAATAATTAAGTCAATTGAATTATAACATGGTCCAATACGCACCTATTGAACGAGAGTACCATCCTCCAACCAAACAAGGACAGGAGATGGTAAACTAATTCACGGTGGCGTATCTTTCCATGCTATGAATCCAATATGGTATCCGGACCTCAACAAGGTTCAATACCTTCTCATCGAAGTAGTAAGTCACACCTACAACCAAACAAGGACAAGATGTGACAAACTACTCCACGACAAGTTAATGTTCCAAGCCATGGTCAGATACAAGTGCTCAAACCAAAAGTACTCGTACCTAACGGATAAAGGTAGCCTACCGTTCTAAGTGATATGTAGTTAAGAACAATCCTTCCTACACATGGGCCCTGGCTGAATAGGATCGGCATAGCCCCCCCTAGGGCACTAGAGGCCCCATCAGTAAGAGCATGACGTTCCGCAGAATCGTCAGTGGCCGTTAGTAATCGTGGATCATCAACCCTGTATCTCCAGCGGAGAGTCCGGGTAACAAGGAAAAGTGCATCGAAGCCCATACGCTAAAGAATTGTCCTCCCTGTCCAATGCCTACTCTGTTGTATCCATAACAGCAAACCTCTATAACCGCTAAGTTAAACTAAGTATGCAACCTCTATTAGCGGTTATTCCTATCGCATGGCTTGTACGTACGGGTGGCCAGTCAATCACGTACTTTCGTGTCCTACATACGACACACAACTTCGTGTTACAACGTTTCAAGGCCAATCAATGCAACACACAAGGTGGTCCCTTAAATCTAGGTTTAATGTGAGAAAAATAATACATAGCAGGAAATATAAATGAACAGTAAGTTCTAACAGGTTATGCCATGTATCACAGTTTATTTTGCATAAAGAAAATAAATAATGCATGAAATATGAGCTAAAATAAATAAACAGCAAATGGCAAGGTGTCTTGTCTGGTAGGACGCCTGGTGTACTACAATGATCAAGGTGGCACGATCTGCGACTTTGGTGTAACAACTATGTAAGGTGACCTCAGATAACGATACAGACGGTTCCATTGTGTCCAGGACGGTCAAATTGACTAGGAACGATATGCGGAAGTTTTAGATTTGCAAGAAGATATGAGTGCGACTGGCCAGGGACAAGATTCAATAATGGAAGAAATTGAGTATAAATAAATTTTTGTAATAATTCTATATATATATATATATATATATATATATATATATATATATATATATATATATATATATATATATATGTGAAAACTTTACTTAATCAAAATATTTAATAACTACATTTTATAAAGTACTTTATTATAAAGAAACTATATTTGAAATTTAGTTTAAAATAAAAAAAACTAGGTTTTAGTTTATCCAAAATAGTATAAAAATCTTGGAAAATAAGTTAGGCAAAAAAATAATTATATCAAATATATGTTTTAAACTTCTAAGGCCATACTGCTACAAAATAATATAATACTATTTTAGGACTTATAACCCAATTAAGAAAAAAATAAGGTAGGAGTAGCTTAATAGAATATTTTGTGACCAAATTAATTTAGAAATATTACTACATATTTTTTTAACAAAACATAATAATAATAATAATAATAATAATAATAATAATAATAATAATAATAATAATAAATAATAATAACAAATAATAATAATAATAATAAATAATAATAATAATAATAATAATAATAATAATACTAATAATAGTAATAATACTAATACTAATAATAATAATAATAATTAATAGTAATTTGTAAGGCTGTAAGATATAACATAAGTTTGTACTAATTAGCTAGGACTTTTGCTACTAATAATTATAATATAAAAAAAATTATAATGGATACAACAGCTCATAAAGCTGCTATTCCCTAGAGGTGAGAAAAAAATATCACATAAACACCAAAAATTGATAAGTAAGAGAAAATTAAATGTACTACTATTCTCTGTCCCTCGGTTCATGTGAGAGATAAAAAAGAAATAAGTGAGAGAGGGAGGAGAGAGAATAATATAAAATTTAATTGAGGAGAGGAAATGAGAGAGAAGAAACGACAGAGAGGAAGGGAGCGGAGGATCACCGACGGCAGCGATCGAGGGCGACGGACGGAGGAAGATCGGAGGATCACGCGGTGTTTCGGGGTCGCGACGGAGCTACGGTCGGAAGAAGGGAGAGCCGGAGGAAGGGGAGAGCAGTGGGCGGTGGCGCGCGGAGGGGGTTTGGTGGAGGCTGGACTCGGCCGTTCGCCGGCGGCCAAGGACGTGTGTGGCGCGCCTGCATGAGGCTACGGCGGAGGGGCGCTCGGATCAGGCCGGTCGACCACGGAGGAGATCGACTGCAGCGGTCGAGAACTCGTCGGCTGGGTCGGAGAGTGGGAAAGAAAGCCGACGGTAGCGGAGGAGAGCGGAGAGGGAGGCGGCGGAGCCCTTGCCGCTCGTCGGGGCTTCGGCGGGGCGGAGCGCGGCTCGGACCGCTGTAGAGAGTGGCACGGAGGCTTCTCGGCCAGGGAAAGAGGAACTCGGAGAGGAGCAGCTCAGTCGAGTGGCGCCGCAGGGTTTCAACGACGACGGCGCATGCTCGGATTTGGAGGAGGATGAGGAAAGGGGCGACGGAGAGGAAAGGGTTCCACCGGCGCTGGATCAACGGACGGCGGAGGATTTAGGGACGCGGCGGTACGGCATGCCAGGGAGGAGGCCGACGCGGCCGTTCGTCGGCGAGGTGGCGCTCGTCGCGGAGGATGACGTAGGTTGGATTTTCCTATTCCTATTGTTTTCTTGGGCGATGCTAGTGATGTTGGGATTTTTGGGTGGCGGCCGCTGGCCGGAGATGGTCACAGCGGGGCGGTGGTCAGGCGATAGTGTGAGGGTGTCGGGGAACGTCTCACACAGAGGGATGGTGCCGGCTGGACTTGCTGGGTTTGGTGAACCGAAACGGCGGAGATCTGTGGGGTTGGCCGAGAGGAGTGGTCAAAAAATAGTGGTGATGCCGGAGGGGGTGTTGCTGCTGGTGGACGTGGTGGTTGTGGCCGTTCACCAGAGGTTGACGGAGCGACAGTCAGAGGTGTGGTTGCGGGTGAAGGGGGTGACCTTGCGGTGACGGGGTTGGCCGATACGGTGGAGGTGAATAGTTGGTAGTGTCGTCGTGCATGGTGGGGTGGCTGGGTCGTGGCTCGGCGATTTTTGGCCGTGGCGGCGGTGGCTATAGCCATGGTCGGATTTAGGTTTAGAGTTTTGGGTTAGGGCTAGGGTTAGGAATCGTGTCGGGATTGTCGACACGAAAGAGATGCCATGTACCTTATAAATATGGAATAAGAATTGGACGTGGAACACGGACATGATGCATGCATGTTTTGTAGATGGAATTTTGTGGAGAATAGAATACATGGATGAGTACCTGCCTATTTATAGGATGTGAGAATTCCCAATAAGATAAAGGTTAGGATTAGTTTAAACCCGTAATTTAATTTAAATTAATTCAATAAATCCAAATCCAAATCAAAATCCAATTTAAATCTAATTAAATTCTTTTGGTTTAAAATCAATTGGGATAAAGCAAATTCCAAATATAGATATTAATCTACTATTTAAAACACATCCATAAATCAAATCAAGTTTTAAATTGCTACAAAAATTTCAAAATATATTTTCTAATAATACTAAAATAATAATTTCAAAAATACATTATTATTTACAATTAAACTCAATAAATATTTATGAAATATATATGTATACGCGAATAATATTATTTACTAGTAATAACTGTTTTTCACGAAAGACTTTTTATGAATAATAAATAAAATAATAATTTAAAAACTTTGGTACGATAAAAAAATAATTATGTATATTATTTTGAAACTATAAATGATAGAAAATATTTTTCTAAAATATGTATGCTCGCACATATTCGCACTCGTCGAGCAAATTCGAAAAAACGAACTTTCGCACACGACGTACAATACGACTACGTGACGTACAATACAAAGTTTTAAATCAGTTCCAAATTTAATAAAAAAATAGTAGAAATTTAGGGGTTTGACATCCTACCCAACTTAAAAGAATTTCGTTCTCGAAATTAAAAATTAGTAGGGGCGAGAAGACATAAGGGGGTAGATAGAAGGGTTCCTTAAAGAAGTTTATATGGTCGTAGTCTAGATTGAGGATATGATTAAGAGACGATTGTAATCACTCTTAAATTCAAGTGATTAGAATGTCAAAATTGTAGAATTAGGGTCGAGGGAAAGGTCGAGGAGTTTATGATGAAGACATAGCAATGTCGAGTGGTAATGGTCATTGTAACGCCCCAGTCCCAAAATACGTAGGACTAGGAACGTCGACATGCTAACTGTATTCATATGAAGTATACTCCAATATATGGAAAAAGTACATAGCAAATGAAAAACCACAACTAAATACATAAGCTGTAAAATGCAGTAAAACCACAACTAATCTCATCCACACAGAATAACTGAATAAAAGATCATATAATGAAATTGTCTTAATATAATATGTTGGGCAGAGACAAATCCACTACCAACAAAATAAAGAAAAAGTACATAGCAAATGAAATGAGTGGCGAGCGAAGCGAAGACGATCCAAGTGCAATCATCCTTGAGGAAATAGCAAAGATCACGGCTAGAGCTAAAGCACCTGCGAAAGACAATAGCACACACCTGGCAAGACAACCAGGTCCTCAGAGGGACGTAACAAGACACATAATAGCCTGCCATATAAACTGAATAAATATTGCTCAAATAAATAAGTAAATTGAATTATAACATGTTCCAATACGCACCTACTGAACGAGCGTACCATCCCTCCAACCAAACAAGGACATGAGATGGTAAACTAATTCACGGTAACGTATCTTCCCATGCTATGAATCCAATATGGTATCCGGACCCCAACAAGGTTCAATACCTTCTCATCGAAGTAGTAAGTCACACCTACAACTAAATAAGGACAAGATGTGACGAACTAATCTGTGACAAGTTATTGTTCCAAGCCACGGTCAGATACAAGTACCCAAACCAAAAGTACTCGTACCTAACGGATAGGGTAGCCTACCATTCTAAGTGAAATATTGTTAAGAACAATCCTTCCTACGCATGGGCCCTGGCTAAATAGGATCGGCGTAGACCCCCTTTGGGCACCAGAGGCCCCATCAGGAAGAGCATGACGTTTCGCAGAAACGTCAGTGGCCGTCAGTAATCATGGGTCATCAACCCCGTATCTCCAGCGGAGAGTCCGGGTTACAAGGGAAGTGCATCGAAGCCCATACGCTAAGGAATTGTCCTCCCCGCCCAATGCCTATTGTGTTGTATCCACAACACAAACCACTATAACCGCTAAGTCAAACTAGCATGCAACTTCTATTAGCGGTTATTCCTATCGCATGGCTTGTACGTACTGGTGGCCAGCCAATCACGCACTTCCGTGTTCTACATGCGACACACAACTTCGTGTTTACAACGTGTCAAGGCCAATGAATGCAACACACAAGGTGGTCCCTTAAATCTAGGTTTAATTTTTAAAAAAATAATACATAGCAGGAAATATAAATGAACGGTAAGTTCTAACAGTTATGCCATGTATCACAGTTTATTTTGCATAAAGAAAATAAATAATGCATAAAATATGATCTAGAATAATTAAACAGCAAATGGCAATGTGTCTTGCCTGATAGTACGCCTGGTGTGCTGCGATGATCAAGGTGGCACGATCTGCAACTTTGGTGCAACAACTATACAAGGAGACCTCGAATGGTGTCACGGATAGTTCCATTGGGTCCAGAAGGGTCAAATTAGTTAAGGTGGACATAAGGTAGTCTCGAAATTGGCGAAGGAATAGGAATAATAGGGCTTGGATACGGATAGGAGAAAATCAAAGAAAATAAATATTTATATATATATACGAATTTTAGAAAATATTTATAATTCCTAGAAGCTAATTTTCACGAGTCAAAATATTTATAGAAAAAATACAAAAAGTACTTTAAAGTCAAGAAAACCGTTTTTGGCAAAAACTCTAAGTTTGTCAAAATACCATTTTAGGTAGAGAACTATATTTTTAGGGATCAACATATTTAAATAAATACTTGAAAATTCTAGAAAATTATTTTAGGCTCAAAAACCAATCCTTGTCAAAATACAATAAAATCATATTTGTTTTCAACGTAAGTTTTTAGGAAACTATTTACTATATGTATATATATGAAATATCTAATAGTACTAATAACAGTATTTATTCATTAGTTAACAATATAGTCATACTGTCATTATAAAGAGAAAGGAAATAATAATAATAATAATAATAATAATAATAATAATAATGATAAAGATCATGATAATAATAATTAATAATAATAATAATAATAATAATAATAATAGATTATTCAAAAGTGAAAGAAAAAAAAACAAATAATATATAAAACTAACAAAAATCAAACGAAATGGAAGTAATAAAAGTGGCTGCAGTGTGTGCTCCCGAGAGAGAGAGAGAGAGTGGTTGAAAGAATCAAAAAAATCGGGGAAGAGAAAAAAAGCTCGGGGAACGATCGGGAGAGAGGGAGTGGGAAGGCGGAGGCCGGCTCGTCGGCGGGCGACACCGCGCGCTGAAGGCGAGGGAGGAAAAAGGAACAAGGAGGCGGTGGCTTCGGCGCGACGGGTGTAGAGGCGTCGGCGACGGAGAAGTGAGAGAGAGGGGTCGCTGTGCGGATGCTCGGCGGAGGAGGGTGGCCGACGCACGCGGCGGTTAGGGCAACGCGACTGGAATAGAAGAGAGATGAGCAAAGGGAAAGGGGGTTTCAGTCGGCTTGTCGGCCGAGTGAGGCGGCGGCGGCGGTTAGGGCTGCGCGCGGAGGAAGGTCGCGGGCGGCGGAGGCAAGGAGTTGGTCGGCCGACGTAGGCTGAGGTTGGCAGGGCGTACGGAAGAGGGTTTCATCGACGATGGTTCGTCGGAGGGGGTGGGGAGATGAGGGCGGAGCCGTGGTGAAGCGCGCTGCGACGGCGGTTCTCAGCCACGGAGGAGCGCGGAGATCCGACGACAGTTGTTGGGCGGTTTGGGGAGGTCCGGGCACAACGACGAGGGAGAACTTCGTCGGGCGGTTGGGACTCGGCGGAGACGGCGGTCTGCGGCAGCGGTCACGCGGAACGGGGGCGGCGGACACGGGTCGGAGGTCGGCGAGGCGGCGCTCGCCTCGGTCGAGGTAAGGACGGTGGTGGCAGTTTATTATTTTCCTATTGTTTCTTGTTTCTAGTGTGGTGTTTCTGGGATTTTTGGCGGTGGTCGCCGGTGTTGGTTGCTACGGTCAGGGGATGATGGGGATGGTGATTTTGGGTGACCTGGGAAATGGCGGAGAGACGGCAGCGGGGTGATGGTAGGGAGAGGGGCTGCCACGGTGCGGGTGGTGTTTTGGTGTTGGCGATGGATTTGGTTGGCGTCTGTGGTACGGGATTTCGGTGGGCTGTGGTCAAGTGGAGCATAAGGAGAAGGTGGTTGTCGGGACACGGTGACACAATGAAATTAGGGATTAGGGTTAGGGTTTAGGAACTAGGGATTTGGATATTAGAAAATTGGAGATTTGTATTGTGTCGGGTTTGTCGACACGAGAAAGATAAATGTAATTATAAAAAATGGAATAAGAATATGGATGGTGGAACACGGACACGACGCACGACACGTTTATAGATGGTAGAATTTGTGGAGGATGGTAAAAAGTTGGAGGAGTACCTGCCTATTTATAGGATGTGGGAATTCCCAATAAGATAAGGATTATGATATTTAAAACCCAATATAGATAATTCATGTATTAATTTAAATCAATTAAATCCAAATCCAAACCAAATTTAGATCTAATTAAATACTTTTAGTTTAAAATCAAATCAATTTAAAATATAGATAGTTTACTATTTAAATGTATCCATGGAATCAAATCAAAATTTAAATCTTCACAAATACTTCAAAAATACTTTTTCCAAAAATACTATAATAATTAATTTTGAAAATATATTATTATTTACAATATAAACTTAATAAATCTTTTTGAAATATATATGTATACGAAAATAATGTTATTTATTATTAATAACTGTTTTCACGAAGGCTTTTTATAAATAAATAAAATAATAGTTTGGAAACTTGGGTACGATAACAAAATAATTATTATGTATATTATTTTGAAACTATAAAAAGATAGAAAATATTTTTTCTAGCTTATGTACGCTCGCACATAATCACACTCGTCGAGCAATTTCAAATAATAAAATTCGTGCGCGACGTACAATACGGCTACGCGAAGTACATTATAATTAAAAAAAAATTAAATCAGTACAAAAATCGAATAAAAAAATATTTAGTAGAAATTTAGGGATTTTACATCCTACCCAACTTAAAAGAATTTCGTCCTCGAAATTAAGAATTAGTAGGGGGTGAGAGGACACAAGGGGGTATCAATGGGGATCCAATGATGATAATGTTTTCACAAAATCATGTCGTAAGAAATCGCGATCTAGATCGTAGAAAAACAATATGGTATGGTCATGGGGAATGAATGGGGGTCACGATTAAGAGAATAAAATAGATTCACTTAAATTAAGCGATTAGAGGGTCTTGATAGGGCCGAGTAGTTTAGGATGAAGATATAGCAACATCGAGTGGTAATGGTCAAAATTGATAGGACAGCTAGAGAAATTTCAAGTATTACGCCTTCGTCCTTCGAAAAATTGGTGAAGACGAAAGCAATTTAGAGTTCGAAGGAGGCGTTATCGAATACGAATACGTGATTCAAAGTCGATTGAATAATTTCAAAGGAATTGTCAAGGCAGTCGTGGATGGATCTCTAGGGGGCAAGTTTAATTATGTTCCATCCACGTAGAATAATAGACAAAGGTGAACCAAAGTGCACTCGGTTGATCAGACCATCATGCACCGGTTCTGATTAGACAATATGTTAGTGAGCGCGCTCAATAGCATAAGTCATGAACAAACTCGATAAATGGATGAGTTTGCAAAACTAGATTATAGTAGCAACGTTAGTCAAGTTGGTAAAAACATAGGCACGAA
>JANAVB010029456.1:0-64064 GCA_029216955.1 Iris pallida | reverse complement strand
CTGATGGCTAACAGAGGGAAGGCGAGCGGAGTGAGCTAATACTGTAAAGTGAGGCAAACACACTAAGGTAATAGAATGTTAAGTAAGCAATATTCAACGTCGTTACGTGCCTTTAAGAATAGTCATCATAGCGGAAGTAATGAATACAACACTTCCTGTAATAAGATGAAATAAAAAGAAATAGGACAAACAACGAAAACGATCATGGAGTGAGCAGAACAATGGTATGAACTATTCGTTTAATGGGCAAGACGGGAAAGTGGTCTAATAGGAGGACACCCATGATAGTAAAATGTGTTTCTCTCACCTTGAGTAACCTATCTAATTCTGCCTTTGTCTTAGAGTAGCAATTCCTCTTGAAGTATAGATTTGCATCGTATGCTTCTAGTATGTCTAAGATTATCCATGGTTGCTTGAGTCTACTGAGTTTGAGCTAGGTTATCCTATTTGTTGAACTCAGCTTGCAATTCTAGATTGGCTTTACGGATGTTAATTTAGTATCAATGGAGTGGGCTAGTGGCAGGTTGGATCCTGGACTTGGAAACAATGGTGGAGAAGTTAAGTTGACATCTTAGGACTCGGAAACAATGGTGGAGTAGTTAGGTTGACATCTAGGCTTTGCTGCATGAGAATTTTGTTGTTGGTTAGAGCATTTAGGAAATAAATCATTACGCCATCTTCACCATTGAAAGACATGAAAATTTGGAATTGAACAGTGTTTGTACCCGATGAAGCCTAGTCTCGTAAAGTTATACTAGTCTCGAGGGTTTAGCGTTAGATAGTTAGAAAGTAACTAATTCCTCTTTGCGTGCCTACGTGAATGCTCCTCAAAAGCAGTACACTCCTACCAAGGCAATCACAAGACCATTACAAGGCTTTTCCATGCCTAATCTTTATTGTAGTCAATTTAGTTGGTTTCATAGGTATTCGATCTAGGACACAACAACCGCTCATCATTGAGGCTAATCTCATCTAAAGAAAAAGTCATTCTTTGATAAATGATCACTACGAGTAGACTCAATGGAATATTCTCAATTTTTTTTGATGTCGTTAGGGTAAGAACTAAGCCAATAATTCTCTTTCTTCATCGTCAATCGAATTGTTGTTCACGACCCAAGATTCTTTTGTCATCAATCCAATCACCCTTCACGTTTTTTTTCTTCTTATCAATGAATAAATCTCTTTACTAGCACGACTTCGATTCTACAGCCCCATGTGGCAAAGATTTCATATTGAGGTACTAAAACCTTCCCGTCGATGTGAAAGTCTTGGGGAATATCAACATGTTATCTCTAGAGCAACTTTTATTCGTTGAGTGATGACCCTTCCACTTGGCACCATTGAATCACTAAGACTGCCTTTCGTCCATGTTCGACTGGTGGATCTTGTAGTCAAGCTCCCTTATGCCTTTGAACTCGAGGGTCAATCTCCGTCCGATCTGAAGAAATATTTGCATGCCTCTGTTACCTTTTGGGAGGCCTACGCCTCATAGAAAATGTCTACCTGAGATTAGGCCTTGGCCCGTAGGTCCTGATACAAGGTTATAATTGTTCCTTCATTTTTGCATTAATGTGTCGTAGAGATGAATGCAATTCTCAATAGAAAATATCATGCTATCTCTTCGGCTAGACTCTTTATAGTCGAGGGGAACTTGGAGGGTGATCTATGGTTGCATGACTGTATATCAAAAGGTAGGTCTACCTACCTACCAATTGGCCGCCTAGGTTCCATTGTACGATTCTCTAATGCTCGTAGTTACCTTAGCTAGAATTTGACACCAAAATAGAGGGTTGACATGATCTTGATGTGATCACTTTCGATATCAAATATTATGCTCTAATAGTATCTTCCTCAAAATATAAAGAGTGTTAGAAGAGGAAAGGAAACAAAGTTGCATTCTAGTGGCTAGAGAAGTATTAGAAGAGGAAAGGAAACAAAGCAATAAGAAATATAGAGTGAAGGGGAGGAAGTTACATTTCTTTAGTGCTTACTGCCACTTTAAATTCTTCTACCGAGTATCCAAAGTTCCCTTAGGTTAGTCAGGTCCTCTCCAAGTATAACAAAATTATGCCTGAAGAGTTCCCTAATAAACTCCACGAACTAAAGCGATGCACATTATATTCCGTCCTAGGTCATAACTTTCAAACCTGCGCATTATAGGATGAACCTATTTAGCATGTTCCAGTTTCCATGTTGATCTTAGATGTCAGGTTTAGGTATTGTTGTTGAAGGGCTTTATTGCAGAGTCTGTGTCCATGTGTTTCCCCCACATTTGTCAACAAGAAAGATGACAACTTTTAGGATATTGTGGGTATTAGAGCTATAAAATAATACTAACAATGTTAAGACCAAGTGTAGTTTCTACTAAGAGCATCTTCTATATACAATGGCATTATCTTGTATTTCCTCGAATATTTATCTTCTAAATAGGTTGATTTAGATAGGTATCCAATTAGTGGATACACTTTCACAGAAAGGACTTGTTGTATGAGTGGTTAATTTTGATATCCAATGCCAAGCGCAATTGTAAGAGTTATATTGGTTAGTTTTGCCATTTGGATTATCCAATGCACCAAGGACTTTTGGAAGAGTTATGACTCGATTGTTGTATTCTTTCTAGTTTGTCTTTTTGTAGCATTTTTGGATTGCAGGAATACCCATATCTAGAAGACAATCCTTCGTTTGACCAGCTATTGGATAGTCGAGAAGAAGAATTTTCTGTCCACTTGAAGAAATTTGAGAATTGACGAACGTTGACGTGTTCAAGGCCATTAGAGAGTGGTCTTTGCCTTCCAATTATACGAGTCCGAAAGCTTTCATTGATTAGCTACTTTACATGGGAGGTTTGTCAAGGAACATAGCACCATTGTGACTCGTATTTGAGCTGTCCCAAGTTAAAGAAAGTGTATTTTCTCTAAAGCTGTCCTGTGTTTGTAAAAGGATTTAAGATGTATACTTTCAAATTACTCGCACACAGAAGATGCTAAAGAGAAGAAGAATTCTTATCTGAAAATAATATCTTGGAATATAAATCTATTACTTTGGAGGAACAACCGCTTTTGACAAGGCAAAAGATTCTAGTATTGGAAGTAAACAACAGTTGTCAATATGTCCGACTTAATTTGCGCTCTGTAGTCTACACCCAAACATTACCCATACCTCATCCGTAAAAGTTACAACTCTCTGAGTTCCTTCACCATGTTTGGACTGGAGTTAAGTGTTTTCATTCATCCCTAACCTTAAATGCCTACCATTTTCAATGATTGACAAACTCAAATAAATAGATGAAGGATATTTTTGCTAAGAATGGGATCACACAACTTGATGTGGCTATAAAGCCATTTGACAGGCTATGGATGTGTAAAAGAGAATAACTTAGTGCGATTTTCATGTATAGCGTATATTGATTTAGGCCAATATTTAGTAGATAGAGTACCAATGATAATACCTAAGGTGTCTCTCTCTCTAATTTGCTCTCTATTCCACCTTTAGCTCTCTTTTACCGTCTTAGGAATTAGCCAAGGATCAAAGTATCAGCGATACCGATACGTATTGACCGTATCGGATCAGATTTGGAGGTGTCCGATCCGATACTCCATGAAAAAATCGGTATCGGCGATACGTAGTGAAAATTTATTGTATCGGTCCGTATCGGCCGATATACAGACCGATACGAGCGATACGTCCCAATATTGACTCACCACTTCTAACCACAATGACAGAACCATATTAGTGTTACAGTTGACATATACATAGTATTTAACTATATACTAACTTGTATCTAACTTTATTATAGTATCTTCTTTTTCTTTTCTTTTCTTTTTAACTTTATATACAAATTCAATGGGACATGTTTGAATTCAATTATTTAAATATTGTTCCAATAAATTTGTCTAGCCGAGTGGATTTTGGTAGGAGTTTTAATATTTTTATTATTGTCCCATGTAAATCTTGTATATAACGTTTTTTATTGTTTAACATCTTTTATTATTGTATGTAACATTTTTATACGTGCAATATTATTGTATGTAACATTTTTTATTATTGTATATAACTTATTTATAAGTGTAATATATTATTGTATGTAACATGTTTATAAGTATAATTTTATTGTATGTAATTTTTTTATTATTGTATGTAATTTAAATGAAGGGATAGGCTAGTAAATCTCGTAGCTAGTTTATTTTGGTATATTATGAAACATGTAGCTAAGTTTATTTTAGTAAGAATATATGTGATAGTAAGATTGTAAAAACATGTAGAGGAAGAAAACTTGTATCAGCAAGAATGACTAATGTTCATTCAATTATAATAAAAAATAACACAAAAATACATAAATAATGCATAAATATTAAACTATTTTTTCTAATTTTTTACTAATGTATTAATAATTATTTAATATTGTCAATCCTGCCGATACCAAAAAATCGATACTCCAATCCGATGCTGCCGATACCGATACTCGTACAGAATGTCCGATACCGATACTTTGAACCTTGGAATTAGCGTTCCTAACCATAACCTTGTATGCTATTGTATTGACCATTCTTTCTGAACACTCTTGGCAAATTCAAGAATTGAGAGAATGGCATTTTGGTAGAAAGGGGACAATGCATTTGATGTTACCTAACAGTATGACGATGGATGTGAAGAAGAGGAATATCTTAGGGGATTTATGTGTCAACTAGAAAATGAGGGCAGTTTTTTTATTTAACAAGACTCGGTGGGATATGAATACCAACAATGATACCTGCATAGTAAGTTATTGCATATAGCTATGAGTTGGACTATTGGAGGCACCATCAAAATGAAACAGTGGACCCAAGATAAAAAAAATGTTAAACTTACATGGTTAATTAAGGGGTCGATAGACATAAGTCACACTAGAATTAAAACTTAGAACATAATAGCCATCTTGTGCTCTATCTATGATGTGATAGTGGGAGTGAGATCATAATAAGGCCACAAATGCAAACAGGAGACTGCAAGTACTAGCAGAGAATGATAATAACAAAAGCCTTATAGATCACGTTATTCTATAACAAGAAGGCCGAAGGGTAATGAGCAGTAAGATGGATGCACACATCTATTGTTGGAAATGTAACAATCTAGGAAAAACACACACTCCAAAAATTAGGACAGTGTCGTGTTGGCACGTATTGGACACATCTCGGGCACTCCAAAATATACTAAGACATATCAAAATAGGTGTCATATCTGTCTCCCCGTGTCCTCCCGTGTCGTGTCTGTGCAACATAGTAATGATCAATAAGGATTCTATGAGATTATTAGAATAATGATATTTATAGTGAACACCAATGTATAATAGAGGCTCACGATGAAGTTTTATTGTGAATTTGACTCGAGTTTGATTGTATCGGAGATAAAGTTAATACTTGTAGTTTTAAAAATTGGAGATAATTTGGTAGTATAAATTGTAGTTACCTCCAATCAACTATTAGAGTAGTTGCAAATAATCCTTGATTTTTTTCACCTATAACTATTTCCAGGTGGTACATTATCTGGGATTTATTAAAAATAATAATTTAGTTATCTTTACCCCTAAATTATTGAAACTTACTACTCTATTACCTAATTTTCTTTAACCAAAAAAATATTTTGTTTGTTTTTTCTTGGTTTCCTTCTTGAACGCTCCTGGTGAACCCGTGAACCAGCCATGTCTACCCCTAGATTGTCGAATCAGATACATATCATGTGTCAATTTATCTATTATCTTTTATTCGTCGCTATAAATTCTGATTGGAAATCGATTACATGTGGTAAACCGAAGACATTAGAGCAACAATAAGGAGAATCATCAAGCGTTAACTAATACTTCATTGTAAATTTGATGATTAATATATAAAAAAAACATTAGTATGACATTTATTTTCATGAATATACAATAGTTGCATTAACAAGAATTTAAGTGCTGAAATCAATGAGTACATTTTAAATAATGGTTTGTTATATATATTTTTCTTAAAAATGTATAATGTGTTAAAATTCTAGTAAAAATAGGGAAAACCAACCAAAGACCAAAACAAAACATAAAGAAGATTCAAGAAATAAAACAAAAATATTAAAATATAGAAAAGAAAAAAAAAGATGTGGAGAAAACTAGTCGAGTTGTTGAAATCTCCGAGAACCCTCAGATGCCATTGCCAAAGATGATGGATGTTGTCATTCGAGATGCTAGAACTCGATGAAAGATGCGGGGAAGGACTAAGGAGTCACTCGTGCAAATAGTTAGGTCAAAAGTGGACTTTGTTTGGAAAGAAGTAAAAGGATTTTCAAGGCTTATGCGGGCATTCGTAAAGCTCTAGATTTATATGGTCAGGTTATGCAAACATAATTTTGAAACCATTTAAAAGTCAAGTTTAACTTGTTTTAAATTCACTTAATCCCATAAATTTCTAAACTACTTAAAGGTTCTCAAGCGTGTGTGTTTTTTAGTCTTGAGTCATGTTATAAAACCATTAGTTTCTAAACACTATAAAAGTTTGGTATAATTCGTTTAAGATACATATCACATCCTAATATACTTACAACAGAGCCCGCCCCTGTCCCTCCATCCTGCACTCTCCTTCCCTTCCTCTCCATTCCTCCTCTCTCCTTTTCCTCTCCCCTTCTCGTTTTTGAGCCGACCAGAGGAGGAGGAGGGTGTCGATAAGCAGGAATAAGAACCTTCTGCGTACCTCCCGGACGTTGTTTGTCCATTCACCATGGCAGTGGCTCTGCTGGTCCCCATGTTGAATTGGCAATAGTTGGCCTAGAGGTGCGTCAATGACTGCGCTTCATGGCTCAAGCGTACTGTCAACCATCTTGCTGGTAACCGGCTCCATAAGGGAAGAGGGAAAAGAAGAGGGAGGGTAGGCAAGGTTGGAAAGATGGACAGGATGGAGGTTGAGCATAATTTTGACATGCTGCCTTGCATTATGAAGAAGGAAAGAATAACAAGTTTCTTTTTGTTAAAGAAAAATAGTTAATTTATGAATAAGCTAGGACAACTTGTAGTATCATAAGTTTTAACTTATCCCTAATGGCATAGGAGGATTGTTGGCACACTACCTTGGGTGTTGAAGAGGGAAGAAAAAAATGTTTCTTTCAAGGAAAAAAAAGAGTTCATTTATTATAAGCTGGGTAAACAGGTGATATCATTATTTTCAACTGATCCTGATAGCGTACCCCTTGCAAATAGTTACATGGGTTAAGCGCTCGACTGAAAAGTTTCAAGAGATATAGCAATTACCCAAATAGTTAAGGTGTGTTAAGTGCAGGCTATCCATTTTGGTAAGGATGTACAGGATAGATTATGTCCATAATATTGAGATTCAATTAAATGAACCAATTGTGACATGAACCAGATCTTACTGGACCTTGTCCATGTCCTAAACAGAGTAACTGCATCAACATATATATATATATATATATATATATATATATATATATATATATATATATAATGAGATGAACCCAATCCTAAAACCTTCACACCATTGAACTCTTCAATTGCAGGGCTAACAATTGTGACCATCGCATATGAACAAAAACATTTTTAAACATTCTTTTATGACTTGTTCTTAAATACAACCCCATCTTTTGCCATCATCTTACTTTTAGCCTATCATTTCATGTTGTATTGATGTCCCTGCAATGTATCATGGCAACTCAAACAAATGTTTTTGGGATTTGTGCCCTAAAGTTTGTGTCACCGATGGATAGTCTACTTCCAAAATAATAATCTGCCGATGAATCCATTTTTATTGCTTGCTTTTCTACAGAAAGCAGTGCTGATATGATGGGACCTTAGAAAACTCATTGATATGTTGACAGCCCAAACAAAATGTCCTTAGGTTCATGCCACCCTTTTTCTTTTCTTATCATTATTAATGTTAGATTCTCTTAGCTCCAAGATTTGAATTTGATTAGACATCTATGTCTAGTTGTCCGTCTGCAATCTAGTACTGGTGTCTTTGGCAGTGTTCTAATGCGGCCGCCTAGCCCACCTAGGCGGCGTCTAGGCGGTAGGCGGTCTCTCCCGCACCGCTTTTCGGTAGGCGGTGGAGTAGGCGGCCAACGGAGGTTGGCGGCATACGCGGAGGTGAGGCGGCGTAGGCGGACGCCTAGGCGGAGCAATACCTAACAAGTTATTTTGGCCAAAATGGTTTGTAAGCATTATGGCCTATAGTTCACTTTTACAAAACTAAAACTTTATAAATCTTCGTTCTACAACTTAGTTATGCATGGAACACCCTTAAAATATGCATATTTTGCAAAAAAAAGTGGAAAAATAGTAAAAAATGTTCAAAATGTATCAACCGCATAGGCAGCCTGGCGGTATGCGGACTCTCTCCGCCGCGCACCCGCCTACCGTTGTTTAGAACTTGTGCTTTGGGACATGCATTAACAATACATTAGAAATCAAAGAGTACATACAATGGTCAAAAATAAAGTTCCATGAGTGCAATCTCCACCAAAACTCAAATCCTTTTGTTAATGGCTTGTTACTAGTATGCTAGTGGTTTCCTTCATACCCTTGCCCTTTTTATATAATACTTTGATTAGCCTATAGGTTGAAACTTAATATTAGCAATACAAAGCAAATAAGTGAATAACATGTTCCAATTTAAAATATGTACTAGCAAGTTTAAGATATTGGATGGTCTATATTTGAGCTTTTCTTTCTGTAGTCCGAACTATATCATGAAGAATGCAATAGTAATGCTCATTCATTATTAGTAGATACACATTGATAATGTGGGAGGATATCATGGTGATAATGATGATTTAACTACACAGGAAATCCTCGGACTAAGCTCTATGGCTTTGTTTCAAGGACTTCAATATTATATTCTTTGCTAAGATATAGCATTTTGCAGATATGAAGCTACTTCATCCAGGAAGAACCGTAGCTTAAAGAAGGAGATTGTCAGTGCTGCAGTGGCATCTGTTTTCTTGGTATATTTTTTTACCTTGTTTATGTACATGCTTTATCACCTTGTTTCTGGAAAAATTCTTGGCTAACTAATTGGTATCATGTAATGGTGATGAGAATCATGAGATGGTACCCATAACCAATTAAGGCGGGATAAGATGTCATCAAATTACTTGTGCTATTTTGAGGCAGAGTTTTTTTTCATACGTCCGGCGATACACACGAGACTTTGTGCACGCTGCATTGCTCTTTTGAGCCCACTGCCCCCCAACTCCCACCATTTTATAAATGGAAGGGTTGTTGCTTTCTCATATTAAGAGAAATCATTCAGTTAACAAAATGAAAACATAATTTTTTTTAATAATTTATGATGACAAAAATATTAAGTGACATTTAATGGTTATAACTAAACCATTAACCATTAACGGTGTTTAAGTTGATCTTATTTTGGCACCATTAACCATTAACTATGGCTAATTTAAGCACTAACCATGGTTAGTTTTTGTTGTCACCATTAACCATGGTTAAAATTAATATTTTCATAACCATTAACCATGGTTAACTTAAACCATATATTTCTTTTTGTCATCAATAACAATCAACTATGGTTAAGTTATCTTTCTTGTCACCAGTAACCATCGACTATTATTTAGTATTTTTTGTCATCATGAATGATTGTTTTTATTTATTTCATTAACTGAATAATTTCTCTTACTATAGAAAAGGCAATAACTCAAAATACAATTAAGTTGATGACGTGTAATTGGCTGTGGTTACCATGTCATCATGATATCCCCAATATTGGGTACGTAAGAGCATCTCCAAAGTCCGACCCTATTGTGACTTTGGAGAAAAGTAGTTGCCAGATAAGAATGACAAATTTTTATTCAAAAATATTTCTCAAATGCAATTGTCAAGTAAATTGTGAAGCTTACGTGGCAAAGCAGCAAAAGTTATAGAAGACATTGTGAAGTTGTTTTGCCACCTAGGAAAGACATTGTCTTGTGCCTCATGACACAGAGAAATCACAACATATTACAATAGGACAATAGTGTTGGAGATGCTCTAAGAACTTTTGTGGCCTTTAGTTACTTATCATTCATTTTCTTTCTGCAGGGTTTTGGGTCTCTTTTCTTGCTCCTAGCGACTGGTGTTTATGTTTGATCGGCAAGTCGACTACCCCTTGGTAGTTAGGAAGTTCCCCGAGGTTGGGAGATGTTATCCCTTTAATTTTGAACCATATTTAGCAGCGGTAGTTTGTGTGGAAACATGAGATACATGGTAATTGTGTGCTTAACGTACTTGCAAAATGCCTGGACAATTAGTTCAATAATTAGAGAGTGGTGTTTGATTCACCTTTTGGTGCATTCATCCAGTATTTATTGCCTCTAGCTGTCATTAGTTGTTTATATGACATCAGTTGGTCTTGTTTTCACTTAGGCTTACAATAAGGCCTCATTTGGTTCGCGGAGAGGAAAGAAAGAAATGAAATGAAATCAATTCTTTACTCTTTTCTTTCCTTTGAAAAATTGTAATTTTATCCATTTTTATTTTCGGTATTTGGAAAGGCCAGGAAGATTGGGAGGGAAAGTTAATCCTTGGGGTGGGTTGGGGAACTAGTTCTCTTTTCCCCTTTCTTCATTTTGATATCATTTTTCTTTCATGCTCCCACCTAGGGGTGCTACTTGGGTCGGCTAAGTCCGAGTCCGATCGGATAAACCCGTTAATGGGTTGGGTTAGGGTTGAAGATTCTCGAGTTCGTGCTCGGTTTGGGTTAAAATATTTGAACCCGATCAAAATCGGGTTGGGCTCGGGTTCATGTGTTGGGTTACCCGAAGAATCCGAACCCGACTTATATATATATATATATATATATATATATATTCACACTTCTTAAATAAAAAGTTTAAATCCTAAATTTATTCACCCAAACTCAAACTCTTCAACTCCTTCTATAAATCTTATTTTAGTTTGTATTTTGTAATGATCAAGGCTTGATTGCTATTTGATTATGTGTTTAATATTACTTTTGTTTAAAATTATTTCAAATATTATATTATAGCCCAATGAACCCGACCAAACCCGAGCCCAACCCGATCCTCCGGACTTGGTCTTGGGTTTCATATGTTGAACCAGAGGTCGGGTCGGACTTGGGCTCGGACTAGGCTTATGATTCCTCGGGTTGGGCTCGGGTTGACCTCAAGTCCGACCCAATCCGCCCGAGTTGCACCCCTACTCCCACCCTGATTTCAAATGAAATTTAAGCAGGATGAGTAATGGTATCTGCTAAGTCTGCTACCTAAAATTGGACTTATTCGTGATTGTTAGATTTGGTGAAGAATCTGGTTTTTAGGCTTGAGCATGCAGCCAGATGTAGCTGCGTAGCTAATCGGCACTCGGCAGTTACAAGTCTTCTCTAATTGCTCCAGCCCTTGTGCACATGGATTGCACATGAGGGCTCCGTGCTCCAATCTTTGGCAACATTGAAGCAACGATCTACATCTTCTCATTCAAACATTCCAATTCTTGGTGAACTCCAGACTCACATTGCCTTCGGAAGGGGAAGTGATTATAGACACTCGTTCGATTTTCCACAAATTTGATAATGTACACAATAACTGAAGTCCATGCACATCATCGTCGAATTTGACTCCCATAGCCGACATGGATCAACTACGACCTGGAACTCAATCATGTAATTCATAACAGATATACCATTTTTTTACCACAGATCCATCATATGTCGGGTCAGAGACAACTTAATGACTCCAGTCTTCTTGGCATACAATGCTCAAGCTTTTCTCACAATGTCTTGGCATGCAATGTTCCCAATGTGGTTGTACATGTTCTCATCTATAGATTGCCTGATGTACCCACAAAATGTAGATGCTGGTAGATGTAACCTTTTGACGAACAATAGATATTTTATCTTGCTTCTAATACCGTTCAAGTTAACCATGTGCATATGTTTCACGTCCATCTCTTCTACTCAGTATGACTGTCAAACTCCTGACAATCGATATTTGATACCACAAGAATGGATATAAAATCAACGGAATAAACATTATTTTCAAACCGGAAGAAACGACTAGGACTAAAATAAAGCATACAACTTGCACACGATTACAATCTCTACGCACAAAAGCAATTAACAAAATGCAAACAAAATCACGTGTACTTGAAAAACCCTAACGGAAAAAAATCACAGAACGATCGAAATCCAACAAAGGAAAGCATTCACTACCAAACTAGAGAAGTACACCGACTCTTCTACAAGTTTCTCCCATCAATCCAAAACGGATCATCACAGCTACTCAAATAATAAGAATGATTACTAGATATATATTTACCGGAACATAAAACACGAAGGCAAGACAATGCATTGATACAAACTCCTTCCATATCAAACTAAAACTCTCTCCCAAATCATTCTCCTTGTTCGTTTGAAAGTTGCACATTTAAGAAAATTCTCTCGCTTGATGTTATGAATGTTGTGATTAGGTTAGGAAGACTACAACATAACTTCCTAGTCCTGAAACAATTTTGGCCATCCAAATCAGTTCAACAATCCAGATAAGATCCCAAAAATTGTTTAGCTCAGGCCCGACAGTATACTGTCGGTAAGTCGGCTGTATAATGTGGAAACAAAAAAATTTACCACAAAACTTATCGGACGTTTCTAAGCATAGCAACGTCATACCACATACATTTCTTTTGATATACAGCTGTGATACGTCATGTAATAGTTCCAAATGATGCCCTCTTTATCGCCTTTGACATCCCGAACTTCTCCTACATATCATGTATAGCACTCATCATACTTCTGGATGTTCTTCACATAGGAAAGAAACTCCACCCAACTCCAACACGTTCATTTTAAAAGAAATCAATTAACAGTAAAATTTCAAACCTAACAAACTCGTTATAAATGACTTAATTTTATTAAACACAAATAGAGTATAATCATGCATAATTACTTGGCTCTTTTTTCCCCTAGTTGCCATCGTTGCAAATTCCAGCTTCCAAATCGTTGGATTTCAAGCATGCTCAATTTCCCCTAAGCCATGTTTGGTTCGCTGAAGGAAAGAAAACGAAATTTGAAAACTATTTTTGTGACAGGAAAAAACATGGGCAATATGGTTCCTCTCATGACCAATAAGATTGGTTTTTTCTTTTTTCCGACGTTTATTACAAAAATTTGGGATGACAATAGCGATACTAACGTGTTATTGCCTATTTTGCTCATTACTTTTGAATTTTCATGATGTTATTTATTTTAAAAATACGACGACTTTTTATTTTCATTCATGCACCAACCAAATACTAGAAAGAAAATAAGTCTTTTCTTGATTGTTTTTCTTGTTTCACCAAACAAAAAAAACCGACATGAATTCTAATTTCACATCCACGTGGAAAAGAAGAGAGAATTGATTTTCCTTCAGGGATAAATAAAGGTGCAGTATTCAAGATGGACCCGATTCACACTTACTGCAATATATGAGAAGTGCCAGGATGTACAATACTGCAACCAAGTTGTTGTCATAAACCACAAAATTTAGTCCAATATCTCCATATAAGCATACTCTTAGTTTCTTCGGTTCTCACCGCTAAATTTGTTGCTCGCTACACTTTGTGCCCCGGCCACAAACATCAAAACGAAGACTACCACCATGGTTGCATCATATTATTTCCGATGACTAAATGACCAGTATTTAGTCATTCTAGACTAATCAACTCTAATTGATTTGCTGCTTACTTTCACAGTAAATATTTGTGTACATGCAGTACTTCTCAGTCATGAGTAATTAAGCTCGAGGAACAAGAGACAGCAACATCACAAAAGATCCTCCTAAAACTCTCGAGTATTTTTCTTAGTTGCAAAAATATGTCAGAGTGAACAGATATATCACAAAGATAAATGTAACTTCGCAGCAGCGGCTGGAAAATAAGGACAGTGATTTTTGGCAGTATCGGCCAAAGGTTGATGTCGTCTAGTATAATGGTTTGCTAAAAATAGTGGCATTAAGCAGCAGCAACCTTCCTGCCATCTTCTATGAAAAAAATTGCACCTTCAGACACCTGATACATTACAGGTAACCAACCTTAGCAATTGTCAAGTACCAAGTCAAGCAAGAGAAAATTTTGCCAAAAAATTGACCATAAATAGTAAAGATTTGGGATGGGCAGAAAGGTAATCAGCGAAAACAAATATATTTACAATTCAGAATAAACTCGTGAAATTTGAGCTAAAGACTGTTTGTTGTAATACACTCATGGGTCTGAAGACTTGCATAAATAAACAATCCTTGCCAACATATAACACACTTGTTTTGTATTCCTTGGAGTTGGGTGCATGAATATTATATGATTGACAATACAACGGCATGTATAGATTACTCTTTCATTCAAAATTAATAAAGACAATATTTGCTCTATGGTTAATTATTGGTTAAATATAAGGCATTTGAAAACAATCAAAAGGTAGTTTCAGTAATGGTATTAAGTTTTTGTCTTGCTTCTCTCCAAAAATTAGTAAAGACATCATAATGCTTCCATCAGAGACATAATAAGGGCTCAACTTGACTAGCACTCGCACATGCGAAATTGGGATTTAAGAAGGTTAGAAGTTATCAAACAAAAACAAAGAGCAAGTGATGTTAATTTATGGCTCTTCACTGTAGTGGTTCTTAAAGAATAGAGTACAAAGATTTGTTTATCTTCTCATCGGCTGTCATGGTTGAGTGCTACAACCTCAAAATAGTAATTTGTTTAAATTAAAAAATTTCTAGTAAACATCTAAATAATTTATTGCAAGTCATCTGTAAAATATTGCATTTTGCTCATCCAAATTCTTTGGACTTTTTATTGATTAGCTTGTGATATTCCTAGTTGAACTTATGATGATGCCACCTGAGGTGAAAACTTTCTTTTGGAAACTCAGCTTTGCAAATAGTAGCAACATGTCAAGCAAATAAAAAGTTCCTACAGATTTCATGAAGTTCACTAGTTCTTGCCCACTGTGTATTGATGTAAGTGTTTAATCTTCTTAAAGGTCCGCTAACTGTGCATCAACTTTCTAGGACATGGATATGTTAGTCTAGACTGAAAGGGATTTGGATAAAGGCTGCAAACGGGATATGAGATTAACGAAAGAAGATCAATCAATCAAGATCATATTAAACTCGACTAACCAACTTAAACTGAAATGAAATAGCTCAAATGTAGCTATTGGACTAGATTCAAGAGAAGCCCAAACAAAAACCTGAATACACTGGTCGGTTCGGATTTGTAGAACCAAAAAGGATCTGCAGGGTTTTGTTTATACTTTATAGTGAAGCCAGGGCCTACCCACTTACACAAATACTATGGAATGGAACCAAGGAACTTGGAATGGAACATGAATATTCCTTGATAAACACGATCAAATTTCTATTTTTTAAAAAAATGGTTCAACAATCGAGTACAGTCTAGATAATAATTATGATGGCCGGAATTACATTTAAACTTATGCTGTCACTGTGAAGCCTATAAGCCTAATTTAGCTTCGAGGGTTGGCATCATTCAGCTATGCCACATCTCTTGTTTCCTTGCACTAAAAATATCTGTCCACATATATACATCTGGATTCTGGTATCACTGTCAATTGCTAGAATAAGCTGTTCTTGACTGGGTGTTATCAATTAAAGCAGATAACATATTTAGCAAACTATTTTGAGAAGATTTTGTCATTTTATACTCCATTGAGTATTCCAATTCACCAAAGAAAGTAATCACAATTTATCTATAATATAATCCAAAATCAATAATTGGAACTTTCCAACTTTCTAGTGGAAAGTGAGCGAGCTGAGAATGTTAGGTTTTCACATCAGATTTCATTATAGAAAAAGCAGACATGCATTCCTCATCCCCTCTCCACTACCACTACAACTACAAAAGATGATAATAAGTCACATGATAAAAGAGAAGATGATAATAATGATGGCTTACATCCGGCCAAGTGTATGTAATGAACTCCACTATATCATATGATATGTCCCCTTGGACATCAATCTGCTCTTTCTCAGTTGGACCCTGGAATTAATAATAGAACATGGTCAATAAAAACATTTGGGTTTTCTGCAAAGCAACCTAAACCCTCAGAAAATATGCTAGTGCACCTTAACAACAGATGCTCCAGTTGCAAACTTCTTCCCAAGCTTCTTTGAAGCATCACTTAATTTGACACCTATAAAATTGGCCGAAAATTTAAAAACTCCAAAATGTTCAAGTAACTATGAAATGTGAGAAAGATCTTACTATTGCTAAGAAGTTACCAAATAGTTCTAGACCTTTCACCACAGTGACACATTTGCGCTTATTCCGGACGATCTTCTCGATAACGACCTCTTTCTTCTCCTAGAACAACACAACCACAACTTCTTACTACACTTTCATGATAGCAACAAAACTCTCATTCCAATGATTAGCTGTAAGATAACTGATGAGTTAAGATTATCATGAAAAAATGGTTTGTTTACACATACGAGTAGGGGCAGTTTTCACCCAGTTCAGTTTGGAAGATCGGGCAATCAGTTAGATTGTCTGGCTTGTTGATTTCAACCGATACTTACAACCAAGGTTTGCAGTATCCATACTGGACCCGTACCGACATTTTTGGTGGTTTTGAATCGGCGGAATCGGCCGCTGTTGCAAACCATGCTTAAAACCTAGTTCTATTCATTTAAAACAATGAAGCTTAAGGAGAACAAACAAATGGATGAAAAAGGTACAACTAATCATAATTACATGAGTCACTGAAGTTTTTTATATTCGAAATTCAAATGTGAAACATTGTGGCTAAGATGCCCCGGAAAGGACGAAACATAGAGATCGACATTCACTTCATCCGTGATTAATATCAAAAGGGGATGATAACATTTCACCACGTGAGAACCGGTGATCTGATAGTTGATATCTTTACGAAGTCTCTTTTAGGCCATCGTGTTCAGTTTCTTTGTAACAAGCTGGGCATGATTGATATCTATGCTCCAGTTTGAGGGAGGGTGTTAAGATATTAAGTACCATTATGCAATATGCTTATAAGTGTGGACCTATATGTAAATGTATCATTCACATCTCTATATATATGAGTCCAAACCCTCACTTACAGGTTGTGTTATATTTCTACAAAAGTTAAGCCTGCTAGCAATAAAAAATCATTTTATTACCAAGCACAAATGCATTAAACTAAAGCTATTACCTTCTTCTTTATCTTACCACCAGGGAGGCGCTTGACTTCTTCCGGCTTAGATGCTGAAGTGCCACCTGCACGATAAGGGGATCAGTACTTATCCAGATTATAAAAATAAAATAAAAAGAGAGAGAATCTGAAATTGATCAGATACTTGGTTGAAGTTTCCACTATCAAAACATGACCATTGAAATCAAGTTGGAGAAACAAATTCGAAGAAAGACAAACGAAGGTGCGAGTTAAACTCATTCCTTATTATTCTGTAAAAGAGTGTGCATCGAAAAGCATGAAACTGCAAGACTGGAAATTTACATATTATATTACAAGGCAGGCCTAGTTTATGGTTTATTACATAAGCTCTATGATCACATACTATTAAAGATGAAAAACAATGAGTATACATCGTGTATCGGCAACATGACCACTACTACATTCATCTCTAATAAGGGTCAGTTTACGAGCAACTACCATATGCTTAGTTGCTGCAGCATTCCAGGTTCATTTTGGTGTTCCCTAGGTCATAGTATATTCTTTGGCTGGTACTATCACTCCTAAACGGCTCATCCACTGGTATCCCGTGCACATGTCTAAACCATCTCAAAATGTTTTTTGCCAAATCTTGGTCTGCATAGAAGTAATAAATAATCTTGAGTTTCTAGATAAGTGTGTGCCAAATTAATAGTGGCTGTAATTAGGTATCTACAAAGATATAACTCAATGTCCAGAAAGATGTTTGGACTATTCTTACATTTAGAAGCGAGCACAAGAAACAGATGATTTGAGAAGGATGAACAGGAAATTCATGAAGACAAGTATATAGAAGAAATATCTAGGATAAAGCTTCACCAAAGCCCTATTTTTATCTATGATATAGTGGTCCTTCCCTATCAGAATCGTGAGATCCATGGCCCACGCCTTTTTGGATACTCAACAGTGTCCCAGGTAGAAACTGCCTATATCACATCTTAATCCATATAATCAGAAAATATTTAATTTTCTACCTTTTAAACATTCTGGAAGTGATACAAAAGAAGATCCATTCAAAAAGTTGTATTCCATACAAATCGTAAGAAGGCTTAATACTTCTAAACTTCTCAGTGTTCTAAAAATCGGCCTAGGCGACACCACCTAGGCGCTAGGCGGTGCCCGACCGCACACCAAAAATCAACTGTTCGGTGGTCCTAGGTGCATGTGTTCCTGTCTGGCTTGTTCAGCGCCTAAGCGGACTTGTGCAGTTGTTCGATTTTTTTTTTATGCATAGTTGTATTGTGGATTTTTTTTCTTTGGGTTTTAAGACTGGGTTTGGATTTTAGAACACTGAAATTTCAAATATCAAAATTTTCAAATTTGAAATTTCAAAAAAAATTATGAACTATATTATGGAATTAGAAGTTAAAACATGTTTTAGATTTCAAATTTGTATTATGGATTTCAAATTTCACATTTCACATTTCGAAAAAAAAATCTGTTCGGCCACCTAGGTAGCCTAGGCGCTAGGCGGTCCTCCGCCTCACCGAATCTGCCTAGCGAAATTTAGAACATTGAGACTTCTAGTTATATTATAGAGGAAGATTCATGAGTTAGTAATGTATAGAAGGATCCAAACGGAAAGGCAACAAATTTTGCTCATTAATTCCTACTTTATGGAAGGATCCAAAAGATATAAATCATTCAAAAGGCTCCGACAGAAGCGGAGAGAAATTTGGCTCACCAATTCCTACTTTATAGAAGGATCTGGTTGTATTTTATAGAAGGATCTGGTTGAATACGCAACGTCATCAATTTATGACTTTCAAGCTTTCTTCTATTCTAGTTATTTCCTAGTTTAGTACTTTTCCAATTCGGTTATCTACGCATATAGTTATTTCCATTTCTGGGGTTTGTTTCCCAAACCGCCTTACGTTTTAAGGCTATAAAAGGCACCCCATGTATGAACTTTAGAATCATCTTCAATAATATTTTCATTCCTGTACAACGAGTTATTTGGTGGATTCCAACTTTTCTCGTGGATTCGAAACTTGTGGATTCCGAAACCTAAAGGCGTTCGTTTCGGCGATCATTTTGGTGGCGCCAGTTATCAGCCTCGTTCAACCAACTCCATTTCATTGCCACATCCCTACCTTCTCACCATCACCTCTATCAACAACCTGCCAACAATCATATCGCGAACTTGCGATACATTAGTATGGACTTGTGAACTTGTGATACATTAGTTAGTATGCATGGCATCAACTTTGCCACGTAAGAAGGAGGAGCGATGTATACTCCAGGCATATAGTAATACTTGATCATCTTTTCCAGCATATCACGTGCCATCGAGATAAATGTCATAAAATCCACGTGATGTACCATTAGAGATGATAATACATCTGGAAACACAATGAGCACCTGACTTGTGATAATTCTAACATTGGAAATAAATTATGTTCTACAAGACTCCAAATTTGATCCATCAAAGAAAGATGTTGGTTAGAGCCAACCTGCCCTAATATGTGATACACATCTATTTATCTTTTTTATAAATTAAATATATTGTCATAAAGGTTCATATTAAATTTACAAAAAAAGTCAAATGAATTTCAAAAAACTATTCCTTCTCCCATGGTGCACGAAGGTTCTTCCATCCTTAAAAACATTACTCGTGATCAAGGTTCCTGATACTGGATTTTGGAACCATAACAGTTGGGGGATCACCATAGCTGAAAGTACCGGAAGATATACCGTACATATAGGGAGATATGACCTCATGGTGGTATAGGATAATAAATCACTTCATATACAAGATATATGACAAATTTTAGAGAATTAATATAAATATAATAGAACAAGTCTTTAGTGTAATTTGGAATATGGCTCTATTTGCACATACATACTTTAATTCACACTAATGAAGCATGCATATTTGGAACCAGTTTTTTTTTGTAACTGGGTTTAAACCTAAACAGTTCTTCTGTAACTGGATTTAAACCTAAATGATCCAAACATATCGAGTGTAAACCCACTTTCTCGATATTCATATACTATGTATTTATTTGTGTTATTGTAGTATAGTGTTGTTATAGGCTATATATTTTTTTGTAGTATTTCGATATGTTTGAGACTTTGTGACTACCCTAGACCTAGGTGGGTATCTAATGTCATGTATCTTTTAGTGATGAGACGGTTACCCTACCCACTACGGATCGTATGACGGTAAAATGGTCATTGGTGCAGACTCAGAGTTAGGTGAGATTGCAGGAGATCTTTGGTGGATAGTTTGGTTGGACGGTTTCTTCTTATTTCAATTGTATATAGCGGGGGTTTTCCCGAGTACCATCTTCTTGTTATCATTTATATTCCTGCTTATAGTTCTATTTCTTTCATGTGAATGAGCTAGTTGTAGATATGATATTATGAACTGAGCATTATGTTTACTGTGTTGAGAATGAGACTTGAGGTTAGATAGCATACTAACATCGTAGACTAGATGTAAACTTGTAATAGGTTTGGCTAATTAGGATTAATAATAGTCTGCTTAATTGTTGGTTAATAAATTGTAGGGTTAACTAAGTTTAATCCTAAGCCTTGGCCCATGACCATAGGAAGCCTGTCATTCAAAACTGTAGCCCCTAGATTTAATCCTATAGCCTAGATATCATCTACTCTTTCATCCATTCATCTATAAGACCCTCCTACACTCCCTCTCCTCCATCCTCTAATGACCACTTCCAACTCATCTCCACTTCTTCTTTCCAATGACTCACCTTCACCATGACCCCACTTCATTCTAGATCCATGGCCAAAATCCCAAAACTTGGTCATATCTCTCTGTTAGGATCTCCTTACCTATATCTAACTCTAATTTTTCCTCATTGATTTTCCCATGATTTTTTTCATATTTTCTTCATATTTTTTCCCTCAAAACCTCAATCCTCACCAATATTGTTGCTGCTACAATGCAGCGCAAGCTGCATTGTGCATCCGAATTGGGGCTACACCCTAGACCTGCACCCACTCCACTCTTCTCTCGGAAACCCTAACTCTAAATTGCAACCATTGTCGCCAACCCTCCTCCGGCCAACTCCGACCTCGCCACGGCCATCCAATCCCGCCATTCTCCTCACCTCGACTCCTCTCTCCCTTCCAACCTTCCTTCCTCATACTCCCCGACACGCCATATCCACCACGATCACCCCCCCCCCCTTTCACCCCTTCCTTCTCCCCCGACTCCGGTTATCGAAGGTGTCGTGGAGCCTCGTTAACCACCCTCCGGTGACCAAAACACCCAGGCAAGCCTCCTCCATCCACGAGTGACCCCGGCCCCTCTACTACCACCTTTTCTCCGTCCAGCCCACTGGTCACCATGGCCACTCCACTTGCTCTAAACCCTAACGCTAACTTCATGTCTATGCTAGATCCAACATCTCTGGTTAATCTTCCCTTGATCTAACCATAATTGCCTCTTAATTAATTTTTGAACCTTAGATTAGAACCCTATGGCCCTGATTCAACCCATCATGGTTTAATTATAGCCATAAGACCCTAGAATAGATGACTCAGATTACTTCACTAAACACTTTGATCATGACCCTCCATCTTGTATCTAGTGGCCAATATTCATGACTTAACCCATTAACGCCTCCATTAAATCCAGACTCTAGGATCTTTAGATCAATGGCTGAGAATAGATGGCTTAAGCCAGAATACATCCTGACCCTTAGACTTAGACCCAATGACCCACCCGCTAAACCAAAGTGAACCATACTAAACTAACCCAGACCGACCTGGTTCAACTGAACCAAGTCTAATTTATTCCAGATTTGGTTTAATTGACCCATATTGGTTTGTCGCTGATTCCGGGAGTATATGGTGACGTTTTTTCGTGCCGTCTTTGCTCGAATCTCCTTGTCAGGATTGTGATCCCATTTATACTCATAATTGGATTATTATTGTAATTTTGAATTATTGTCAGTAATTCTATTGATGGTTTGTGTTAGAGGCCATGAATACGATTTACGATCAGATGTTGGAACTAAGACTCGGGAGCTTGTGTGATCAGCATTCATAGCATTGGACCTGAGGCGAGTTGTCTCGCCATCCTCTCAGTATATTTGCATTTGCATATGATTATTAGTTAGTTTACTTGATTTTACTTAATCTTGTTAGTATAGTTTAGTAGTTATTAGCACCTTGTGATGCCCCGGCTTCTCGTGATGCTCATAATATTTGTGATAACTCAGGGACTTCTAAGACTTGTGGTACTTACAGATTCTTGATAAATATACTTAGTGTTAGTTGTGGTTAGTGATTTCGGATATGGATATACACCTAGAACACATGGATGATAAAAATGCATATAAATCATTTGGACAGGTACCGGTGACTGACACATCATTGGGATAACCAGGACGTGTACCATTAGTCTTGTTATGTATACTAAGTAGTAGGACTTGGACTTGACATGGATATGACTCGTGTAGCTTCATTGGGTGGGAGGACAATTAGTAGGAATTTGAGCTACTCTTACACTCTCATTTACTTGATAGTCACTAGCATCTTATCTACGAGCACTACTTGTTGCCCTTACCCCTTACAAGATGGCTGCTAGTGTCTCGTTTAAAAGTGCTACTTGCTGTCCGTTATCCCACTAGCCAAAGAAATCATGCATGTGAACGTTGTCCTCAAGTGCATTATCACTTAGATTAGCTTTAGTTGCAACCTTGGATAAGCGCATGTGAGATAGATATTTATTTGCTATACTATTGTCTTGTCATGACTTAGTGCTTTAGTGGGTATCATCATTTAGTCTTGTGTTATCATCTTTCAAACATGATTATAGTTAAATCTACTTTATGTCTCTCACATTGTTTTGGTTTATGTTAGATATACGTATCAATATATATGTATAATGTATTGTTTGAGTCAATTTGTTAAAAAGGCACCGTCCAGGCGCGCCTAGACGCCCAAAAGGCGAAAGGCAATGTTTCATTATCTAAGCTAAAGACACACGAGGTATCTTCTCTAGGTGACGCATATGCGAGAAAGACGCCAAAGGCGAGATTAGATGAACGGGTAATTAAGTGAGTCTAGATGCACGCCTAGGTGTATTGGTGTTTTATGCAACTTTTTCGACTTTGTTTGGATTTTTATAAGTTTTATGGGCTTGTTTAGGAAGAAGGGATGGAGGATAATGAGATGGAAGAGGAAAATGATGAACACAATATATCAATTAATGAGGACGAAGTTTTTATTGAGCTTTTACTACAAAAAATTGCCGCTTTCAATGGGCTAATCATCATTTCGGTTGAGATTTTATGGGAATCCACGCACATGTTTCTTTCAATTTCTGATGCATGTGCTGCAAGATTCGTTCTTTGCACATGCTGCAAGATTCGTTCTTTGCACATATTAATAGTGTTCTTTCTGTGTAGGTTGTAAATAGGGTTATTAGATGGAATTGGTTTGCAAGCTGATGACTTGTTAAATTTGTTTAGACACAACCTACAAACTACTTGTTAGCCAGTATATTTTTGCTGGTTTGACACAACCTAAATACTATTGCATCAAGTATTTGAATCATCGTCAACCCCCCCCCCCCCCCCCCCCTTGATGTTTGCAGCCAGGCATGGTTGTTTTCCATAGTTGGAGTTGTATGTTGAACCCTTGGATTTATCAACAAATTTGAAACTTAGACAAGGCCTTGGTGCTAGCTTAAATATCACGCCCTTTGCTTGCATTGAATAATTGCGACAGTGAGAATAAAGTTAATAAAGTGGACATCTATAGAGAAGAAGAGAATTAGTCGGAATTATTCATATTTATTCTACTTGGACTGTCAAGATTCTGGGAGTCATGATAGTTGTTAGGACTGCCAGAATTCTTGCAGACCTAAGACAGAGAGTTATATATATGTCCTAGGTCAGTCCTAACAACAACTAGGACCGCCAGAATGATGACAGTCCTAACTACAATTAGGACCGCCAGAATCATGGCAATCCTTCGTCGTCTCGAGTCCGACTGTCACAATTTCTAAAACTTTCAAATCTTTATAATGGAATTCGAAACCACCAATAATTGTGTTCAAAATATGAGATGTTGCAAGAGGAAGAGAAAGTTGTGTAAGAGAAAGAGTAAAAGTAAAAGGGAATAGAAGCTTTAGTGTTTGAAATAGTGTGTTGCACCTAACAAATTGTGTGATGCCCCCTAACACTTTTACGACTTAAGAGTGATGTCCCCTATCATGTGATAGCCCATGTCACTTTGGTAGTGCCCTTAGTAATCTCCCACATTTATCATAGTATGTTTTCCCTGACTTTTCAGATATGGGCTCGTGCCATATCAGGTGAGGGCGGAATCGATTGTGGAGTCGCATAGAGGCATTGATTTGCATTGGGCACCAGATATCTAGTTGGTCCTACTGCGTTAGTATCATAATCTTTATTATAACTACATAAAATCAATCTAGTAGCACTCTTCATATGATATAAAGGGATCCCATGAATCATGGATCTCTCTCGCTTACGCCACTTAAAATTTTAGGCTTTTAGCCATTTTCTCGAATCTCAATAGTTCATCATATTGCTTGAGCAGTATTTTTCTAAGACCATATAGAACAACTAATAGTTAAAGGAGCCACTTTGAGCTCGCCTAAAGTAGACCACCATCTAAGATAAAATGTATATCTCCACGAACTGCGAATTTACATACAATTTTTTATGAATCAACCATGTCCAATTGGTTCACTGACAGTAATCATCAGTAAAATTCAAGGAAATTCTCAAAATTTGTTTTTCGCTCTACTCGCTCACATGAAAGAAAGATTCAACTTTGGGATCATAACAGGGTTTATCAGCGTAAGGATGACAAATTCGTTTAGCAGCATTCTCTGTATGATAAAAATGGATCCCCATTAATCATGGATCTCTCTCGCATCTGCCACTTAAAGGTTTTAGCTACATTTTTCTTGAATCTCAATAATTCATCATATGGCTTGAGCAGTAATTTCTTGCCAGAACCCTATACAACAAATAACAGTTAAAGGAGCCATTTTGCGCTTGCGTAAACTAGATCACCATCTGAGATCAAATGCATATCTCCATGAACTGAAAAATTGACATACCAATGTCTATGATTTGACCATTTTCAATTGCTTCACTGATAATGATTCTATGTAAAATGTAAGGAAATTCTAAAGATCTTATATTTCGGTCTAAGGGTCTGCTTGGCAATTATCAGGGTAGCGGTTATGAGGTGTTTTTAGAGTACCGGTTATGAGCGGTTATGAGGGGTCCGGTTTTGGATGGTTTTTAAGTAGCGGCTTTTAAACTAGTCCAATCCATGCTTAGTAATTCACTAACGAGCGGTTCTGATAGTTTTTTACACGAATAATTAAATAGGGAAGGATATCGGTAGTTATATTATATCTATTTTGTGAGGATATAAATGGAATAAAAAAATAAAGCCGCTCAAAACCCGCCGATTTGAGGTGTTTACAAAGCCACCCAAAAATACATTACACCGGTTTTGGGGGATTTTTGAGCCGACGAAAACCAGTGCCTCAAAAAAATTAACAAGCAGGGATTTTCATAAACGGTCTGTTCAAAAACACCCCCAAAACCGGTGAAAACACCATTACCAAGCAGAAGCAGACCCTAAGAAGCAAAGACACTCCAAAATTCATACCGTGCCGTGTCATTTCGTATCAGACATGACAAGACACGGACACTCCAAACTATACTAGAACAAACCACAATAGGTGCCGAGTTCGTGTCGCCGTATCTGAAACGTGTCATGTCGAATCCGTGTCCATGCAACATAGGTTTCGATCTATTTGCTGACATCAAAAAAAATATTTCAATTTGGGGGATCATAACAGCCGTAACAAAGCAATATTCACAAAATATTTACCAGACTGATTAGAAGGGCCTCCGCCGCCGCCATTGCCGGAGACAGATATCTCCACCGACTGCAGCTGATCAGCGGCGCTGTCGGCCTCCTTTCCGATCGCTTCTGAACCCCAAAAATTTGACTTTTTTTTTACAAAGATAGATCAAAATAGAGCATATAATTGGGATTAAATGGAATAAAAACCTTTGAGGAGGTCGGGATAGAGATCGGGAGCGTTCTGGATGAGCCACGGCTTGCACTTCTCGAAGTCGGGGCCGAACTCGCAGTACTCCGCCGGGAGGCTGCACGCCGGGCAGTAGAGGACTCGGACCGGCTGGGGCTTCTCCGCCATTAAAACCCCTCTTTCCTTATCTCTTCGAGTGCTCCGTGCAATGAGGAGATTCTTCTTCTACACCTGCTGCCACTTTCTTCTTCTTCTTTTCCTTCTTCTCTTCTTCGAGCTTTTTATCAGAGTTACCTATTTTCTCTAGTTGCAAACCCTATAAAAAGGTTTTTTTTTTGGCAATTGATAAAGGCACTGCATAATTTGATCGGGACTAGCCCATTTGTAAGTTTGTGTTATTTACAAGTTTGTCATTGAAAAAATTTATTAGGACTAGCCCATTGGGTAGTATAAAAGTCAATTGTTTTATTTCTCTTCTCTTTCTCTTTTCCTCTCAAATTTTCTTCTAATCTAAAATTTTCTTCTAAACCCTAGATTGAGAATCCTCTTGTCCCTACAAAAATATTCCTGTTTTGTAACCCTAGAGTAGTTATCAACGAATATTCGTAGTAGTCGGTATGTTTTCGACTACTATATTGCAAAGTTTGTTAAATAATCGGTTGATTCCTAATTTTTGAATGTTCTTTCATAATGTAGAAAATATGGAAGAAATTGGGACATTCCATGTAGCAATCGATCATCCCGGTCCTTCCGAAGAAGACGACATTCTCTCCGAAGAACCCGTGGTTGGTCCCCGACGTAGTTATTTTTTCGTACCCTAGAATCGGACTGCCACATCACATGGCAGTCCACAAAGTACTTAGGACTGCCAGAAAGTATGGCAGTCCAATTAAATACGTATGAAGTTAAGGACTGCCTCACTTTCTGGCAGTCCTAGAGACGTCAAGGACTGCCCAGAAATGTGGCAGTCCTAAAGTTGATAATTGATTCAACTGGACTGCCACACATTTTGGCAGTCCATGAAGTACTTAGGACTGCCAGAAAGTATGGCAGTCGAGTTAAATACGTATGAACTTAAGGACTGCCTCACTTTCTGGCAGTCCTAAATAATTCAAGGACTGTCCATAATCTGGCAGTCCTAAAGTTGATGATCGATTCAACTGGACTGCCACACAAGTTGGCAGTCCATGAAGTACTAAGGACTGCCAGAAAGTATGGCAGTCGAGTTAAATACGTATGAACTTAAGGACTGCCTCACTTTCTGGCAGTCCTAGATACGTCAAGGACTGCCCAGAGATGTGGCAGTCCTAAAGTTGATAGTAGATTCAACTGGACTGCCACACATTTTGGCAGTCCATGAAGTACTCAGGACTGCCAGATGTTGTGGCAGTCTAGTTTAACAGGCTGAATTGGATATTGTATTTGGTTTTGTCATTGATTTAGGTATTTAAATAATTGTAAATTTATTGTAGGACACCCCATCGCCTATGTGCACAGATTTGAGGAGTAAATTCTCGACAGATATTATCTTTAAAACTTACGCCGAAGCATTAGAATGGTGCAGAGAAGTTGGAAGGCAAACCAACACAACCCTTGTAACTTCAAGGTCGCTACGGTGTCGGCCGAAGCGTCAAACTGCAGAGATTGGCTGTGAAAGAGGTGGGACGTATAGGGTGCATCATAAAAAAGTGAACTTCTTCCAATAAAATCTGGGAAGAAAGATGCAGGCTCAAGGAAATGTGGTTGTCCATTCAAGCTAGTGTTGGGGTGCAAGACTGGCGAGAAGTGGACAGTTGTGGTACGTAATGGGATCCACAATCATACTATTCCGGAGACGCTAACTGGTCATGCCTACGCCGGAAGATTGAAAGATGATGAGAAAAGTTAGTTACAGAAATGTCAGCTTCCGGAGTTGCTCCAAAAGAAATTTATTCTGCGCTGCTTCAGAAGAATGAGAGGAACAAGTCCACTATGAGGACAATTTATAATGCACTAGCGAGGTCTAGAACGAGGACTCTAAAAGGAAGAATGGCGATGCAACAAGTGATGAAATTGTTCGCCAAAAATCATTATGTGGAATACCATAGAAGACTTCCGGTGAGCAATGAAGTCGTTTCTCTGTTTTGGTCTCATCCGGATTGCACACAGTTGGCACGGTCCTTCGCCGATGTTTTGGTTCTTGATTGCACCTACAAGACTAATAAATTCAAGATGCCTCTTCTTCACATTGTTGGGTTCACTTCAACCCGAAGGACATTTTCAGTTGCCTTTTGTTTTATGAGGACCGAAACATTAGAGGACTATACATGGGCTTTGGAAAAGCTGAAGACACTTTACAGTGGACATAAAGAACCATCTGTTTTTGTGACCGATCGGGAATATGCATTGATGAATGCTATTGATACCGTATTTCCTCATGCTCGTAGATTACTATGTACTTGGCATATAAACAAAAATATTCAAGCACAATGCAAACTGAAGTTCGAGAAAGTAGACGGCAAACTCGACATGGACCGCTTCCAAGATTTCTACAACGGTTGGACTCTTGTGTGGCGAGCAAGTAGTGGAAAACATTTGACACAGCATGGTACATGTTCAAAGAGCAATGGGAGCAGAGCAACCCGGCGTGTATATCTTACATCAAAGACACCTGGCTTGATGAACATAAAGAAAATTTTGTCTTGGCATGGACGAATATGGTGAAACACTACGGCACGACCACTACCAACCGTGTCGAAGGCTCACATGCAAGACTAAAAGATATCTGCGCTCATCGTCCGGTGGTTTCGTCTCCGTTTGGCAATCAATCAATCGAATGACCAATTCGGTCGTGAACGAGATAAAGGCTTCATTTGAGATGAGCCTGAACATTGTAAAACACCAACACAAGAATGAACATCTCTTGTCTGATTTAATCCACGTGGCGTCCCACGACGCATTGACATTACTACTTGATGAGATTGGTCGTGCGAATTCTGTCGGTTTAGATGTCGAAGTATGTGGTTGTACACATCGATATTCTCTCGGGCTCCCTTGTGCACACGAGATCAACGAATATCGACGTCAAGGTCGACCTATTCCAGTAGTGGTCGTTGATCAGCGTTGGAGACAGCTGTCGATCATGCCTACGGTGGACAGTTCAGATGATTTCTTTTCCATGCCACAGTTGAAACTTCTTCATGCCAGATGGTGTACAGCACTAGAACCTGAGGAAGTCCATTGAGCTTGGGATCCAAGAACTTGCCAACCCGGCAAGTACTCGTCTACAGGAGCCGTCTTCTATCATTGCTCCGAAAGGTAGACCGCCAAAAAGACTTACAAGAACGCAAAAGAAGAAGCTCGAGTCTACTAAGCGAAAAGCCTCTCTCTTTGAGCACGTTGAAAGAAGCGTGCAAATTCTAGCCGTTCCAAAGAGGAAGGAGAAGCTCCATACTCGTAGAAAGAAACAGAATACGAGTGCTGCAAACACACTCGATGCGTACATTGGTGCTTTTGTGCCCGGCATGCGGGAATAATTTGGTCTATTGATGATGTGCCCAAAGACGGACATTGTGGATATCATGTGCTTGCGCGGCATCTAGGCTACCCCGCTAAAGACGGATGGAGACAAGTTAGAGCTGAGCTATATTTTGAGCTGGAGTCTCATCTTTCATTCTATAGCAAAATACTTGGGCAAGAACATGTTGGCGAATTGTTACAAGCATTCCATGCGACACCCAGACTACTGGACCAGAGCATTACCTGGACATACCTTCTGGTGCATATCTGTTCGCTAACAATTACAAGATCCCAATTATCGTTTTTTCCAAGCACAACAACAACATTTTTTCCAATGTGCGCTCCTCCGAAGGACTACAGTATATCCACTCTAAATACAATTGGACTCGTCGGAGATCACTTTATTATCCCGCGGTTGATTGGGCACTCTCCTATTCCTCCCCCTGCGTCACTTTGGTGGAAACATGCACCGGAAGAATCCCTCGCTTGGGTAATACCCTACGAAGATGCAATAAATGTTTACAAGAAAATCACGAACTTCGTGGAACCTATACCGCGGCCGGAGGGCCACTATGATGTATTAATTGACTGATGTACAGTTGACGAAGCGTAACATTTTGCATGGACTCATGTATAGTTGACAAAGCGTAACATTTTGCATGGACTCATGTATAGTTGACAAAGCGTAACATTTTGCATAGGCAGCTGTATAGTTAACATTTTGTATCTTACTGCATATCTATGAGTATTTTGTATCTTACTGATTAGCAGCGTTGCATTTTGTATCTTACTGACGAAGCGTCGCGTCTTGTGGACTTACTGATTAGCGTATCTGTGAGTGTTCTTTCAGCTATCTTACTGCATCTTGCATTTTGTATGTGGACTGCCCAGTTCCTGGGCAGTCCATACTCACAGCAAGTCCTGATAAGGACTGCTCAGTTTCCTGGCAGTCTACGTATGTATGTGGACTTCCCAGAAACTGGGCAGTCCTTATCAGGACTTGCTGTTTGTATGTGGACTGCCCAGTTCCTGGGCAGTCCATACTCACAGTAAGTCCTGATAAGGACTGCCCAGTTTCCTGGCAGTCCACGTATGTATATGGACTGCCAGGAAACTGGGCAGTCCTTATCAGGACTTGCTGTGAGTATGGACTGTCCAGGAACTGGGCAGTCCACATACAAACAACAAGGTAACATTCACATAATACGCAACATAACATTCATATAATACGCAAGATAACATTCACATAATACACAGACTTGCAAGGTAACATTCACATAATACGCAAGTTCTAAGAGTCACAGCAAGATAACATTCACGTAATACGCAAACAAGTGTTCAACCAATTTGAAACTGTTAACACAGACAAGGGTTCAACCAATTAGAAAAGTTTTGCAAGTCACCCAACTACCAAATACATTCAACCTTATACAAACTACATAGTCATTCAGTATCATGACGCATCTTCGTACGTCGCTCATCGATAAATGGGTAATCAGCTGCGATGTTCTGCATCTGGGTACCAACATCTTCGTAATTCTCCCCCTTGCACTGGATTAGACTTTTCCTTCACACTCTCTTTCAACTCATCAAATCCCCACGTACTACACATCTTCGCATGGTTTATTACCCTCAAAAGGCGCGAGCTTTTCTGCAAAAAAATAAAACAAAGATCCAATATTACATACATCTATTATTCCGAATAGTTAATCTATAATAGGTAAGTAACTTACCGGATCCTTCCATATTTCATAACAAATGTGGTTCTCGATTGACTTCAAAATTGAGCAACCAACTGGGCCCGCATCTTCCTCTTCCTCTTCCTCGGGTACTTGAGAAGGACTCGATCCGGCGTCATCTGTCATTCGGGCAATGGGTACATCATCATCGTCGGAGGAATCATCACGACGAGTCGCCGCCGCTTTCGTCAAACGCTTTGCAACACGTTTCATTCCACGTGTTCTTGTTTCTGAGGCTGGTTCGGGTTCTCTGATTGATAGCCCTTTCTCGACATTTCTACCAGCTTCACGTGCCTTGCGATCCGATGCGGTAGGACGTTTTCTTTCGGGCCTGGCCTCAACATCCTTCTCCTTTGTCTTCTTTTCATGACTATTATTGAATATTAATTACATATTAAAATGTAAGGAATGCCCACAAATGTGGCTGTTCCACTAGTGCAAACATTGGGCTGCCCAATATTCTACCAGTCCTCAGTGTATAATGGACGGCCAATTTGAATTTCAATGGGCAGCCCTGTCTCAGGACATGTGTAACTTGAGACTGCCCACATTTCTGGCAGTCCAAGATGCAGTTAGGACTGCCAGAAAAAAGGGCAGTCCTAACTCATATCATGTGTAACAAAGGACTGCCCACTTTTCTGGCAGTCCTAACTTTATGTTGGACTGCCAGAAATTTGAGCAGTCCAACATAGAGTCAGGACTGCCATAAAAGTGGGCAGTCCATTGTTCCACAAGTTATCAAAATGGACTGTTCAGTTTTCTGGCAGTCCAACATACGGTCAGGACTGCCAGAAGAATGGGCAGTCCTTCGCTACACATGTTATGCCAATGGACTGCTCATTCTGGCAGTCCAACATACAGTCGGGACTGCCAGAAGACTGGGCAGTCCTGGCCGACGCCAAATTTTGGCAAACACGTTTGCTACGGTCCGATGTAATGGAAATAACGAATGTAATTTATCCTTCAATTGTCTCAGATAATTTCTACGGTTATTGAAAGAAATGGAGGAAGATTTCGTACCTTGTTTGCGAGGAAGGTTTCGGGGCCATCGTTCTCCTTGGAAGAGAGAAGAGGACGTGGAGAAGAAGAGGAAGATGATGAAGTTGCTCGCCGAGTGGTGGAGAATGGAGTCAGTGTTAGGGCTTAGGAGGAAGAAGAAGAGGGAAGTTAGGGTTCTTGAGGAAGAAGAAGTTAGGGTTCTTGAGGAAGAAGAAGAGGAAAGTTTGTGTTCGGGGGGGAGGGGGGCGGGATTACTTGGGACAGCCCTGTGATCAAATAAATGGGTTGTCCTGAGTAAAACCCAAAAAAAATTGGGCTAGCCCCGATCAAAAAAGACAGTGCCTTTATCAATTGCCTTTTTTTTTCTAAGGGCACCACCATTTTTGCTACGGGCTAGTCCAAAATAGTTCAAAAATATTACAAATTTGCCATCAAAATTTTTTGCTAGGGGCTAGCCCAAGCAAACCTATAAATACCAATTTTTTTTTCATTTTCTCTCTCCTCTTCTCTTTTCTTTTCTCCCTCAACTCTTTTCTTCTCTCCTTCTCTTAGGTCAAAGAATTTAAACCCCAACACTTTTCTGTTCTCCCTACATTTTTTTCAAATTGTTCTCTCCCTCAACTCTAGGTCATTGACTTCTTCAATTTATTGGTAAGTCATCGAACTAAAATATATTTAATATTTTATACAAGAATTTCACATATAAAAGTTGAATTATGTGTTAAATGTAGAAAAATATTGAACATGGATCAACCGGATCATCAAATGTTTCCGCCACGTCCGAAGAACACGTTCCCGCAACGTCCGAAGACAACTTTGATGCATCGGAAGCCCTCTTGGTAACTACATTTTAACTTGTCATCGGGTTAAAATTTGTGTTGTGACACAGAAGACTGCCAACACTCTGGCAGTCCCAATCATAGATTAGGACTGCCAGAGTGGTGGCAGTCCTTCACAAAAGAATGACTGTCAGGACCCTGACAGTCCTACACATATGTAGGACTGTCAGGGTCCTGGCAGTCCTTCTTTTGTGAAGGACTGCCACCACTCTGGCAGTCCTAGTCTATGATACCTGAATGCAGAGTTTTAGTCAGTAAAGGTGTTTGAAATTTATGAACACCAATTGTTGTACAAAAGACGGTCTTGTTATTAACACAATTTGCTATTTATGGACACCAATCTTATGCATGGTCCTAATCTATGAAACCTATTTGCTTTAGGATGTTGTCTAATTGTACTAACCTTTAAGTTTTATTGTAGGACTTGAGATCTTTCGATTTTGCGGTACCGGCTCCAATTGCAGTCAATGTAGCCCATTTATTCTGGACCGATCTATGTTTTGAATCAAGCGAGGGTGCGGTACATTGGTGTCGAGAAGTCAGACGGGAAAACAACATTGTTCTAGTGATATCCAGATCGGCCCGAAATCGACCGGGACGACAAACTGTGGTGGTTGGCTGTGAAAGAGGTGGTGTGTTTAGAACGCACAAGAAAAACACAGTTATCCAAAGTAAAGTTCCAAGAAGAAATATTGGAACGAGAAAATGTGGTTGTCCATTCACGATATATATTAGAAACGAAGAGAAGGAAAATGGACAGTAGAAGTGAAGAATGGAGCCCACAACCATGAGATTGCCGAGACACTATTGGGTCATCCATATGTGACGGTTGAATAATACGGAGAAGAAGATAGTCGAAGACTTGTCCACCTCCGGAGTTGCACCCAGACAAATATATTCCGCCATATGACATGAAGATGAGAAGAACAAGTCTACAATGAAGTCAATATACAACGCCCTATCTTCTTCAAACGCTGTCCGGACGAAATCAAGAATGGCGATACAAGAAGTGCTCAAGTTGCTTGCCGATAATCATTTTGTTGACTTCCATAGAAGACATCCCCAGAGTAATGAAGTATTATCAATCTTTTGGGTTCATCCCGATTACACAAATTTGGCCATGTCTTTTGTCGACGTGTTAGTCCTTGATTTCACGTACAAGACCAATAAGTTCAAGATGCCTCTCTTCATATTGTCGGGTTTACCTCTACTTGGAAAACATTTTCAGTGGCATTTTATTTCATGAAGAGTAAGAAACTTGAAGACTACACATGGGCGTTGGAGAAACTGAAAACACTTTACACTGGTCATACAGAGCCGTCAGTATTTGTTACCGACAGAGAGTATGCCCTAATTAATGCTATTCACATTGTTTTTCCTCAAGCGGATACATTGTTATGCACTTGGCATGTCAATCGTAATATTTAAGCCCAATGTAAGTTGAAGTTTTGGAAGGAGGATGGTAAAATCGACTTGCAAATTTTTGACAAATTCTACAATGATTGGAATTGTGTGTGGCGAGCCTCTACGATTGCCAGTTACGACGTCGCATGGTACTTGTTCAAGCAAAAGTGGGAGGCGAGGGAGCCGGCATGTATTTCTTACATCAAAGATACATGGCTTGAACCGTACAAAGAATAATTCGTCTTAGCATGGTCGAATGTGGTGAAGCATTACGGCACGACAACTACCAACCGTGTCGAAGGAGCACACTCTTTATTGAAGAGGCACCTAAAATCATCTTTCGGCAACTTCGTCTCTGTTTGGCAAGCTATATATTTATCAGTAGACCGAACGGTGAATAAAATTAAGGCATCATTTGATATGAGTTTGAATATAGTCAAGCATGAGCATAGAAAGAAGTACTCTTAGATGCTTTAATGCGCGTGGTATCTCACAAGGCGTTGGCCTTAATAGCTGATGAGATTGAAAGGTCAAAGTTTGTCGGGCTTGATCCCGAGGTTTGCGGGTGTGTATATCGACATACATTGGGCCTCCCTTGTGTACATCAGATTAATGAATATCGCCGTGAATCCATTCCTATTCCAGTAGATGCTGTCGATCAACGTTGGAGGCAGTTGTCTATGATGCCCCTGGTGAAGACGGACGATGATTTCTTCTCTTTGCCACAAGTGAAACTTCTCCACGCAAGGTGGTGTGCCTCAGTAGGAGCGGAACAGATGTCCATTGAGCTTAAAATCCAAAAAATTGCATGTCCGGTGACTACTAGAATGCATGAGCCGTCCATTGTTTCCGATCCTAAAGGCAGGCCTCAAACAAGATTGACTAGCTCACAGAAGAGAAGGCTGGAGTCGACAAAGAGAGATCTATCGTCCTTTGAGCATGTTGAACGAAGCTTACAGCAACCTTCGCCTGCACGGAAGGGCAAGCTTGTCGTTCGAAGAAAAATGGAGAAAATGGACCTCCCAAGAGAAGATACCGTTTTAAGCCAAACAACGAGTTTGTATATTGACAAATTTTAACCTGCGCTTCGAAGTTATATTTGGTCTATTGTCGATGTCTCCGGTGATGGCCATTGCGGATTTCATGTCCTTACAAGGCATCTTGGTTATGATGACAAAGACGGATGGAGACGGGGAGGCAGGAGCTGTACGAGGAGTTAGAAACTCGTCTTCCAGTCTACTCCCATATCTTAAGCGAAAAAATGGTTGCAAGTTTGTTGTTAAGTATCCCTTGCACCGACAGTATTATCGAGATAGACCACTACATGTCAGTCCCGTTTGTCGGCTATTTATTTGCTAATAGGTACATGATACCTGTTGTACTTATCGCGCGGATATTAACAATACATTCTTTCCGATGTGCGCTCCTCCGACGGACCACGGAGTGTCTAACCTATGTGCTATAGGTCTGATCGGGGATCACTTCGTTATACTAAAGATGATCGCTCATTCTCCGATTCCTCCACCTTCAACAGTTTGGTACAAAAGAGCACCGGTCGAAGCCATCGCTTGGACCACACCTTTCGTTGATCAGATCAACCATTGTAAGAAGTTGTTGAAGATTGAGGAGCCACACTACTAAAATATGTCAAATCAGCGACGCCTCAGGACGTCGCTAAATAGGGAAAATACGTCGCTAATATAGATTAGCGACGTATTTAGCGACGTTTGTACGTAGTCGCGATTAACCTAGTCGCTAAACAACAAAACGACGTAATACGTCGCTATTGCGACGACACTCAGCGACGCGGACACGTCGCTAATTCAGCGACTACTAGCGACGTAAAACGTCATCATTTACCGACGCAACCTAGCGACGTTGAGCGACTTGACATGCATCGATGGTGACCTGGCTTGAGAGCCAAATGGCGACGTTCTGCGACTTTGCTACGTTGCTATAGTACCGACATATAGCAACATTTAGCGACGTCTTACGTAGCGACGTTTAGTGACGATCAGCGACGGTACGCAACACAGTTAGCGACGTTGTGATACTTACTTAGCGACGTTGTCGTCGTCGCTGAGAGTCGCTGAACGTCGCTAATCTTGAAAAAAAAATAAAAAAAATACAGCATTTGCAGCATCCCCTGCAGCATTTGCAGCATCCTCTACACCATTTCTTACAACAACGACGGTGTGTATTACGAACACAGTATCAAACAACACAGATACACACAATCACGAACACGTTTGAAACACAATCTCATCAATCAACACAAATATGTGAAAATTTGTAACAACAATGTCAAACATAATGGTCCACAACTTAATTGCCAAGTATGGGAACGAAATGGCTCAGAACACAACCCAAAATTTATTCTAGCATACATTAGTGTGAATCATCTATGTTCTGTACATATATGGTGTAGTATATGTTCTTATCGTATCTAGTATCTGAAGAATGTAACAGAATCAAGATGAACTCACATAATGTAATACTAAGACATCATCTACTACTATATAAGATATAGTGATAGGTTGTCGTATCATCATTGCCGAGGGATGAGGGTCGGAGGACAAATACCGCTCAAGTGAGCCAAAGGCATGTAGCCACTTCCCTCTTTCTCTCACGCTATCAACGTCACAACTTTTCCACCTCGAGTTCTGATCAAGCATCTTCCTCCTCTCATCCACCATGGCTCTGGATCCATCTGCTCCTCCCTACTTCCCTTCTTCTTATTTGACTCTCTCAGCCAAAGGCATCTTCCTTCTCCTCTCCTCCACCATGGCTCTGGACGTCGCTGAGAGTCGCTGAACGTCGCTAATCTTAAAAAAAAATACAGCATTTGCAGCATTTACAGCATCCCCTACACCATTTGTTACAACAACGACGGTGTGTATCACGAACACATTATCAAACAACACAGATACACACAATCACGAACACGTTTGAAACACAATCTCATCAATCAACACAGATATATGAAAATTTGTAACAACAAAGTCAAACATAATGGTCCACAACTTAATTGCCAAGTATGGGAACGAATGGCTCAGAACACAATCCAAAATTCATTCTAGCATACATTAGTGTGAATCATCTATGTTCTGTACATATGGTGTAGTATATGTTCTTATCGTATCTAGTATCTGAAGAATAAAAGAATCAAGATGAACTCATATAATCTAATACTAAGACATCATCTGCTACTATATAAGATATAGTAATAGGTTGTCGTATCATCATTGCCGAGGGATGAGGGTCGGGGGACAAATACCGCTCGAGTGAGCCAAAACTTTGCCCCGGAGCTTAAGTGGACATCCTTGGTGTAGAGATCGAGTGAGAGGTTCCTGACAGCATGGTGGTCTCCTTTGTTAAAGTATCCGTGCTCGTCCCACAACCAATATGTGTGATGAGCACGGATACTTTGACAAAGGAGACCACCATGCTGTTAGAAACCTCTCACTCGAGCTCTACACGAAGGATGTCCACTTGAGCTCCGGGGCAAAGTTTTGGTTCGGAGCAAGAATCTGTTGACGGAGCACATCCACCATGCTGTCAGAAAAAAATAGAAACGGTGAGAGACCCATCTGAGTAGGACGTACACACTCAATCCCACTGATATCATACTTGTAAAGGTGATCTCTCAGAGTATACGTCCTACTCAGATGGATCTCTCAGAGTATCCTCTCTGGTTGGTTGTCGTATTATCATTGCCGAGGGATAAGGGTCGTAGTACCAAAACAATCCATAGATTGACACAGTACTAATTCATATATGTAGTCCAATACAAATAGTCTATATAAAAACAACCCAATACAAATAGTCCAATACAAATAAGTACTAATAGCTAATGAGAACCACGCAGCTCACGCAAACGCTCAATGATACAATCACGCAACCACCTCGAAAAAGCGAGATCTTTGGCGTGAGGAGAGATGTCGTCCCTTGCAAGTGTTGCATGAATAGAACTCCCGGTCTCACTAGCTACCGGTGCTGGATGAATAGAACTCCCGGTCTCACTAGCAACCGGTGCCACTTCCTCCTTAACTGTAGGAGGAGCCACCTCAGCATTCACTGTTTCCCTCAAACGATGTGCCGTTCCTCGGGTCATGGGTGCCATCTGGTAAGATCGATATTCACAAATAATTAATTGTAACATAAGCAAGCTAACTAAAGGAACCATCATGTAATTTGAGTACATTTTCGAAAGCAAATAAAGTACAAAAAATTTTTTTTGCCAAGTGTGAGAATGGATGGCTCAGAACACAACCCAAGATTCATTCTAGCATACATTAGTGTGAATCATCTATGTTCTGTACATATGGTGTAGTATATGTTCTTATCGTATCTAGTATCTGAAGAATGTAACAGAATCAAGATGAACTCACATAATGTAATACTAAGACATCATCTACTACTATATAAGATATAGTGATAGGTTGTCGTATCATCATTGCCGAGGAATGAGGGTCGGAGGATAGTCAACTTTATCTACGGCTACATAGTTTCTGCCTCGCCAGTCGAATGGCTGCAGGGACTATGTCCTGATCACGATGTCGTACCGTTGATTAATGCAAAGTCCTTATAGCAAATGTCGTACATAGATTTCTACCTCGCCAGTCTAAAGGCTGTAGGGATAGTGTTTGACTTGGTGTATCTCACCATTTTTCCAAACCTATACACATCCTTGCCCAAACTATTTGTTTTAGTAGGTAAAATATTCCAGGTTACTCAAGTAACCTGTCGTGCAACATTTGGTGTCAACAATATTCCTTGTTAATTGTAACATGCATACTATCATATCCCAACTCTGCCAAAACCTGACCAACATACCCTACACTAATCATTCCATATTTCAGTAATGTCAGTGAGCTAAATCATACTCAACTGTCGAGAATACTTAGGAGAAAACTTATTCACAGGATTGGTATCCATCCTTCGTGACATAGCTGAAATTTTATAGGGCTCGATAATAATTATTAGTCAATTTATTCATCATTTCAAAACCCTGAAAATGCCCAAAAAAACTCCCAGTATCAGTAAATAGGGCTCGAACCCTAAATTAGAATTCGAATCCAAGCAAAACATCAAATTGACAGTTGATATGCCCAAAAAACTCCCAGTATCAGCATATAGGTGTCACACTGTGAGTCTCGTGTCCACACAGTGGGACATGACGTGTCCAAACCAACAAAATAGGTGTCACACGAACTAGAAGCGAGTCCACGCTCTCGTGTCCCCCGCAGCGAGTCCACTGTGAGTCTCGTGTCCCCTGCAGCGAGTCCACACTCTCATGGACACGAACTAGAAGCGAGAGAGAGCTAGAAGACGAGAGAAACTGGAAAGCGGGACAGGGGATCACCTGAGGAGGAGCTACCTGAGGAAGGAGGAGGAGGAGAAGGAGAAGGCCGGAAGAGGGAGATCGCCGGAGGAGCGCCGCGGAGGAGGAGGCCGGAGGAGGAAAATCGCAGGAGGAGCGTCGCGGAGGAGGAGCGCGCGAAAAATTTGAGGAAAAAATTTGTGAATGATCGAAAAGGAAACCCTCGCCACCTACATGAAACATTTAGCGCTCCTTCTCTGCCGTCGCTGATTTAATAAACGACGACACTACTTAAAATGCGTCGCTACACGTCGCTATATCAGCGACGTGTACCGACAAACTTGTGACGCAGATTCCTATTTAACAAATTATAGCCGCTAGACGTCGCTTTTAGTCGCTATTGGCGACAAACAACGACGTCTTTGATAAATGTCGCTAAACCCCCAAATATTTGCGACGTTTTATCTTGGAGTCGCTAAATCTGTCGCTGATATAACTTATTTTGGTAGTGCCAAGAGACTTACCTGCTGACCACTACGACGTCGAAATCGACTAAGTATAGATATATTTACAGTTTGACACTTTGTATATGGAGGACCACTTTTGTATATAGTAAAATATGAAGTCCACTAATATATTGGAGTAAATTTTGAGTTATATGTATTTACCTGTGCCTACCTGTGTTATATGTGCCTACCTGTTATGCCCTGCTCCCGTAGGAGCGATCGTCCTCGCTAAGACGTGGTACCGCACGAGCCTAGATTGCGCTCGTGCAAGGCGGGCTCCATAACGGCCGATTTCAGCGGCTGCGACGGGGTCGTCGCACAGAAGTCCCATGCAGAGACATTGAATCATAGCAGCAAAAATTTAGAACAGACGCAAGTTATTCAAAGAAGCTCTTTATTGATATTGAAACAATGGTTACATTGGGGCACAAGGCCATGATTACAAGTCTCTCAAGCTCACTTATCTCACATTACAAGTCACTCAGCTCTCTCATCTCTCAATACATGTCTCGAGCCAGCGGATGCTTCGGAAGGCGACGTTCATACATTATGTCCCGTATAAGTCTTTAATCCATGCGGCCGCACGCTTCGAATCGCTAAGAAACTCCATGCCTCGACGCATCCAAGCGAGCTCCGTGCCACGAGCTTCTATCTGTGCCTGCACATGTAAACTATGTGGGTGTTAGTACTCAACTGTACTGGTGGAAAGAGCTCCTCGCCCACCCATACAAAACCGACACATTATTTTACTTTGTGCAACATAGTCCCTTCTTATCAATTGTCGTTCTACTCTTGCCTTATGATCAGTTTTAGGACAGACGCCTTGGCCTATCCTGTGTCTCTAGACCATCCCGTGCTTGCAACATCGACGTTATCCTATCAAGTCGTGTTTGTCTTACGGCACTTAATCAGAGACGCAACTACGCGATAAGGCTCCATTTCCATGTGATCGTGCTAGGAATCCATCGTGCCGTGCCTCGCAACTTAACTCATGGGACAAGCCAAGGCTTTTCCAAGCCTTGGACGATAGGACCGTGCATGCTCTATGAAGCATTTATGCGGGCGACGCTATAACTTAGGCTACGTTCATACTTCACCTACTCAACCAACTTTCCTTCTCCCAAGCCACGGAAAGAAGGATCGAGTGTCATTTTCAAAGCATGTCGTGCACCAACTCTAAGTCGACTGTTGGGCCTTTCCATATTCTAACTCAATTCGACCCGTCGGGATTATTCCCTTTAGCTATGTGAATTCGTCTCTTTTATTATCAAGCCTACTTGTGCAAGTTGAAAACATGCGATTTATTATGTGAAGGCTAAGATGAGGCAAGTTCACCGAAACTACCCTACCTGAGCGAGCGTCGCCTCGACCGAGCGATATCTTCGAGCAGCCGTTGCAAGGCTAAGTCTGAACGCCGTCGGCGTTTCGATTCCTCCGATTGACTGAGCGGGACGGGGCACTATATCATAAACCACTCAAAAAAAGTTTTGTCCTTGAAACTAACTGAGTACTGACTTATCGACTTATCACTTGTTTCAACATTCAAGGACTCTCGCACGCACTACTCCTATGCGTTCCCTCAAATCCAAGCCATGCTCGTGCTACCCACAATCTTTTCTTCAAAACTTACAATCTCAAAATCCTCGACACTTTCTTGTTCCTCAAGTCTCACTTGAATTCAACGTATCACTTAGTATGAATCGTGCACATATTTTAGGCGTCCCCAAAATACACGTATTTCAGCCAAGCCTTGTGATAGCGAATTCTGCCATTTCCACTCGAGTCGGATCGTGCACGCATTCAATCGTCCTTAATATACATGCATGTCAGCCGAGGCTCATGAGTGGTATTTTCATATTCCCGAATCATTCCATTCATCAATACCAATATCTCAACCAATCAATCCTCAAGATCACTCGTACCGATACTAGCTCTCGCAACATGGACGTCTTGTCTAACCGCTAGGCTATGTCTTTAGACTAAGGTCATTCGTCAGTATTGGAATCATAGTTCTCAAACAACAATATCAACACTGACCCCATCCTAAGGTCAAACCAAGTTGATAGTACGGGGTTTTCTACCCAAGCTCGCATCACTCCGATTTCTAAACATCGAGCATCGATTCCCTACACGCATCTCAACATTCGTCGTACGGGGTCTGAGTCATTCAGCAAAGCCATCCTATGACAACTTACATTTTAACCAATTCCTTAACATATCAATCTCACTCGTTCAACAAGCCATTTCGCATAGTCAATCTCTTCGAACACGTTCGACATAATCCTCCTATCATCCCTTCCAAATCAAGCACGCTACGACACAATCCATCGCTAAACCATAATTCGTATTTCATATTTCCTAAGTCATTCATCCCAATTCACGTATTCGATTATGAGGTCGTCTAGCTAAACAATATGTTACGTCCCGATCTCACGCGATTCAGATTATTTATGGTGGGAATGAATCACCATGCACGCTCCCGCGGGATAGTCATCCTCATCGGGACATAACTCTTGTTTTGTGTCTAGACTAATTCATTCTCGATGCGCGGATTGGACCTACTCAATCCTCAAGTTTATTTCATTCATCAATCGCAAGTCTAAACATCCTCGAATTTTTCTTCGCATCAAACCGACAAGTCGAGATAATCAAAGTTGCCACGTCCTGATTTTTTGAGTTCGATCATTCCCGCGACATGAATCACCATGTCAGTGCTCACGCAGAACGATCGTCTCGAATCCAATGCGACGCATGTGCGAGGCTAGAGTTGCGCTCGCACAAGACAAGAATGTCGATGCGGTGGTTATCTGTGTAACCATCAAGACACTTTCATTTTCATCCGGCATTCATCTCAATCAAAATCCTAAGTATAGTATCCAACCGAACAATAACACTTGCACGATCGTCATTCGCCGAGTTAGAGTACCCCCGAATTATCGCATAGCGATCTTTGATAGGCCTCAATACCATCGACGATATGGGTAACCTGACGATCTTCCTTTGCAACCAAATTTTGAGTCGTACGAACGATGCTACCGTCCGACTGGACAATCACCTCGACATTCAAATTCTAGTTCGATTATTATCCTTCGAATTATTCACAACATCAATTTCCTTAAACTAATTTCATGTATTGTTCATCCGTTTATTAAGTCATCGACCAACGTATTCCCTCAATTCGCATCATTCCTTTGCTAGCTCAAATCATCGAGCAACATTCATTTCAAATCCTCAGAGTCATTTGCGTAACTTCAAAATCAAACCTTTTTCATGTACGCTATCTTCCGATCGTGCTAACTTTCGTATATGATTCTCAACGATTTCCTCGAATAAGTCATCCTTTTGTACACCTTAACTTTTCCTCGATTTGATTTATCTACTCAATCATTTTTGTGTTTCATACTCGCGTAATCCTCAATCCCGTGCACGTTCCGTGCGCGTCAATTCCTAGATTGTTTGAATCAACTTATCAAACTTCAAGACAACAACTCACTCCATCGTACACGATCTAAGGCTTTGCATAAGTACGACACTTGCTGACAGACTCATCGACACCCTGTATCCTCAATCGATCAATCGACATCCCTGAGGCTATCGCATACACCACTCAGGGATGTCATTCGACAAATCCTCAACTTATCATTCGAGTCAAATCGACTTCTTCAAATTTTTTGTTCAACCATTCCTCGAAATCCAAGCACGCTCATCTATATCACACCGACGTTATCGTCGCTCGATAGCACCCCTATCGATAGTCATCTCATTTTGCTCAATCGAGTTCAACTCGTTCTTGCTCGATACTATTCAATTCTCGCACTCGACTTTTCTAATGGTCGACGCAACTTTGGTGTATATGTCCAGCCCGACTTAGCCAACCGTGCTTACGCGAACCATCTTTTTGTTTTGTCAAAAAATTGTTCTCCTATGTTTTACAAAATAGTTAGACTTATTGTATGGACATCCCGTGGGACATTTGAGAGAGAGCGCACCAACGATATCAATATGCGGAAGCAACATTCAGAGTTTGCGGAAACATTAGAGTTAAAGAATTCAATCGATAGTCCAAGGACGTAAAGCCGTGCTCTGATACCATTATGTCACGCCCCGCTCCCGTAGGAGCGATCGTCCTCGCTAAGGCGTGGTGCCGTATGAGCCTAGATTGCGCTTGTGCAAGGCGGGTTCCATAACGGCCGATTTTAGCGGCTGCGACGGGGTCGTCGCACAGAAGTCTCATGCAGAGACATTGAATCATAGCAGCAAAAATTTAGAACAGACGCAAGTTATTCAAAGAAGCTCTTTATTGATATTAAAACAACGGTTACATTGGGGCGCAAGGCCAAGATTACAAGTCTCTCAAGCTCACTTATCTCACATTACAAGTCACTCATCTCTCTCATCTCTCAATACATGTCTCGAGCCAGCGGATGCTTCGGAAGGCGACGTCCATACATTATGTCCCATATAAGTCTTTAATTCATGCGGCCGCACGCTTTGAATCGCCAATAAACTCCATGCCTCGACGCATCCAAGCGAGCTCCGTGCCACGAGCTTCTACTTGTGCCTGCACATGTAAACTATGTGGGTGTTAGTACTCAACTGTACTGGTGGAATGAGCTCCTCGCCCACCCATACAAACCGACACGTTATTTTACTTTGTACAACATAGTCCCTTCTTATCAATTGTCTTTCTACTCTTGCCTTAGGATCAGTTTTAGGACAGACGCCTTGGCCTATCCTGTGTCTCTAGACCATCCCGTGCTTGCAACATCGACGTTACCCTATCAAGTCGTGTTTGCCTTACGGCACTTAATCAGAGACGCAACTACGCGATGAGGCTCCATTTCCATATGATCGTGCTAGGAATCCATTGTGCCGTGCCTCGCAACTTAACTCATGGGACAAGCCAAGGCTATGCCAAGCCTTGGACGATAGGATCGTGCATGCTCTATGAAGCATTTATGCGGGCGACGCCTATAACTTAGGCTACGTTCATACTTCGCCTACTCAACCAACTTTCCTTCTCCCAAGCCACAGGAAGAAGGATCGAGTGTCATTTTCAAAGCATGCCGTACACTAACTCTAAGCCGACTGTTGGGCCTTTCCATATTCTAACTCAATTCAAACCATCGGGATTATTCCCTTTAGCTATGTGAATTCGTCTCTTTTATTATCAAGCCTACTTGTGCAAGTTGAAAACATGCGATTTATTATGTGAAGGCTAAGATGAGACAAGTTCACCGAAACTACCCTACCTGAGCGAGCGGTCGCCTCGACCGAGCGATATCTTCGAGCAGCCGTTGCAAGGCTAAGTCAGAACGCCGTCGGCGTTTCGATTCCTCCGATTGACTGAGCGGGATGGGGCACTACAATACCTGTGTTATATGTGTCTACCTGTGTGCTATCTGTGTCATATATGGTTACCTGTGTGTTACTTGTGTTATATGTGCTTACCTGTGTGTTATCTGTGTTATATGAGTGTACCTGTGTTTATGTGTTCACTGTCACAGCGTTTCAGTTTGAGAAACTCTGTTACAGAGTTTCACAGTTAGGACTGCCACACCCATGGCAGTCCTACACTGAAGTAGGACTGCCAGGGTGATGGCAATCCTAACTAAAACTTGCTGTTAGTTAGGACTGCTAGCTCCCTGGCAGTCCTAATTCAGTGTAGGACTTCCATGGGTGTGGCAGTCCTAACTCTAATTCTCTGTGATGATTTTCATGTATGAATCAAATCATCACATAGTTTGATAGTTAGGACTGCCACAACCATGGCAGTCCTACACTGAAGTAGGACTTCCAGGGTGCTGGCAGTCCTAACTAAAACTTGTTGTTACAGCAATTTTTAGTTAGGACTGCCAGCTCCCTAGCAATCCTACTTCAGTGTAGGACTGCCATATGTGGCAGTCCTAACTCTAATACTCTGTGATAATTTTTATGTGTGAATCAAATCATCATAGAGTTTCATAGTTAGGACTGCCACACCCATGGCAGTCCTACACTGAAGTAGGACTGCCAGGGAGCTGGCAGTCCTAACTAAAACTTGTTGTAACATAGGACTGCCAGCTCCCTGGCAGTCCTACTTCATTGTAGGACTGCCATGGGTGTGGCAATCCTAACTCTAATACTCTGTGATGATTTTCATGTGTGAATCAAATCATCATAGAGTTTGCGAGTTAGGACTGCCACACCCATGGAAGTCCTACACTGAAGTAGGACTGCCAGGGTGATGGCAGTCCTAACTAAAACTTGTTGTTAGCAAGTTTTAGTTAGGACTGCCATCACCCTGGCAGTCCTACTTCAGTGTAGGACTGCCATGGGTGTGTGTTAGCAAGTTTTAGTTAGGACTGCCATCACCCTGGCAGTCCTACTTCAGTGTAGGACTGCCATGGGTGTGGCAGTCCTAACTGTGAAACTCTGTGATGATTTGATTGTGTGAATCAAATTGTCACAGAGTTTCATAGTTAGGACTGCCACCCCATTGGCAGTCCTACATTGAAGTAGGACTGCCAGGGTGCTTGCAGTCCTGATACAGATACTTTTACATTAAAAAGAATAATTTATCACAAGTACATAAACAACAATAATTCTTCACAACTTAAGATTCATCACAAAAACTAAATAATCCAACTACAATAAATTCATCACAACTACAATAATTCATCACAACTACTTAGTCCCGAACATTCCACATCCAAATTAAGTTTCAAACAAGCAAAATATCCACAATAATTCATCACAAGTACGTAACTATTCTACATCCAACTTAAGTTTGAAACAAGAAAAATATCGAAATCCATCTACATATCATGTCGGGCCTTTGAACGAGACTCCCTATTGTTCATGAAGGAGAAGTCGACCACGTCCTCGATGCGATCAAGCTCGTTGGCGACCGTGACACAAGTGACACTTCGGCAACCTCTCCGGAGTGTCTGCGCCAATTCCTTCACCCTTTGAGACTGAAAATAAAAGTATAAATGAATTAAGTCTACAAACATGGAAATCTCAGTCTTATTACAAATACGGAACTCACCATCCTCACCAACCCAGCATACAAGATATTTTTGGAAGGAAGAGCTCCAATTGCTCCGACGGCCATGGGACCCGGATTAGTAGGGTTCGACAACTTAGGATGTCCGACCCCTAGGAAGTACTGCATGTAGTCCTCGCTGCAGTCGGCCATCTGGGTGACCGGTCGTATTTCAGATTCCCGAAGTACATGTCGTTGCCACTCCGAGTAAAAGTCGGTCATCCAGTCGAATTTTGCCAGTTTGTAACTTAAAGGTTGGGTTCCGCACGGAGGCTCCAACAGCCGTAGTGTGCGCTTCGGCACAGTTTGCACGAAGCCAAACTGACGAAGTACTATATCGGGCATGTACGGCTCCGTGATTTCATAGCATGTGATCATGCCATGAAATAAAGAAACTGGTTGGACCTCACGATTCAGCTCACGTAAATCCCGGTATGGATTCCAAAAAATCTGTAGGAAAACAGTTAACAACAAAACAAAATCAACATGAAAAAATTAGTCAAAAATTGGTACCTCTTCTGGCACCAAACTGTCTAATACTTCACGAATGGAAGCCAATGTTTGCCAATTTTTGGTTTCCAACTGGGATGGCCTCCATCGACACACTCTAGGAAGGTGTTCAAGTTACTTTTGTAGGCCTCAAAAAAAATGAAAGTCACGCTGAGTTGATCAGGACAAAGTCTAAAAGTCACGCTGAGTTGATCAAGACAATATTTAAAAGTTACGCTGGATTCTACCAGACTATTTCCTCAAATATACGCAGAGACAGCTCATCATTTGTCAGAGTGTCATTATGACTGACAGCACGACAGTCAAAGAATGTCTCCTCGTATGCCACGTATGCACGGAACTCGAGAGATCACAGCCGACTATTGCGTGACTTTCGAAATCTTCTTCAACAAGACTCAGCGTTCATCAAGTTGGCATACCAAAAGAGCTTATTGTCATTTAATGCGACTGACAAGGCAATCAATGTCAGAGATTTTGTGTCAGTCGAGGCACGTCGAATCAAGACAGCTGGCAGTTCTGACTCAAGTCTGCATGTATTTTGAACTTCTATGTTCCTTCCTCAAGCTTGCGTGAATTCTGAGCTTTCTGCTTCCAGTTAGCGTGTATTCTGAAGCCTTCTATCCAAAGTCTGCGTGGATTTCATCCTCAACAAGGCTACGTGGATTTCGTCCTTAACAAGCCTGCGTGGATTTCATCAAATTGGAGTACGTGGCAGCCATGCCACCGATCTCTCACCTGCGTGTCCTGTAACTTACACACGACTCATGCACGATTGCCATGTGTCCAACAGTTACAGGCCACGTCCAGTAACTGCTCATAACCTTGCATATGTTAAATCCTGCGTGATTTTCAACTATGTACAGGTTGTGAAGACAGTTATCTTTTCAGTTATTTTTGACTCTATAAATAGAGTTCTTTTCTCATTCATTGTACAGATACATAGATATCTAAATTGTTGTCAAATTTTTTAGAGCTTTTCTTCTTCGCATCGTCTAAGGGATAAAGCGATCGTCTTCTAGATCGGATTCCTACAGTTGTATTTTTCTTGAAACACAATAAATAAAGTGAATTTATTTATGGAAACAAATTGGCGACTCTGTTGGGGAAACCATCTCTTCTGAGATGGCAACAACTCAATGCGACACTTCGTCAGTCGGTTCGACGAAGAAGGTGATATCGATCCAATTCGATCAACTCGCTTACGAAGAAATGCAGCGGGCTAAGGGTGGCAAGCCCACTTCAGCCTCCATCACCACTGCCAAGTCGAAGAGACGATCTGTCTACGTCCCTAAGAATCTGTTGGCAACCAATGGTGAAGTTTCTGCCACAGTGTCTACTCCTAACACTGGCAAGGACTCTACTGCAAGCACGCACGCTCTTGTGTGCTCGAAGACGACAGCAGTCAAAAGTCACGCTGGCAGCACTGGCTCCTTAGCCAAGCCTGTTCCAGCATGCAATCTCAAAGTCAAAAGTCACGCTGACAGCACTGGCTCCTTAGCCAAGCCTGTTCCAGCGTGCAATCTCAAAGTCAATAGTCATGCTGACAGCACTGGCTCCTTAGCCAAATCTGTTCCAGCGTGTATTTCTAAATTCAAAAGTCACGCTAACAGCACTGGTTCTTTAATCAAGCCTGTTTTAGCGTGTATTCCTCATACGTCATCCAACAAGTCAATTCTCTCTGACTCAGTGTACGTACCAAAATCTGGCTCTTTAGCCAAGACTTTATACGCTGACAATACTGGCTCCTTAGCCAAATTGTCACCAGCATACTCTAAGAAGAATAGCTCTTTAGCTATCTCTTCTTCTTTGCCAAGTTCTACTAGAACTGGGGGTGGTCTTGCTAGAACTCCTCCATAAATGGCTCACAAAGTCCCTTCGAAAAGAAATAACTCTTTAGTTGTTTCTTCTGCTCTTGTAGTGTTTACTTCAGGAACAGCTTTGACTGACAGTTTTGTTAGTCAAAGAAAAGGAGATGGTCTTTTGACTACTCTTCCTTCTATGTCTCAAAACTTGAATAAGTCTAAGAAGAAACATTTCTTAATGTCTTCTTCTACGACTTCTTCGAATTGGGCACAAAATTTGTCTATAAAAGAGGGTCTGTTACCAACTCCTAATCAAGGGGATGGTTCAACTCTTTCTTCTCTGCAAATATCCAGATCAATGGAAGGAAAACTCTAAGTTTCAAAAACCAATGTGTTACCTCCAACTGATCTAAGAGCAAAACTTAATCAAACCCGTTTAGGAAGCACTTCTGGTGTCAAAAAACCATACCAATCGGGAACAAAAGCAAGAAATCCAGATGCAGAGTATGCATAGACTACCGCGATCTCAATGCGGCATGTCCTAAAGACGAATTCCCTCTACCAATTACTGATGTTATGATCGATAATACCTGTGGGTTTGAACGGATGTCATTCATGGACGGGTATTCTGGGTACAATCAGATTAAAATGTTTCCAGATGACGAGAAACACACTTCCTTCAGAACACCGATCGGTACATACTGTTATACAGTGATGCCATTCGGTCTCAAGAATGCAGGAGCAACTTATCAACGAGCTATGAGCACTATATTCCGTGAACATTTGCGGAAAACAGTCGAATGCTACGTTGATGATATTGCAGTCAAAAGTCGACAAAAAGAGGATCACATCCAAGATTTAAAAACTATATTTGATCTAATGCGTCGGCATCAATTAAGGATGAACCCTACTAAGTCCTTCTTAGGCGTCTCTAGTGGCAAATTTCTCTTCGTCATTACCTCGAAAGGTATACACGTAGATCCCGAGAAGATCAAAGTCATCCAAGAGATGCGTCCTCCACGCACCTTAAAAGCTACGAGGATTTCAAGGAAGGATCGCTTATATCAGGAGATTCATCTCTAATCTTTCAGGACGCTGCAGACCATTCAATAAACTTATGAAGAAAGGTATTTCTTTTGTCTGGAATTGTAAGCCCCCTGAATTTTCCGAATTATTTTTTCGAAATTTCTAATAAATTATTTTCAATAATTCATTTCTATATAATTAATTTTGATCTTTAAATGCTCTTTACCGTGACTTGGAATTCTAGAGCATCAGGGATGGCAGTATCTGGAAACTTCCTTCTTGGAGTTTGTAGTAGACGAGATTATCTTTACAGTGATATATCGTGTCCCACTCGAACTTGTTCTCTTGTGCTCCATTTGATTCGCGCAACTTCGGGTCAATTTAGACCAATTTATCGTCTGCCGTAATTCGTGATTTAATTTCCAACTTAATTTTCGGGCCCGATATCGGTCCAATCCAGTCGACCTAATATATGGCCCTAGCCTGTTTTGAGTAAACTATGCACGTGCCACTTGCGCGCCATCGAATTGATTTTCCTTGTGCTCCAATTTTGTTCATGATTTTAAATAGTTAAAATTATTATTTTAATTAAATCTTGGTCCCAAGCTTGTCCAAACTTGGCCCAACACCCAACCCAATTTGGTGTAACCCCTGTCATGACTACCCCTATATCTCACTATTGTAATTGCCTTCTTCCCTACTCAAAATATCTATTTCTCTCCTTGTATATATATACACCTATATATATACATATATATATAACATATATATTTAACTTTCTTTCTCTCTCTCTCTCTCTAGATAACTCTCTCTCATCATCCTCACCCTCTCTCCACCAGCCCATACCCTTCACAGTCGACCTCCCCTTCTCTCTACTTTCTCTCTCCCCTCTCTCTCTAATAAGATCTATCTATCTATCTCTCTCTAAATATCTCACTTCACGCCCACACACATATAACCCTCACTCACCCCTCACCTCTCCTTATACTCACCCCCCCATCACACACAAGCCCCCTCTCACATCAGCCGACTTCACCCCCATCTCTTTCAAATATCTCTCACTCTAATTCAAACTCTCTCTCTCTCCTTCTATATATTTATATATACACACACATAAATTAAAACTCCCTCTCTCTCTCTTCCTTTTACAACACCAACACCACCACAGCACTCCTTCATCACCCGAGCCCAGCCTCTATGGCTGGAGCTCCGACCTTCCCTGGCCGAGTGTGGCCGTCGACCACCTCTCCCCTCCTCCACTTCCTCCTCCTCTCCTCCTACTTCCTTTCTTCTCCTCCATGGATCAAATTCGCCACCACCACCTTATCCCAGCCAACCCGAGCCCTGGCCGGAACTCCTAGGCCACCGCCATGCCTCGCCGTGGCCAGTCTGGCCGTCCCCGCACCGCCTGGCCATCCCTGTGCCACCGGACAGCAGTGGACGACACAGCAGCGCTGCACCGGCACGCATGCGCACGCCGCGGGCCGCCGTCGTGCGCCGCCGCGCCGCCGCGTGGGCCGCCGTGGCCCCTGACCGTGCGCCCCCTCACCCCGGCGAACCTTCCCTGACGGCCACCGTCCTCCGGGACGTGCCGTCGAGGCGATTCGTGCGTTTTGCACGACGTCCCGTCGTGACGCACGCGAAATCGAGTTCATTTTGGCGCTCCGTCGCAGCGACTTCGTGCACATTTTCCCAGAGATCCGACCGTTGGATCGGCGACTGTTTTGTTCCGTCACAATTTCGGTATATCCAGCTTCATCCCTGTCAATTTTCGTCCGTTAATTTTATCGTTTGATACATCAAAACCGGCAACCAAGTTGACATTTTAATTTGTACTATTTTTGGACAGTTTTGCGATGCCAACTTCGTGGGTTCGTATCTTCGCCGTATCAGCTCCGTTTTGTGCGCTACCAGTTCCGGTGCACAGCTGGTATAACCCTCTTCCTGCCCCCTTTAGATTTTATTTCAGTTTGAGCTTGTTAGGTCGGTCGAATTCGACGCCAAAGTTGGCCGTTCGAATTCTTAGTGTTGCACTTGTTAAATTCTACTTTTGAACCCGGGACTCCGGATTCAATTTCTGACACCACCAGTAGACTCGTGGCGTCGTTCTGGCATGTTTTCATATAAAGTTTGCTTGATTTGGAGAACGTGGGCCCTGGCACATATTTCGGTGCAAAGCGGGTCCCACTTTCTGAGTCAACGGGACTTTTGACGCCGGCTCATCGGAATCCAATTCCGGATATACCGTTGAGTTTGTATCGTCATTCTGGACTCGTTGACATATAATTTACTAGGTTTTAGTGGATATTGGTTCCGGCACGCATTTCGGTGCAAGTCGAATACCAATATCCGGGTCAGCGGGTCATTTGAGTTCGACTCGTCGGAATCCAATTCCGTATATCGTTGAGTTTGTATCGTCATTCTGGACTCGTTGACATATAATTTGCTGAGTTTTGAGGACATTAGCTCCGACACGCTTTTCCGTGCAAATTGAAATTTCAATGTCCTGGTCAGCGGACCAATTTGAGATCGGGTCAACGAAATTCAATTCTGGATATACCGTTGGATTCGTATCGTCATTCTGGATTCGTGGACATATAATTTGTTAGATTTTGTGCACTTTATTTTGGCACATTTTTCGGTGCAAAGTGTGTCCAACGGCGGATACCACTTTGGCCCGAAATTACCTTTTTGCTCATGTGTCCAAATTGGACTTTTGGACAGGCTATCCTAGCTGATTTGACCATTCTGGACACGTTGGTGATGGTTGTTTCACCATCCGACAACTTCTGTAGGTTTTCACCCTATTATTATAATTCTTCTCCTTTTGTGGTATTTTGAGTTCCATCAATTCCGGTGATTTCACATTCACTGAAATTGAATGTGTTGACCCCGTAGATGTTTATAGAGACTAGCCTTGACCCTGTTTGACCATGGTTGACTGCTTTGACTGAACGTCGAAGTAGAGTCAACATTTGACCTAGTTTAACCTAGAGTTGACCATAGTTGACCAGTTGACTAAATGTCAACTGTAAGTCAACCATTGACCCAGTTTGACCTAGTTTGACTTGGTTTGACTTATTGTGGCCTAGTTTGACTTAGTGGACTGAGTCTGACCTAGATTGCGTAGCTTATACTATAGAATCAAGCGTAACACTGTTGAACCCTAATTAGTTTATATATATCTTATCTTTAGGTCTGTGGCATCACTCTGAGCATCGACCCCATTGACAGCTCAGGACCGCAGGCTCACTGATAGTTTTCATTGTCTTGATATCTGCTATATCCGATTCAGTCGTAGTGTCTTACTTGATTCTCAGTCACGATAGTTCACGGACTAGTATATACCGGATTCCTGTCATGAGATGTCATTCTTGGATTTCTTGGGATACTGGTACTTGCTCGATCTTGTTCTTGTACTTGTATTGACACCGATTCCTGAGAAGGAGTAGCTACCTTCTTAGGGAATCTCGTGCCATGACGTGTTATGTCCGGATCCGTATACTACTCGGGGATGGAGAATATTATAGATAGTATGATCAATGCCCACCTTGAGTTACTACTTGTATCATAGCTATACCCTCACCTCACGATGGGTATAGCCTGACATGTGCTACTACTTGCTCCATAGCTTACCATCCCAGCCGGGCCGAGTCCACGTACTTGTAGCCGGTCGGCTGGAAGCCTGATCTTGACCCATACCGATCACATTATGCTATAATATTCTAGGCACATTTTATATTTACTTTATCTTATCATATATCCTATTCTGTTCTACATTCAGTACTTTCTCACCATGCTATGATATTCAGATTACTCACATGTTCTATATGCCATTATATTGTACCTTGATTGGAGACTAAGCTCTGTTCGGGAGAAGAGTTACAACCCCGGTCCTTGTTTGGTTTAAGGGTTGTAACTCAGCTTCCGAACGGTTCCCAAGTCTTCATATATCTTTGTCTTGTAGTTCATTATACTGTCTCTTATAGAATTTATCAATTCACATGGAACTGCTGTTAGTGCTTGTACTTGCTCATTTTCCTGACAGGATACCGTTGATAATATTTTAGGAGTAGTTGTGCCATTAGTGGACTTCATGATGTTGCTAGCTGAGGGGATCTCACTATTCTTCTATGTGAGTTGCCTGGTAGTTATCCTTAGTTGTCTTATTTTCCTTCTTATTTCCTGTCTTATGATTCCTTCTAGTAGTTTCTAGTTGTTTTGTGTGCTTTAGTTATCTTTCTTGTCTTATCATCCCTAGCTGTTGTGATGTGACTAGAGTATATTTATAGTTATAGGCCTTCTAGACGTGGTGTATATTTATTGGGTACTAGACAGCGTTCTACCCCGATACTGCGGCGTAGGCTGGGCGTCGTCTACGTATTCGTACCCGTATATCCGGGTGTGGGTCGTGACAGGAATGATGAATGTCAGAAAGCATTCGATGATATAAAATAATATCTGATGAGCCCCCCAGTATTGGTACCTCCCATCTCAGGAATACCGTTCCTCCTATATACCCGAGCAACGAGTCATTCATTGGGTGCACTGCTCGCTCAAAAGAATAAAAATGGTCATGAACAAGCCATTTACTATCTCAGTCGTACTATGACCGGAGCTGAACCTCGATATTCACCGGTCGAAAAAGAATGTCTAGCCCTGATGTTCGCTGTCCAAAAGACACGACATTATATCATTGGCCAGACCATTCATGTCATTTCCAGGATCAATCCTATACGGGTCATGATGAAGAAACCCAGTGTTTTAAATTCTCGATTGGCTAACTGGAGAATCTTACTTGCTCAGTATGATATGTACTATATCCCTCAGAAATCAGTCCAAGGACAAGCTTTAGCTGATTTTCTGGCTGCTCATTCAATTCCAGAAAATTCAAAACTCTATGATGAAATCCCAGATGAAGTCCTAGATTCAAACCAAATTGCTGAAGAAGATCTTACTTGGCGTCTATTCTTTGATGGAGCTTCAAGAATAGGTCCTAATGGTGACATTGTCGCTGGGGTTGGAATCGTTCTTGTGTCGCCAGAAGGTCTTGCTATCCAAAGAGCTTATTCTCTCGATCAACCATGTTCAAACAACGTAGCTGAGTACAATGCACTGCTTATTGGTCTTCAACTCGCTAAACATCTGAATATTCAACATTTGGAAGCGTATGGAGATTCTAAACTCATTGTCAATCAGATAAGGGGTACTTATGAAGTTCGCCATCAAGATCTAGTTCTTTATCATAGATCGGCTATATCTATGGCTTCTTCATTGAGCATGTTAGGCGAGCATGTAACACAGAAGCTGATGCTCTTGCTAATCTTGCGGCAGTGTTAGCTATTCCAATTAGACATCAACAAATGATTGTTGTCTGCAATCGAGAATTATTTCATCTCGAAAACAATCTAACTTTAGGACTTCCAGTTGACATTGAAGAATCAATATCTCATGATGTCAATGCAACAAGAGGGTTTGGATTAAGTCATAAATCATTATCATCTTTATCTGATTCTAGCATGGAATTCATCTTCAGTAATTCAGCTGAGACTTAGAATACGGATAAAGATTGTAGACTTCCTTTCTTAGATTTCGTATTGTATGATATTCTTCCAGATAATCCGAGTGAGGCAGCATCTGTCAGACGACGATCACTCAGATTCTATTACAATCATACTACAAAAACCTTATATCGTCGAGCTTATGATGGTTTACTTCTTCGATGTATTGCCGGTGATGAGGCTCAACAAATTATTCGCGAAGCATATGATGGAATTTGTGGAGCACATCATCCTGGACCAAAACTTCAAGACCGTATTCGACGTATGGGTTATTATTGGCCCACTATGGTATCAGATGCCATCGAATATGCAAGGAAGTGTAAAGCTTGTCAAATCCATGCAGATTTTATTCATCAACCCTCAGAATTTCTACATCCAACGGCAGCATTATGGCCCTTCGAAGCTTGGGGCATGGACATTATCGGTCCGATCAATCCGCCGTCATCAAAAGGTCATCGGTTTATTCTCGCAATAACTGATTATTTCTCCAAATGGGCCGAAGCTATTCCTTTATCTGAAGTCAAAACTTCCAATGTCATCAACTTTATCAAGCATCATGTCATCTACAGATTTGGTGTTCCCCGACGCATTATTCATGATAATGGACCACAATTCGTCAGCCAAAAATTTACTCGATTCTGTGACGATCATCGAATCAACAATGTGGCTTCTACCGCATATAATCCGGCAGCTAACGGATTAGCAGAAGCTTTCAACAAGACCATCATCAAACTCTTAAAGAAGTTTGTCTCTACTAACAAACGTAATTGGAGTAAGAAACTCGGTGAATGTTTGTGGGCTTACCGTACTACAGTTTGTAATGCTACTAGATGTACACCTTTCTCTCTGGTGTATGGATGCGAAGCTGTTCTTCCATTAGAGATTCAAATTCCTTCTTTAAGGATAGCAATCGCTAATGAACTTACCACCGAGAATAATGATCGTCTTCGACTTCAGGAATTAGAAGCTCTGGATGAAAAGCGATTATCTGCTCAACAGAATATCGAATTCTATCAAGCTAGAATCTCAAGAGCTTTTAACAAGAAAGTCAGAGTTCGAGCATATCAAAAAGGAGAACTTGTTCTAACAGTCAGACGTCCTATGACTATGACTCATATGAGCAAAGGCAAATTCGACGCAAAGTGGGAAGGTCCCTATGTTGTGAGCAGAGTTTTCTCAAATGGAGCTTATCAACTCTTAGAACTGGATGGTCGAATTGCTATGATGCCTATTAATGGCAAATTCCTTAAAAAGTATTATGTATAAATATAAATACTTGTAAATCATCAGACAAAGTTCAAGTTCATGAATAAAATTCAAATGTTATTTCATCATATGATAGTACATGATATTAAAGAAGGTCACTATCATCCTTCTCTACATTTGGACGCGGACCGCTGCCGTCCTTCTAGAAAACGCGATCAGCAAAAGAGCTGAAAACTTCTTTGCTGGAACCCACGAGAAATTTGCAAGCAGCCATCCTCATGGCTTCCTCTTCTTCAGTCCTTCCTGGATCAAGCAGAAAGTCCAGAATATCTCGTGGTGGCTTGGGTGTAGACGAACCTTCGCCTGCTTCTACCTCCTTCGGCTGAACTGGATCGGCAGGGCGTTCTTCAGTGCCCTTCTGAACCTTCGGGGCGATTTTAGCCTTCCTGGATGCTTCTTCAGACGACATTTTTATGTTGAAGAGTAGAAGTGTTCGTTCTTGTCAGATTTCTGCTATATTTATAGGCAGAAGTTCCTCAAATAATGAAGCGACACATTCAGCCGACGGTTCGCCCGTTCATTAATGCCTGACGGTTCATTCGTTCATTTACCACATTCATCCGACGGTTCGCCCGTTCATTAATGCCTGACGGTTCATCCGTTCATTTATCACATTCATCCGACGGTTCGCCCGTTCATTATAATCCGACGGTTAACCCGTTCATTCATCATCATCTGACGGTTCATCCGTTCATTATCATTCATTTTTGACGGTTTATCCGTTTATTCCATCATTTATCGGTTTTTCCGTTCATCCACATACATTTACGATTCATCATCGTTCATCATCCATGTCAGTATCATATTTATGAAAATGATATCTAGTCTTTTGATTCTCGAGTCCAAAGATCATGAAAAATTGAGTTCAAAGATATTTTTATGTCTGAATTCTATTTTTTCTAATCAGTATTAAACTAAGATCATCTCTGGTTTAATATCATCTGATAGAATTACAAAGTTCATTTGTATATTCTATTCTATAGAAATGTGTCATGTATTATTTACCTCTGAACATATTTTCTATAAATATATCATAATCAAAACAACACAGTTAAAAATCAGATCAAAAGTTCTCATTCGTCTTCATTCAAAATCAAAATATTGATTACAAGTGAAAATGTAAGAGATCTATTTATTAGGAGTTATTAGCTCCTTAATACGATCAAGTATAGTACTCATTTTCAACATGAGCTTTGCGAACTCTTTCTGCTGCTTCGACTGTGACATTTTGTTCATCAAAAGTGATAATAACAGATTGGCGACGGTTAACTTCTTCAATTTGCTCTGCCTGCATCTGCTCTCGCTCTTGTTGAAGAAGTTGACAACGTTCAGTTTCAGATATACGAGCAGTAATGACTTCAGCTTGCTCCTTTTCCATGAGGGCAATTCGCTCCTGAAGACGAGTCAGTTCCTCTTTCAACTTCTTGAGCTCTTCAGCTTTTGACATTTCATCCTTCTCCAGAAGTTCTACTCTCTGACGAGTAGCTAATATTTCTTCACCCTTTTCTACTAACTTCTCAGATGAAGAAGCAAGAAATTCTTCTAATGCAGCTTGCTGGGCCTGGGCCTCATGCTCCAATTGACTGATCTCAGCCACAGTTAAAGATTGAATATCTTCCTTCTTAGTTTCCCAGTATTTTGGAAGGTTATCTCTAGTTCATCCAGGAGATGTTCGAAGAAGATACATTGAGATTCGCAGCCAGCATGTCGCAATACCAGGAGCGGGAAATTGACCACCATTCGGAGCTCAGAGAAGGGCATAGTTTCATCTTTCAAGAAACGCCTGGAGTACGTATCCAGATATGAATAGATGATATCTGAATACATCCCCAGAGTCCTTGCCAATCCTGTCTCAAACCCAGGAGTTGCTGTCATTATTGAAGAAAAAGCTTGTACGTTTTCAATCCTGGAAATTGAAGTATGTGCCACTGGAGAAGTTGGCAAATGCGAGCTCCCTTCATCAACCTCAGTTTGAATAAGTAGAACATGAGTCGAGCTCATTGCTGCAGCAGTTCCTACTAGTCAAAGAAAAAAATAATCAGCATATAAAGAAAAAGAAACAGTAGAAATAGAATTTGAAATAAATTCTACCAGGCTGAGGTTCATATTCTATATATTGAGGGAGTCTTGCGTCTTCTCGTAGCCGGTCCATGATGGTGTCCGACACATGCTTCATGTGACTGCTTCCAGCTCCAGAATTACTGAGCGCTGGAGCGTTGTTCGGAGATTGAGCAGGTTCGGAGCTGAGTTCCATTCTGTTTCCTCTGACTTTATCTTCATCATAATGAGTAGAAGTGCCAGCATGCCAATCCTCTCCTTCTTCAGCTTCTTCTTCTTCTTCAGACTCTTTTTCATCCCCAGCTTCAGGATGAGTCTCTGATCCGGAGTCCATGATGTTCACATCTTCATCTATTCTTTGAGATGAATGAATATCAGGAACAGTAATGATAGCAAGCTCAGTATTGACTGCCGGTTCAGTCTTTTCTGGAATATCAGTTTGAAGAATGATGTCTTTACAAACATTCTTCAACAAGTCATCAGCAGCTGATAGCTCGGACGTTGGCACGTCTTCATCGCCTCTGGCCAAAGAAATATTTTCTTCAACCTGAGTTTCTGGAACTTTCGGTTGTTTCATAACTTCTGCCGGGGCTGGTTCTTCTTCAGAATATTCAATCTGGTCATCCAATGCCTGGATGACGCCCTCTGTCCCATGCTCAAAAGGGATCATCCTCATCTCTGAGGGTTCAGTAGCTACTCCACTTGTTGTCGGAGCAGTCGTTTCCTGAGCTCGAGTGGACTCTACCTCAGTCCGTTCAGCTGAAGTTGCTGGAAGATGAACATAATCAGATTCTGTTTTCTCAGTGGAAGCCGCTTCATTGATCTCTGGCAAGACCCCTCCACTCATAATCGTTTCGACGGTTCGCCCGTTCATTAATGCCTGACGGTTTCCGTTCATTTATCACATTCATCCGACGGTTCGCCCATTCATTAATGCCTGACGGTTCATCCGTTCATTTATCACATTCATCCGACGGTTCGCCCGTTTATTATAATCCGACGGTTAACCCGTTCATATCATCATCTGACGGTTCATCCGTTCATTTTCATTCATTTTTGACGGTTTATCCGTTCATTCCATCATTTATCGGTTTTCCCGTTCATCCCACATACATTTACGATTCATCATCGTTCATCATCCATGTCAGTATCATATTTATGAAAATGATATCTAGTCTTTTGATTCTCGAGTCCAAAGATCATAAAAAAATGAGTTCAAAGATATTTTTATGTCTGAATTCTATTTTTTCTAATCAGTATTAAACTAAGATCATCTCTGGTTTAATATCATCTGATAGAATTACAAAGTTCATTTGTATATTCTATTCTATAGAAATGTGTCATGTATTATTTACCTCTGAACATATTTTCTATAAATATATCATTATCAAAACAACAAAGTTAAAAATCAGATCAAAAGTTCTCATTCGTCTTCATTCAAAATCAAAATATTGATTACAAGTGAAAATATAAGAGATCTATTTATTAGGAGTTATTAGCTCCTTAATACGATCAAGTATAGTACTCATTTTCTCATCATGAGCTTTGCGAACTCTTTCTGCTGCTTCGACTGTGACATTTTGTTCATCAAAAGTGATAATAGCAGATTGGCGACAGTTAACTTCTTCAATTTGCTCTGCCTGCATCTGCTCTCGCTCTTGTTGAAGAAGTTGACAACATTTAGTTTCAGATATACGAGCAGTAATGACTTCAGCTTGCTCCTTTTCCATGAGGGCAATTCGCTCCTGAAGACGAGTCAGTTCCTCTTTCAACTTCTTGAGCTCTTCAGCTTTTGACATTTCATCCTTCTCCAGAAGTTCTACTCTCTGACGAGTAGCTAATATTTCTTCACCCTTTTCTACTAACTTCTCAGATGAAGAAGCAAGAAATTCTTCTAATGCAGCTTGCTGGACCTGGGCCTCATGCTCCAATTGACTGATCTCAGCCACAGTTAAAGATTGAATATCTTCCTTCTTAGTTTCCCAATATTTTCGAAAGGTTATCTCTAGTTCATCCAGGAGATGTTCGAAGAAGATACATTGAGATTCGCAGCCAGCATGTCGCAATGCCAGGAGCGAGAAATTGACCACCGTTCGGAGCTCAGAGAAGGGCATAGTTTTGTCTTTCAAGAAACGCCTGGAGTACGTATCCAGATATGAATAGATGATATCTGAATACATCCCCAGAGTCCTTGCCAATCCTGTCTCAAACCCAGGAGTTGCTGTCATTATTGAAGAAGAAGCTTGTACGTTTTCTATCCTGGGAATTGAAGTATGTGCCGTTGGAGAAGTTGGCAAATGCGAGCTCCCTTCATCAACCTCAGTTTGAATAAGTGGAACATGAGTCGAGCTCATTGCTGCAGCAGTTCCTACTAGTCAAAGAAAAAATAATCAGCATATAAAGAAAAAGAAACAATAGAAACAGAATTTGAAATAAAATTCTACCAGGCTGAGGTTCATATTCTATATATTGAGGGAGTCTTGCGTCTTCTCGTAGCCGGTCCATGATGGTGTCCGACACCTGCTTCATGTGACTGCTTCCAGCTCTAGAATTACTGAGCGCTGGAGCGTTGTCCGGAGATTGAGCAGGTTCAGAGCTGAGTTCCATTCTGTTCCCTCTGACTTTATCTTCATCATAATGAGTAGAAGTGCCAGCATGCCAATCCTCTCCTTCTTCAGCTTCTTCTTCTTCTTCAGACTCTTTTTCATCCCCAGCTTCAGGATGAGTCTCTGATCCGGAGTCCATGATGTTCACATCTTCATCTATTCCTTGAGATGAATGAATCTCAGGAACAGTAATGATAGCAAGCTCAGTATTGACTGCCGGTTCAGTCTTTTCTGGAATATCAGTTCGAAGAATGATGTCTTTACAAACATTCTTCAACAAGTCATCAGCAGCTGATAGCTCGGACGTTGGCACGTCTTCATCGCCTCTGGCCAAAGAAATGTTTCTTCAACCTGAGTTTCTGGAACTTCCGGTTGTTTCATAACTTCTGCCGGGGCTGGTTCTTCTTCAGAATATTCAATCTGGTCATCCAATGCCTGGATGACGCCCTCTGTCCCATGCTCAAAAGGGATCATCCTCATCTCTAAGGGTTCAGTAGCTACTCCACTTATTGTCGGAGCAGTCGTTTCCTGAGCTCGAGTGGACTCTACCTCAGTCCGTTCAGCTGAAGTTGCTGGAAGATGAACATAATCAGATTCTGTTTTCTCAGTGGAAGCCGCTTCATTGATCTCTGGCAAGACCCCTCCACTCATAATCGTTTCCAGGAGTTTATTGCCCTTCATTTTGCCGACGGTCTTCTTGACGTACCTGCCTCTCGACCTCCTTGTTATTAAGGAGCATCGTCTTCATCTGTATCTTCGTATTTATCAGCGGCGTCATCTTCGTCAACTGAGATGCCACCTAAAGATGAAGTGGCAGTTACTGAGACCCCTTTCTTCTTCTTCTTAGATGTCTGAGACTTAGTACTCTTTTTGGAGACTGTCTCAGATTCATCACTTCGCTTCCTCTTAGAAAGGGATACAAATATGGGAGGAAGAACTTCATCAGGAAAATTTCGCTCTTGAAATAAGTCATATAGGGGCTCAACCTCTGCTGTCTCATCTTCAGGTTTCGGAGAAAATCGTTGAATAACAATCTTCTTCTTCGACCTCTTTGATGGAGCTGGGTCGTCTTCCGCAACAAAAGTCTTCAGATGGAAACTCGGCATGAAGGTGCTTGACGAAACATAAAAGCGAGCATATGTGTAAAGCATCTTCGTCCCCGTGCTGGATAAAGGATTAGGCATAGAGAATACAGCTTTTGTATCTCTAGCCGCGAAGTATCTCCAGGCCCGCGCTCCGTCAATAAGCCCTCCACGAGCAGAAAGGCAGGTGGTGGCATTTCCAACATGAAGTTGGTCATATCCGAACTGCCTGGCAAATCGGCTCGGTAGATACGGCTCCAGATACGTCATTTCTTCATGACGGTATACCAGATGAGAGGGCCGGATTCTCTGCAACCACTGAAAGGCTACATCATCTAGCCTGTGCCCTTTATCTCCGTCTATCATATTCAAGGGCATGCTCTCATAACCCAGTGGTGGAGGGACACATTGAATGGACCAATGTGATGCTCGATTCAGAATATTTCTGCATTCTAGAAGAGTGTGAACCTTCCAGAAAGTTTCTCCGGAGTACTTCTCCAAAAAGAGACTGCCACTCCCTCCTGCTCCCGGAGGTATCAGACCGTCGTGATGGAGAAGAAGCCAACCATATAGATATGTGAAGGCATCTCTACTCTTTGGG
>JANAVB010029455.1:0-55397 GCA_029216955.1 Iris pallida | reverse complement strand
TTCTGACTCAAGCTCCCACGTCGACTCTTCGACCGAATGGTTTCTCCAGAGGACGCGGACGAGAGGAATAGCACGGTTGCGGAGAAGTTTATCCTTGCGCTCCAAGATTTGTACAGGCTCTTCAGCATATGACAAGTTTGCCTTCAGATTCAGCTGACCCAAATCTACTACACTCGGATCGTGCACGTACTTTCGTAATTGTGAGACGTGGAAGACGTCGTGTACCTCCGATAATGCAGGCGGAAAGGCAATTTGGTAAGCTACCGGGGTGACTCGCTTCAATATTTCGAACGGGCCAACAAATCTTGGGCTCAACTTCCTTTCTTCGCACCGAACCTGGAAACTCTACGCATGGGCGTTACTTTCAAGAATACATGGTCGCCTTCCGAGAACTCGAGGGAGCGTCGATGCGTGTCGGCATAGCTCTTCTGCCGGCTTTGTGCTATCTTCAATCTCGCTCGTATCAACTTGACCTTCTGCACAGTCTGCTCCACCAGTTCCGGGCCAAAGCTTCATACGGTGCCATTTGGATGCTGGACTGATAGCTATTATTGTATGCAAACTCGGCCAACGTTAGATGAACGTTCCAACTTGACTTCAAGTCGATCGCACAGAGTCGTAACATGTCTTCGAGAATCTGGTTCATGCGCTCTGTTTGGCCGTCAGTCTGAGGATGATAAGCTGAGCTAAACTTCAACTTGGTCCCCAACGCTGAATGAAGACTACTCCAGAAGCGTGCCACGAACCGTCCATCTCGATCTGAGACGATAGATACTGGGATCCCGTGCAGCCGAACTATTTCATCAAGGTATATCTGAACAAGACAGTCGACGCTCCAAGTAACTTTAATGGCTATGAAGTGCGCTGACTTGGTTAGTCGATCGACGATGACCCAGATGGCGTCATTTTCCCCGCGGCGTCCTCGACAAGCCAACAACGAAGTCCATAGTGACATGATCCCATTTCCACTCTGGAATAGCAAGGTTCTGCATCTCTCCGCCTGGTCGCTGGTGCTCGGCTTTGACTTGCTGACAGGCCATACACTTTGACACAAAGAGCGCTACGTCCCTCTTCATGCCGTGCCACCAAAAGACAACGCAGAGTCCTTATACATCTTGGTGCTACTAGGATGCAAAGAATATTTTGTATAATGCGCCTCCGATATTATTTTCTTTCTAAGTCTGCGTCATCCGGAACGCATAGCCGACCCTTCACTCGCAACACACCCCGACTCGTCCTGTGCAAAGCCGGACGCTTTCCCTGTTGATATCAGCTTTCGCATATTCTTCATGTATGGGTCGTCCTTCTGAGCAGACTTGATTCTCTCCAGTAGGCTCGTTCCAGCCGCAGATGTGACAGTTTTACGTCTCTGAAACAAACTCGGAGTTCAATGTCCATTCCTTCTAAGTCATGCAGCAGTCGATCGTTGATGCATAACGAAGCTAAGTACTTCCGGCTCAGCGCATCCGCTACAATATTTTCCTTGCCCGGTGTAGTCAACTGATAAGTCATATTCTTTGATCAGTTCGAGCCATCACCTCTGCCACAAATTCAGTTCTTTCTGGGTGAATAGATACTTGAGGCTTTTGTGGTCCGCATAAATTTTGCACTCCACGCCATAGAGATAGTGACACCACAGCTTCAACGCGAACACAATTGCCGCTAGTTCTTGGTCGTGCGTGGAATAGTTCTTCTCGCCAGAAGCATCCAAATGGCCAGAAGCATCGCTGCATGAGCACACACCCCAAGCCTTGGCCAGAAGCATCGCTGAAGATTTGAAATCCCTCCGTCCCTTCAGGAAGTGGAAGTATCGGGGCCGAAACGAGCCGTTGTTTGAGCTGTTGGAAGGAAGCTTCACAGTCGTCTGACCACTCGAATGCGACTCCTTTCTGAGTGAGGCGAGTCAACAGTGATACAATCTTCGCGAAGTCCTTCACGAAGCATCGGTAGTATCCCGCCAAGCCTAGGAAGGTTCAAATTTTGCTAACTGAAGCGGGCCATTTCCAATCAGCAACTGTCGCAACTTTTTTCGGATTGACTGCGATACCCGCGGCGGAGATGATGTGCCCAAGTAAGACGCTGTTCAGCCAGAATTCGCACTTGCTCCTCTTCGCATACAACTGATTCTCTCGAAGGGTTTGGAGTACCGTCCGCAGGTGCTCTGCATGTTGCGCTCGATCCTCCGAGTAGACGAGGATGTTGTTGATGAAGACTACTACGAATTTGTCAACGAACGGACGGAACACCCGATTTATTAGATCCATAAAGACGGCAGGGTGTTTGTCAGACCGAACGACATTACCAAGAATTCGTAGTGGCCGTAACGAGTACGAAAGGCAGACTTCGGCACGTCATCTAGCTTGAGTTTGAGTTGGTGGTAACCTGATCGTAAATCAATCTTCGAAAACACCGTTGCACCTTAGAGCTGGTCAAACAAGTCGTCGATGCGGGATAGCGGATATTTGTTCTGGACGGTGGCCTTATTCAATTCTTGATAGTCGATGCAGAGTCGCATCGATCCATCCTTCTTCTTCACAAATAGCACGGCGCACCCCCACGAGACACTCGACACTCGGACGGATGAACCCTTTGTCAAGTAATTCTTGTAGTTGTGCCTTTAGTTCCTTCAATTCTGCAGGGGCCATTCTGTACGGAGCTTTCGAGATCGGTCGGGTGTCAGGAAATGTATCGATAGTGAACTCTATTTATCGATCGGGCGGCATGCCGGGTAGCTCGTCCGGGAACACGTCTGGGAATTCTGCCACAACGTCGGTCTGACCCGCATTTGCACCATCCTGTCTCATGTCACGAACGGACGCCAAGTAGCCTTCGCATCCGGAATGAAGCAGCTTCCGAGCAGAAATCGTCGAGATCACCATGCAGGTCGACGATGTTTTACCACACGAATAGCAGAATTCGGGCACTCCAGGTATGCGGAAGGTGACCCTCTTTCCTGCGCAGTCGATGGTAGCATTGCAAGGACCGAGCCAATCCATGCCCAATATGATGTCGAAGTCCTTCATATCTAGAACTATCTTATCAAGACCGATCTTTTGACCCCAATACATATGGTTCCTCTCCCGCAGGCTAAATTTGTGAGTAGTGGCACGCCCGAAGGCATACTTACGCTAAGATCGAGATCTAACGATATTATAGGAAATTTGTGCTCGGCGACGAAGTCCGCCGATATGAAAGTATGCGACGCGCCTGAATCAAATTACACACGAGCAGGTACATGATTGAAATTTAATATACCTGTCACAACAGTGTCGGAAGCGAACGCCTCGTCTCGAGTCAGGGCGAAGACGCGCCCTTGAGCATTAGGACGTCGGTCTTGGTTGTTGGGTTGAGTTGACTGAGGAGGTCGGGGCGCCTGTCCTCAGTTCTCTTGACGGTGTTGTTGTGGCAGGGTGTTACGATTCAATCTTCGGGGGCATTCTCGTGCTTGGTGGCCCCTTTGTCCGCAAAAGAAAAATCCTCCATCGTGAACGGAACAGTCATTGGCATGGTGGCCGTAGTTGTGACATTTGGTACAAGGAAATGGAGGGGTTTGCCCCATGTTACCGCCATGGTTTGGGCACTTTGATGTGTAGTTGTTACCTCCGGTATAGCTAGGACGTTTGTGTTTGGAATTGCGCACAAAGTCTGCAGCAACAGGAGGGTACTAGCTCTCAAGGAGGAGAGCATGATTCAGAGCATCGTCCGTGGTCTTGTACTCTGGGACCCCTATATGTGCACCGATAGAGCGTCGCAGACCCACTTCGAACCGTCGTACACGACACTTCTCTGTAGGAAGAAACGCACCAGCAAATTTGGACAATTTGTTGAATTCTGCGGCGTACTGTTCTACTGTTCGGTTCCCTTGCCTCAACTGCATGAATTCATTCTCCTTCTCTTGGCGAACGACGGAGGGAAGGTACTCGACTTCAAAAGCTTTACGGAACGTGGCCCAAGAGATCGGTGCTGTGTTGTTGTCGCGTCGGATCGCTCACTTGTGCACGCCCCACCTGTCGTGTGCGTTCAACCGTAGTTGAAGTTGTGCGCAGGCGACTTGCTTTGATTCTTCAATACCGAGGAGCTCGAAGTGATCTTCCAGCTCTTCCAACCAGTCGATTGCCATAGAAGGGCCTTCGGTACCGCTGAAGGAAGTGCGACATGCTTTCTTGAATTATGACACTTCAAAGTTGTACTTTTTCGGTGCTGCCGGTTGACGCTCGGGCTCCTCCGTGTCGACTTCAATGGGTTGGACCGTCGGTACGGTAATAGTAGGCGCAGTCACAGAATTTTTGTTGGCCACAATTGTCTGGATGATCTGCAGAGTATCTAGTTGCTTTTGTTACAGCTTAGCTTGTGCGTCGAAGCGAGCTTCGAACTGGGCCTGTCGTGCCTCTGTCTGCTGATGTCGGTTCTCGGACAGTTTATGCTGTGCCTCCATCATACGCAACATCCTCTCAATGGTATTGTTAGAAGGTCCGGCCCGCGAACTACTAGTGCCGCTAGAGGCGCTCTGCTCTTGTTCGGCCGTAGGTTCTGGCACTTTTGCAATACGAAGGCAAACGTATCAGTCTCAAGTTATTACAGACTCATTGTATGGAACAACTTATCTCATCGATGCGAGTTCAAAGGTTTGAAACTCTAGACGCGAGGCCAAAGGATGTAAAGTCGTGCTCTGATACCATTATATCACGCCCCGATTCCGTAGAATCGATAGTCGTCCCCCGGGCGTGATACCGTGCGAACCTAAGTTGCGATCGCACAAGGCATAGTCATAAAGTTATCCGAAACACAACATCAAGTTAGAGTACGCAGAGATAATTGATTGACACATTTGAAATAGAAGTAAACTTTTCATTGATAATAAAACTTTATTTACATTGACTCCATTACAATCATTCCCGTGCGGGCTACAACATGACTCGACTTATAAAACGAACGCTGATGAGATAGCCGTTCCATATATTACATCCCTTTTTACAAGCAAAACAATTACACTTTCCACATGCTATAGAGGGAAGTCGAGTCGCCATCTTTTCTTCTTTCGTACTGAGTGCGGAGTCTTCAAAAGGATTTCAGAAACAAGCCTTCAACACACGGAGGAGGCTTCAAAAGTGTTCGTGCCGCCTTGAGCTTTAAGTGGCACGTCCTTCGTGTTTCGGGGTACCTGCGTGGAGATCGAGGATCAGTATATTATACTTTGTACTGGTGCGTGGCGATTTAAGTTCTAAGCTCTCATTTGGTTGAAGAGTTTATATGACTTAGTGTATGAATGTTTCTAACCATCCTAATGAATTTCAAACAAGCATATGACAAGCATAATGTAAAATACGTTGGAACTTACCCACGGCGGACCGCGTCACGCCTTATGAGACTTACCATGTTCTTCCCTGTCAATTGTTATCATTTACATACCAAGTGCAACATTACGTGTTTTTAGTCACTGACATCACAAGCCATCCTGGACTATAGCTTTGTTAGCCGGGGCCCTTGCAGCGCAAGTAGCGAGCCCCGCTACAAGCCCCCGCTTAACCCGTGCTATCATCCAGCACAGCTATACCGTGTTTCCTCCTAGGCCGAGTCAGTCCCGTGGTCCCGGTTTGTCGCTCGAGGAAACTCTCTCATTGTCGACAAGTTGTCCAATGACCGAGTTAGACTTATTTAGTTTACTCAGGTTGAATCCACAATTTAATTGAGTCATTCTTTTGTTAAAGCATTTCTACAGTTTACAGAGTGTCCGTGCCTTGGCATTTATCATTTCTTCCGCATCATTATTATTGATTGAACTAAGAAGGGGTCGAGAAGGAAAAGGTCAGCCACTCACCTTGAGTTTACTTCAGGCGAGAGAACTTGTTGGTCGTGCTAGACGTCGCCTACACGATTACCTGAAATTGCACAAACAACCGATTAGAACACTGTATTATTCAAGAAATTCGATAGAAAATGCGAGTTCGAAATGCAAGCCATGAAAACTATCGAAAACATTCACGAAAATGCATTCAAAAAACAAAGCCAAAACCAACGCAAGCGATGTAAAAAATAGAGCAACGGGAGGTCTCTCCCGACTCAGCCGCAGAGTCAATCCTTGAGGCGCAACCGCTGAATATGAGACTTGGTTTCGAAGAAGCCATTCCATAACGGAGAATGGATCTTAATTCAACCGTTCCTGTTCGATCGATTCGATCGATCCCGACCTATCGGTCCCGACCGTGTCGATAGCGATAATGTTCCTTTCACGCGCACCCCGTAGACGGAGGACGGGGCACGATGTAGGGACGGGGCACTACACTAGTTAGCTAATGATAGCAAGCCGTAAGACTTGATTGGCCGTGCCTGAATGCTTGCCTCTTGGTTAACATGGAAATTATATTCCACCTCTTGTTTTCATAATACAAGCTCTTGTTTTATTCTAACCCTGTCTTCTTGTTACTTAATCATGTTCATTTTTTATTTCTTCTGTTTATTAACCTGCTGGTTTTAGTTCCTAAGTGAAGTCTCCCTTTTGGCACTTGCTCTTTCTAGGGTCTGATCCAGCTAGTTTTTTATGGCCAGATTTTGGAGTAGCACCCGGAGATCTACCTGCCTTCTAGCCAGATGGTGAACACTAGATGCAACCCTGACAACGAGTGGATTTCTTATTTTGCTCTCCCATTCTATTGTAAAATTCTTTTGAGGCGTTTAGCCGCCGAACAAGGGTTAGCTCGTGTTGAAACTTATATTCTGTCTGCCTAAGGGCTGTAACATGATTGACAAATCTTAGGGTTGATCATGTATGACTTTAACTCTTGCTAGTCTTCGTATTTTATATGAATAGCTTCATGATCATCTGAATATGTAATATTTGGGACGCCTTAATTTTTATGTCTGATGATCTAATATCTTGTAACATTTATTTGCTTCCTTGAGATTGATACACTAGGCTTGTTCTTGACCATAAGAGACTGCTGGCTTGTAGTTAAACCATCATGCATCTAGACAGCCGTGACCGTATTGCGAGGTGAGTTACACTTCAGTGTATGTAGCTGGCTGTGTCAGTCCTCCGCTCTCCAGTATTCTGGTTCTGGGGCGTGACAGAATACTACTAAAGTTTCTATGGGCTGTCCATCCCCACCCCCTACCACACCCACTCCTCCTCTCCCTGTCCTGCTGCCTCGACCCCTCCCTCCCCACCGGCAAGCTCCTTCTCCAGTCGGACCTCAACATTGCCATCTGTAGTGCCCCGTCCCGCTCAGTTAATCGGAGGAATCGAAACGCCGACGGCGTTCGGATTTAGCCTTGCAACGGCTGCTCGAAGACATCGCTCGGGCGAGACGACCGCTCGCTCAGATGGGGTAGTTTTGGTGAACTTGCCTCATCTTAGCCTTCACATAATAAATTACATGTTTTCAACTTGCACAAGTAGGCTTGATAATAAAAGAGACGAATTCACATAGCTAAAGGAAATAATCCCGACGGGTCGAATTGAGTTAGAACATGGAAAGGTCCAACGGTCGGCTTAGAGTTGGTGCACGGCATGCTTTGAAAATGACACTCGATCCTTCGTCCCATAGCTTGGAAGAAGGAAAGACGGTTGAGTAGGCAAAGTTATGAACGTAGCCTAAGTCATAGGCGTCGCTCGCATAAATGCTTCATAAAGCATGCACGGTCACATCGTCCAAGGCTTGGCATAGCCTTGACCCGCCCTATGAGTTAAGTTACGTCGCACGGCTGCTGGCGTAAGTCTAGGCGCCCAAATGACTTGGTCATTCAGAAGTCGAACGCATGTGCGACACGTTTCCGCAATACGAGACTTGACGTAGCCTTTGCTCGTCGAGTCGTTGTGCGTTTAAGTCAGGCAACTTATGTTAGGCTATCAGAGTGGTAGCAAGCACGGTCCTACGAGTTCTACGGCTGGGTATAACCACAAATAATCTTACGGTCTTAAGGCCCGTCGACTTGGGCATGAGTGTCGCGTAGAGCACAATTGGCTTAAGATACGATGCACAGACTTAGTGTTTAAGGCATGAACCACAGTTGATTTAATGAGTTTTGGAGGAAGGACTATCGAATAGGCATTGAGTTGAATGAAATGACATGGCAACAGGGAGAAGGCTCACGGCCGTGGGTCGTCGAAGGATCTCAAAAAGCATCAAGGGAGAAGGCTCGCGACCGTGGGTCGTCGAGGGATCTCAAGGATAGAAGTCTCGATATTGGTTTGAAAGAGATGGTAATATTGGAAGAGGAATGATTGTGTGAGACGTCAGTTTGTGTCGAGTCTTGCATGGTCATTGGACAACTTGTCGAAAAGGGAAAAGTTTTCACGAGCGGCAACCCTGGGCGTCGAGGGACCGCATCGTTCCGGAGGAAAACATGGTATAGCCGTAGCTGGACGAACCGCTCGGGTTATTCGGAAACTTTCTTCGGGGCTAGCTACTTGCGATAAAAGGGTCTTCGAATAACAAGGCTATAAGTCCATGATAGCCTGTGGTGTTAGTGACCAATTCATATAGATGGGTCGGCACGAGCAGCAATCCGCGTGTGTGCCTTTGGATTAGTCTAGTTGAATGTGTGTATGGTTGGAACACAAGTGTTTGGGCCTACATAGTCGACGTACTTTGCCACGAGATGCGGCGTCGGGTCTTAAGTTGTTGGCATATAAGTTGCATAAGTTGGTTTGAGTCATCTTGAGTTTAAGTCAGGAAACGCCGCAAGGCGAAGTCGGTCAAGTGATACTTAGTCCAGAAGTCTTGATTGGGTCTGTTGGTTATCAAAGTAGCGAAGGGCCGCGAGGCGGCGATATGATTGAGTCTCATTTGAGTTGCGAGGTACGGCCTCAACAAGGGTTTGAAGCACGATCACACGAAAATGGATTCTCATCGCGTAGTTGCGTCTTTGATTTTGGTCGTAAGGCAAACACGACTTGATAGGTTAACGTTGAATGTTGCAAGTACGGGATGGTCTAACGACACAAAATAGGCAAGGCATCGGTCATAAAACTGATCCTAAGGCAAGAGTAGAAAGACAATCAAAAAGGGGACTATGTTGCACAAAAGTAAATCAAACGTGTTGGTTTTGTATGGGTGGGCGAAGAGCTCATTCCACCAGTACAGTTGAGTACTGACACCCACATAGTTTACATGTGCAGGCACAGGTAGAAGCTCGTGGCGCGGAGCTCTCTTGGATGCGTCGAGGCACGGAGTTCCTTGGCGATTCGAAGCGTGCGGCCGCATGGAGTCAAGACTTATACGGGACATAATGTATGGACGTCGCCTTCCGAAGCTTCCGCTGGCTCAAGACTTGTATTGAGAGATGAGAGAGAGCTGAGTGACTTGTAATGTGAGATGAGTGAGCTTGAGAGACTTGTAACTTGGCCTTGCGCCCCATTGTAACCTTTGTTTCAATATCAATAAAAGAGTGTTTTGTAATGACTTGTGTTTTGTTCTAATTTCCGCTGCTATTACTCAATGTCCTGCATGGGACTTCTGTGCGACGATCCCGTCGCAGCCGCTGAAATCGGCCGTTATGGAATCCGCCTTGCATGAGCGCAATCTAGGCTCGTGCGACATCACGCCTTAGAGAGGACGATCGTTCCTACGGAAGCGGGGCGTGACATAATGGTATCAGAGCACGGCTTTATGTCCTTGGACTACCGATTGAATTCTTTAACTTTGATGTTTCTGCAAAACTCTGTTGCTTCCGCAAGTTGTTATCGTTGGTGCGCTCTCTCCCAAATTGTCCCACGGGATGTCCATACAATAAGTCTAACTTTTTACAAAACATAGGAGAACAATTTTTGACAAAACAAAAAGATGGTTTGCGTAAGCACGGTTGGCTAAGTCGGGCTGGGCATATACACCAAAGTTGTGTCGACCATAGAAAAGTCGAGTACGGGATTCAAATTATGTCGGACGAGAATGAGTTAGACTTGATTGAGTAAATGGGATGACTATCAATAGGGGTGCTATCGAGCGACGACAACGTCGGTGCGATATAGATGAGCGTGCTTGAAAATTGATGAATGGTTTGAACGAAAAATTTGAAGAAGTCGACTTTGATTCAAATTATAGTTTTGAGGATTTGTTGAATGTCTTCATCCCTGAGTGGTGTATGCGATAGCCTCAGGGATGTCGATCGATCGATTGAGGATTCGAGGTGTCGATGAGTCTATCAGCAAGCGTCGCACATATGCGAAGCCTTAGATTGAGTGAGTTATTGTCATAAAGTTTGATAAGTGGATTCGAACAACCTAGAGATTGACGTGCATGGAACGTGCACGGGATTGAGGATGGTGCGAGTATGAAACACGAAGATAATTGAGTAGATAAATCAAATCGAGAAAAAGCTAAGGTGTAGCGAACGGATGACTTGATCGAGGAAATTGATACAGATTACATACGAAAAGTTAGCACGACAGATAGATAGCGTGCATGAAAGGTTCGATTTTGAAGTTACGTGAATGACTCTAAGGATTGGATTGAATGTTATTCGATGAATTGAGTTAGCAAGGAATGTTGCGAATTGAGAAAACGCGGTGGTCGATGACTTAAGATAAACGGATGAACAATACGTGAAATTGGTTTGAGAAAAATTGATATTGTGAATGATTCGAGGGATAATGACCGAACTTGAATTTGAATATCGAGGAGATTATCCAGTCGGATGATAGCATCATTCGTACGACTCAAAATTGGTTGCAAAGGAAGATCGTCAGGTTACGCATATCGTCGATGGTATTGAGGCGTATCAAAGATCGATATGCGATAACTCGGGGATACTCTGACTCGACGAATGACGATCGTGCAAGTGTTATTGTTCGGTTGGATGCTATACTTAGAATTTTGATTGAGATGGATGAAAACGATTGTGTCTTGATGGTTACGCGGATAACCATAACGTCGACAATCTTGTCTTGTGAGCGCAACTCTAGCCTCGCACATGCGTTACGTCGGATTTGGGGCGATCGTTTCGCGTGAGCGCTGACATGGTGATTCATGTCGCGAGAATAATCGAACTCGGAAAATCAGAACGCGGCAACGTTGATTGTCTCGACTTGTCGGTTTGATGCGAAGGAGAATTCGAGGATGTTAGGACTTGCAATTGATGAATGAATGAAACTTAAGGATTGAGTAGGTCCAATCCGTGCAACGAGAATGAATTAGTCTAGACACAAAACAAGAGTTACGTCCCGATAAGAATGATTATCTCGCGGGAGCGTGCATGGTGATTCGTGCCCACCGTGGATAATCTAACTCGCGTGAGATCGGGGCGCAACATATTGTTAAGTCGGACGACCTTGTGATCGATTACGTGAATTAGGATGAATGACTTAGGGAGTATAAAATGTGAATTATGGTCTAACAATGAATTATTTCGTAGCGTGCTTGACTTAGGAAAGATTAATAGGCAGATTATGTCGGACGTGTTTGAAGAGATAGACTATGCGAAATAGCTTGTTGAACGAACGATATTGATGTATCGAAGATTGGTTGAATGAACTTACAACAGGATGGCTTTGCTGAATGACTCGGACCCCGTACGACGAATATTTGGATGTGCGTAGGAAATCGATGCCTGATGTTTAGAAATCAGAGCGATGCGAGCTTGGGTAGAAAACCCTACACTATCAACTTGGTTTGACCTTAGAATGGGGTCAGTGTTGATATCGTTGTTTGGGAACTGCGATTCCAATACTGACAATTGACTTTAGCCTAAGGAGATTGCCTAACGGCTAGGCGAGATGTCCATGTTGTGAGAGTTAGCATCGGTAGAATTGATTTTAAAGGATTGATGGATGGATCGATAGGTGGAGTTGGATTCACTATCACGAGGCTTGGCTGAAATGCATGTATTTTGGGGACGCCTGGAATATGTGTACGATCCAACCAAGTGATACGTTGAATTCAAGTGAGACTTGAAGAATAGAAAAGTGTCGAGGATTTTGAAATCGTATTGAAGGAAAGATCGAGAGTAGCACGAGCATGGCTCGGATTTGGAAAACGCATTGGCAAAATGTGTGCGAGAAACGTAGGATGTTGAGTCGAGTGATAAGTCGATAAGTGTACTCAGTTAGTTTCGAGACGAAACTTTTTCTGAGTGGTGTATGATGTAGTGCCCCATCCCGCTCAGTCAATCGGAGGAATCGAAATTCCGACGACGTTCGGACTTAGCCTCGCAACGGCTGCTCGAAGACATCACTCGGGCGAGACGACCGCTCGCTCAGGTGTGGTAGTTTCGGTGAACTTGCCTCATCTTAGCCTTCACATAATAAATCATATGTTTTCAACTTGCACAAGTAGGCTTGATAATAAAAACGAATTCACATAGCTAAAGGGAATAATCCCGACGGGTCGAATTGAGTTAGAACATGGAAAGGTCCAACCGTCGGCTTAGAGTTGGTGTATGGCGTGCTTTGAAAATGACACTCGATCCTTCATCCCGTGGCTTGGGAGAAGGAAAGATGGTTGAGTAGGCAAAGTTATGAACGTAGCCTAAGTCATAGGCGTCGCCCGCATAAATGCTTCATAAAGCATGTACGGTCCCATCGTCCAAGGCTTGGCATAGTCTTGACCCGCCCTATGAGTTAAGTTGCATCGCACGGCTGCTGGCGTAAGTCTAGACGCCCAAATAACTTGGTCGTTCAGAAGTCGAACGCATGTGCGGCACGTTTCCGCAATGTGAGACTTGACGTAGCCTTTGTTTGTCGAGTCGTTGTGTGTTTAAGTCAGGCAAGTTATGTTAGGCTATCAGAGTAGTAGCAAGCACGGTCCTACGAGTTCTACGGCTGGATATAACCATAAATAGTCTTACGGTCTCAAGGCCCGTCGACTTGGGCAGGAGTGTCGCGTAGAGCACAATTGGCTTAAGGCACGATGCACAGAATTAGTGTTTAAGGCATGAACCACGGTTGATTTAATGAGTTTTGGAGGAAGGACTATCGAATAGGCATTGAGTTGAATGAAATGATATGGTAACAGGGAGAAGGCTCGCGGCCGTGGGTCGTCGAAGGATCTCAAGGAGCATTAAGGGAGAAGGCTCGCGACCGTGGGTCGTCGAGGGATCTCAAGGATAGAAGTCTTGATATTGGTTTGAAAGAAATGGTAACATTGGAAGAGAAATGACTGTGTGAGACGTCAATTTGTGTCGAGTCTTGCATGGTCATTGGACAACTTGTCGACAAGGAAAAAGTTTCCACGAGCGGCAACCCTGAACGCCGAGGGACCGCGTCGTTCCGGAGGGAAATACGGTATAGCTGTAGCTGGACGAACCGCTCGGGTTATTCGGAAACTTTCTTCGGGGCTAGCTACTTGCGATGAAAGGGTCTTCGAATAACAAGGCTATAAGTCCACGATAGCTTGTGGTGTTAGTGACCAATTTATATAGATGGGTCGGCACGAGCGACAATCCGCGTGTGTGCCTTTGGATTAGTCTAGTTGAATGTGTGTATGGTTGGAACACAAGTGTTTGCGCCTAAGAGTGGCTACAACATTAGCGACGTGCTTTGCCACGAGATGCGGCATCGGGTCTTAAGTTGTTGGCATATAAGTTGCATTAGTTGGTTTGAGTCATCTTGAGTTTAAGTCAGGAAACGCCGCAAGGCAAAGTCGATCAAGTGATACTTAGTCCAGAAGTCTTGATTGGGTCTGTTGGTTATCAAAGTAGCGAAGGGCCGCGAGACGATAAGGGCCGTGAGGCGGCGATATGATAGAGTCTCATTTGAGTTGCGAGGTACGGCCTCAACAAGGGTTTGAAGTACGGTCACACAGAAATGGAGCCTCATCGCGTAGTTGCATCTCTAATTTTGGCCGTAAGGCAAACACAACTTGATAGGTTAACGTTGAATGTTGCAAGCACGGGATGGTCTAACGACACAAAATAGGCAAGGCGTCGGTCATAAAACTGATCCTAAGGCAAGAGTAGAAAGATAATAAAAAAGGGGACTATGTTGCACAAAAGTAAATCAAACGTATTGGTTTTATATGGGTGGGCGAGGAGCTCATTCCACCAGTACAGTTAAGTACTGACACCCACATAGTTTACATGTGTATGCACAGGTAGAAGCTCGTGGCGCGGAGCTCGCTTAGATGCGTCGAGGCACGGAGTTTCTTGGCGATTCGAAGCGTGCGGCCGCATGGAGTCAAGACTTATACGGGACATAATGTATGGACGTCGCCTTCCGAAGCTTCCGCTGGCTCAAGACTTGCATTGAGAGATAGAGAGAGAGATGAGTGACTTGTAATGTGAGATGAGTGAGCTTGAGAGACTTGTAACTTGGCCTAGCGTCCCATTGTAACCTTTGTTTCAATATCAATAAAAGAGTGTTTTGCAATGACTTGTGTTTTGTTCTAATTTTCGCTGCTATTACTCAATATCTCTGTATGGGACTTCTGTGCGACGACCCCGTCGCAGTTGCTGTCACGCCCCAGAACCAGAATATCGGAGATCGGGGGCACGCATAGCCAGCTACACAATCCCAAAGTACGTTAATACTCTGAAATTACGTATAAGCTGTCAAGACATGGGGGTTACTCTACAAGCCATCAGTCAATCCTAAGGTTTAACAATCCTAGGTATCTCAATCATAGGCAATTATACAAGAGCAAGAGTACGATCATCATACATACACTAGTAAGGCGTCCCGAACCATATATACATGAATGATCATGAAGCCAGTACCACAAAACTGATGACTAGCTAGAGTATTGGTCGTATATGATAAGGACTAGCTATAGTCTAGAATACACATATCATGTTTATGTCCGTAGGCTACAATATCCAGGAAAATACCAAAACACGAACTAAACACGTGCTTGGGGCTAAACGTTACAAGAGGAGAATTTACACATATCAGTGGGAGAATAAAAAAGAAACCCACTGAGGCACTCTGGTGCTCCGGCTGGTCACCGTCGAGTAGATGGTACGATGGATCCTTCGGGCTCTTCTATCAGAACCTGGCCATGCAAAACTGGTGGGGTCAGACCCCAAATAGCAAGTACCACAAAGGAGGCCGAACTATGAACTTAAAACCAGCAATCATAGGCAATCAACAGGGAGAGAAAGCAATAAGTAAGGGAGGATCGAGATTCATGCAGTACCAATGCACTTATCCCGAACATAGGAAGACAGTAAGTAAATCAACATTAGACATAAGGTAAACTGGAGAACGTGTTAAATAAATAGAACTAGGCAATATACGAAGAGAGGACGAAGGTACTGTTCCGGAAGCCAGGTTACAACCCTTAAACCAAACAAGTACCGGGATTGTAACCCTTCGCCTGAACAGAACTTGGTCTCTGATCATTTATTGCTAGAGGTGACAATCATTGCAACTATTATACTGGAACAATTAGGAACTGGATCTGGAAAGGTGATATACGATGAGATAACCATATGACTATTCAGATAACCAGGTTACAACCCGTAAACCAAACAAGGACCGGGGTTGTAACCCTTCGTCTGAACAGAACATGGTTTCTCCCACCATTTATCGACAAGATGAAATAAGAAATCAGGACATGTAACAATCATGTACAAGATCAAGACAAGACAAGACAGACTGAACTCCATCCAACATTTACGGCCAAGCAATAAGTACGGCTTGATACTTTAACTAACTAGGGTTATCACATGCCTAGTTATTAGCAAGATGCAGCGAGAAGTCCAAGTCCGATTACCTGTTTGTTACTACCTGAGTGATCCCAGCAAGAAAAGAAAAAGATAGCATGATATAGCAGACACACTGTAGTAAGATACATGTGTCCTAAGGTACCACACTCGACGGCGGGCTGAAAGTGCGCTCATCTCGACGGATAGCAACAAATCCCATGTATATATATATATAAGGCCGAGACCAAAGGGGCAACAGGTAACTGGGAAATTCTCCATGAACTATTTGATCAATCTAGTCATTAACCTAGCCAAATTCAGTATGAATCCCTGACCGTGGTACTCAGGGATCATGCCCTAGACATGATGCAAGACACAACCGGACTAGTAGTTTATACAAGCACAATCATCCACGGTGTCCAGGCCAATGAATTGATTTGTCAAGAGTGCGCCACGACGGGCCACTATTATTATCATTATTACTTATCAAGAGTGCGCCACGACGGGCCACTATCAAGCATTGTCAGGGTACTTGTCAAGAGTGCACCACTACGGGTTACTGTCGAGTCATGTATAGCAGGTCAAGTTATCCGGTCAAGTTATCATGTCAGGAGTGCACCACGGCGGGCCACTATCAAGCATGCTAGTTCCTTGTCACACCATGTGTCACGCCCCGACCCGGAATTACCCGAATCATCGTCCTCGCAGGGGACGTGATGCCGCACGAGCCTGGAGTTACGCTCGTACAAGGCAAGATGACAAGTTCTCAAATGGTTATCTTCTGATTCGATATTTGTAACGAAAGGAAAACAGAGTATACGAAACAATTCTCTTTATTGATATTCGAAACTGAGATTACAAAGGCTTTCGATAGCCTAACAACATATGCCAGATTGGCTACAACACTCAAGTTCTCTCTTGCCTACAAAGGATTTTACCGTTCCATACATCATGCCGTCTATATCTCGGCCGCATCAATCCAGTTGCGTAGTCCGAGCGTCAATGCGATCGCACGCTTCAATGTGCTTCGGCATTCCAAGCCTCAACACGTTCAAGCAACGCTTCGTCGCGAGCCATCCATTCTCTACACCCTGCATAAAGCTGGTGAGGGATCAGTACGTTCGTCCTCGCATGTACTGAAGCAAAGATCATCTTTCCAAACCAACATTTTTATATTTACGTTGAATCATGCAACTTAGCTTATGATCTTGCTATGTTCTCCTTAGGGTAAATTTTATGGCATATTCGAAAGCGTAAAGCATGTTATCATAGCATCATGTTATCGAATTGAATGTACAAGCAAGCAAGCAATCTCGTGTTTGATTCGTGGCACGACTTACCAAGTCGACGCACTCGCCCTTGCGTCCCTTGCACTGACGCAAGGTGAATATGCCGTATTCCTTCCCTGTCATATTATATGTGCATCTCTAAGCAGGATCTCTATGCGGGACGCATCTGCGCCTACACTTTCAATCCATCGTTCCTTAACTATATGAAGGTCGTGGGCGTATCCGTGCCGGAATGGACTAAAGGAGTTTCTCTTTTATCTTTCCTTACTTTCTTTTCTCTCCTTCTTTTCTCTCTCGAATTTGGGTAGCTCGGCGTTTCACGGGTTGGGTTGCTATCCCAAACAACCGAAACTTACCGCGTGCCTACCATCATTTGCGGCTTCTCACATTTACGACCGAGTGCTAATCGGACATTCGCAGATGTGCGCCTATCAAAGATTATCATCCCTCCTAGGCCGAACGGTTCCGGTGCCCAGGCGTGCCCGTTCGGAGGGAAACACCTGCATGGGCTATTATCACGATTAATCTCAAGCCCATCCCATTCGACCATGCAACGCGCTATCATTCAAACAACCAAGCATAGCCTTGAGTCCAAGACTCATACTTTATCATCTCGCGTCTCTTCCGTTAACTTTCTGTGTTCTTATGTTTCATACTTCGTTTCAATGGTTCAATGGCATCGTGCCTCAACTCAATGCTCGTCAACCGAACGACCCGAAGGTCTCGAACACCTTTCGAGGCACCATGTCATATCCGACAGTTCCGCCACATTCATGCCACAACTGTATTCTCTCGCAACGAAGCCATCTTTTATTCTCCCGCACACGTAGGCACGTTTCGACCGTATCCTCCTGTTCTGTAACTTAGCATTCAATGTTCGGGGCTTGCGCGCTAGGGCGCTCGCCTATTGTCTTTCAATGTTCTAGCCGTCTAACTCGTGCAGCAAAGGCACGGTATGGTTCGTGCACTAAGGCACTCGCCGAGTACAGTTATCCCATGTTCTTGCGGCTTGCGCACCGAGGCGCTCGCCTTAGCGATATCTAATGTTCCATAGCGACTCGTGCATATGATGCACGTTTCATTTCAATTGTTCTAACTTAGTGTTCGACACACACTATGATTTATCCCGATCGGACCACGCCCGTGGCGTCGATAGGCTAACTTAGCATACAATGATATATTTGACTTATCGAATGAAGGAGTAAAAAGAAGTCAATCCTTCCACCTTGAGTCGATATGCCTTCGTCGTTTCGCTGAGCCGAAGCGGCTCGATTCCCTAACTTTGTTGTACGGCCACTCTCCTGACTTAGCCATTCGAGCACTTCGTACTTCAATGAGTTATCCGTCCGATTTGCCTTAGCGTGCCCAAGTCTCGGCCCGTCGCAAGGCGACGATTTGATTTTGCGGACCCCTTACTAAATATTTCCAAAAGTCGACCTCTAATATTTTTGCATCAAAGTTTAACATGCACACGAAACCAACTAAAATCAATACTTGCATCGATTCGGACTTGCGCCTTGGTCGATTCGATTTCTTAGAATCTTCGAGCCGATTCAACGCACTCATCCTTCGGGGCAACGCGGCGCTTCGCATCGATTCACTCGATACATTCTTCGGGACAAGGCAACTCTTCGCATCGACATAGTCCGATGCATTACTCGGGTCGACGTAACTCTTCGCATCGACTTAGTTCGATGCGTTGCTCGGGACAACTTAACTCTCGTATCGTTTTGCATCGATATATTCCTTTGGGTCAATGCGACTCGCTGAGTCAACGTTTCAGCGTAATGTGCCGTGCGGAGCGGAGCATTACAGAATATACCACTCAAAACAAGGTTCGTCCTCGAACCAAAACCAACACTCCGACTAAGTGTTTTATAGATCGTTTCACGATCTCGCCCCACAAATGATGTTCGATTTCATAATATCTCGCAAGCTTTTCACTAGCATTTCAATGTCATCCCTGCAGCTCGATTTGAATTTGGATACAACTCGATTTAGATTCGTACCTATATTCAAGGCGTCCCGAAGATATGTGTATTTCGACCAAGTCCAGTCGTAGCAAATTGGAACTGACAGGTAAATTTCAATCCTATGCTTGCCATATCGTACTCTCGATCGGACTTATCCTTAGCAACCGTTCTCGAACTTTTATCGTATACGTATATTCGATACATACTTGATTTCATTCAATAAAGTCACTACATGCGACGCGATTCAAAATCGCATATCTCATTTCGTATGTTTCATCGGGACTACCAACTCTTAGCGTCGCGTCAAGCCGATGCGCATCCGATCGCAAAGATCCTCCGTAATGCCTTGCGTTCGCGTTCGAATTCGTTAACCAACTATTCCGAAGTCTTGCTATGCAACTTATCTCGATACGATTTCCTTATCAACAATTGGGACTACGCCCGTTCGGTGACTTATCTAGCACCGTGCTTAACTTCTCCCGACGCAACTTTAAATTGACATTGCACCAAGGCCACAATCTATCCAACACGAACGTTTACATCAAGGCGACGGTGCTCAAGGCAACGATCGCCTTAGCACGAAGGTCTTTACGACGCAACTTACATCCAATTTCCTAACGAGTAGAAATTTACTAGCCAAATTCCCAACTTATCCGTCTTGCAACATCGAACATAATTTCAATTCACGCAAGCTCAATTGCAAGGTGAATCCGAATCTAACGATATGACTCGTAAGCCATTCCCTTATCGTTCCTTCTCCTGCATAGCACGTTTCTCGCAATCGCCTAGACTTATCGTCATCATGCACCGTGTTATATTTGTTATCGGTGCAATCTCATATGCGATATCGCATGGGTCATCTTACGGTCTGCAGCATTCAATTTGATTTGGCGGTCAAGTCTTCTAGGGTCAGCTGCCCCGAAGCTACGTTCGATAACTGTGGATCATCACCGAAGGACAGTTTTACTACGAACCATGCTATATATTATTTTGGAGCCAAATCACGTTCCGACGATTCTATGCGACTATCCAATTTTGGACATAACCATTTCTATCGGCGCAACTAATGCGCAACTATCCTCCGAGTCAAGTCATGCACTGCCGACGATGATTCCGTAATTTTACGAAACATCTACTCCCATCGAGCTCGAGTCTATCTTATTCGCGGGTCGACACACGAGATGCTATACGTATCGAGCAATCGTCGATGACTTATAGTCCCGTCTTGATCAATCACGAAGTTCATGATCAACCAGTTCGTTCCTTTCTTGTATTGTTATCTACAAACTTTGATAGCTTAAAGCGCACTCTATTTTGTATTCTCACATTGTGTTTACGTTTCCTTACGTATCGATCTCGATACGCCGTATCAATTTCGATAACGTAGGGGTCAACTTTGAACCCGCTTCAACGTCGACTTCTTGCATTACATACTTCTAAGTTCTTTACAAACTTTTCCATACGCATCAACTTGTTTTCCGATTCGCCGCATTCCGCTATACTTTGATAGCGTAACTGAGTTACCGATTATCCAACATCGAACCCTCGAGTTATACGATCACGCCCTCTAAGTTTTGCATATTTTTCAGTCGTACTCAAATAAGTTTCGTCGTAACGTAACCAACTTATTTCTTAGGCACGATTTCTCACGTCAACCAACTCTTCACCGAAGTCGCACATCGTGCGATTCGATTACAATTTGCATCGTCTAACATTCTTATCGAAATCGTAAGTCATGCAATTCGATTCGCTTAGCCAAACAATTCTATCGAGATCGCAAGTCGTGCGACTCATTCGTAAGCTCGAGTTTTCCTTTCCCGTCGATCAGATTATTACGTCAAGGCATAACCGTTTTGCTAGTCTCGGTCGTCCGACCAACTTATAACTTCCGTCCGACGTATCGTTCATCGATACGAGTCTCGCCTTACCGTCCCAACCGATTTTCGAAGAACACTTGCACAAACATACCGTCATACAAATTTTCAATCGAGTCTCGGTACTCCCCCGTCTGTTGCAGACAAACCTTCCGTAATTGTCACAACGCGTCGATGCAATTCATCGCACGAGTGTTATACCATATACCACTCGAAATCGATTTATTCATCGCCTACGTGGTATGGCATATACCACTCGGAATTCAAGCCACTTCCCTCGCATTATACTTAGTATAGACCAACGATCTCTTCCGACTCACGATTTCCGCAGTGATCGTGCTTGATCACAACCGTAACTTTGATTCTATCAAATCCGACGCAACTCGGTCAATGTTCTCGTTTGCCAACATAAGTTTGGTATGCAGCCGAACGATTCGTTCTATCGATTTACGATTTCAATACTTTCCTTACTTTGCATCTCGTGCAACAATTTATTTGATATACGTTACACCCCGTGCAACAAATTTTACTTTCGATACGCATTGCACATCGTGCTACGATTTATTTCCGACATTTTATTTCACTTTATACAACGATTCATTTCCAATTTCCTTTGCACTCCGTGCAACGATTAACTTGATATGCGTTGCACCACGTGCAATGATTTTACTTCCAACACGCGTTGCACATCGTGTTACGATTTATTCCCGACTCCATCAATGCCCAAATTCGTTTAGCACATTCGGTATTGGCTTATCACTTCTCACTTTCATTTTAATGCATATTCCCATTAACTCGTTGCACTTCGAGCATCGTTTTATTCCCCATTCAATATGTTACATTGCAACAACGTCTCAAATCGTATCTCATAATTTGTTGTGCTTGTAGCAACTAACATTTTCACGGCTCGTTGCATTCAATGCAATATACCCTTCGCGACTTTCCTTAGCAAACATCATGAAATTTCCAAAACACATGCGGCAAAATTTTATGATTTGTATTAGACTTATTGTATGGAACATCCAGTGCGGCATCGAGTAGAGTCAAGAGTGATATCAAGTGGTGGTGGGCAACTTTTAGAATTGTAATGAAGCGAGCGTCCAGAGGAAATTAAGCCTAGAGCTCTGATACCAATTTGTCATGCCCCGACCCGGAATCACCCGAATCATCGTCCTCGTAGGGGGCGTGATGCCGCACGAGCCTGGAGTTGCGCTCGTACAAGGCAAGAGGATAAGTTCTCAAATGGTTAACTTCTGATTCGATATTTGCAACGAAAGAAAAACAGAGTATACGAAACAATTCTCTTTATTGATATTCGAAACTGAGATTACAAAGGCTTTCGATAGCCTAACAACATATGCCAGATTGGCTACAACACTCAGGTTCTCTCTTGCCCATAAAGGATTTCACCGTTCCATACATCATGCCGTCTATATCTCGGCCGCATCAATCCAGTTGCGTAGTCCGAGCGTCAATGCGATCGCACGCTTCAATACGCTTCGGCATTCTAAGCCTCAACACGTTCAAGCAACGCTTCGCCGCGAGCCATCCATTCCCTGCACCCTGCATGAAGCTGGTGGGGGATCAGTACATTCGTCCTCGCATGTACTGAAGCAAAGATCATCTTTCCAAACCAACATTTTTATATTTACGTTGAATCATGCAACTTAGCTTATGATCTTGCTATGTTTTCCTTAGGGTCAATTTTATGGCATATTCTGTAAGCCCCCTGAATTTCAGGGCTGTTTTAAATTTTTCTAAATGAATTATTATCGATAAATATTTTATTTATTTAATTGTTTTGATTATTTATGTACCTTTCCATGACTTTGACTTCTGGAGCGTCAGGGATGCCAATCTCTGTAAACTCTCTTCACGAGTTTTGAAGTAGGCAAGATTATCTTCCTGTTGATATATCGTGTCCCACTTGAATTCGTTCCCTTGTGCTCTTTTTGTATCGCGCAAGTTCGGGTCAACTTAGACCGATTAATCGTTGAATAATTATTCCCACTTTTATTTTTTATCGTCGTTTGCACGTCCCCGTGACTTTAATTTAGGAGCACCAGACCAGTCGTTTTCCCCAGAACCAACTTCTCATGAATGATCTACTCGAGACGCTCTCCACCCATGACCTTCGTGTCCCACTCAGACACTCCATTTTGTGCTTCATTTTCTTCGCACAACTTCCGGGTCAATTTAGGCCGATTTATTTTCTACCGTGAAACCTGATTTATTTTCCAATTTAATTTCGGGACCCGACATCGACCCAACCTGTCAACCCGAAGTATGGACGTGGCCCACACGAAGCCTACTCCCCGCCTGCAACTTGTGTCCCATTTATTGGAGTCCCCGTATATTATTTATTTTCCCGTGATTATAAATACGTATTAATTTCAATTATTGCACCCTGTCAATTTCGACCCAACCCGGCTCGACCGAACCCGAACCCAAGCTCCATATTGTTCTCTCCTGACTGCCCAAAATACCCCACATAATTTCCCTTATTTTTTTCCCTATTTAAATATTTATTTTTCTCTCTCCACCTTACTAATATTCTATATGTATATATATACATATATATGTATATATCTAATTCACCTCTCTCTCTCTCCTATTATCATCACACACCACCTCACCCCCTCACCTCCACTTTACAAGCACCCCCCAACCGACCTCTTTCTCTCTCTATTTCCTATAATATCTCTCACTCTCTCTCTTCCTATAATAATACACACACACACACACACACACACAAAACCATACACCTCTCTCTCCTCGAAACCACACACACACAACAACACCACCACAGCCGACAGCTCCCAGTCCCCTACAGCCGACCACCTCCCCGAGCACCTCCTCCCTCTCCTCCTTCTCCTCCTCCTACATCATCTTCATCACCATCATCAATCTTCACTATCATCATCACCACATACTCCATCACCACCACCGACATTAACACCACCATGCACCACCACCTCCACCACCCGCACAGTCGCCCCTGCCGTGCCCGACGCTGCGCCGCCGCCCCGATCGGCCGCAGCAGCAGCTGCGCCAGCGACAGCAGCCGCGGGCGTTCATGCACGCGCGCGCGCACGCGCGGATGTGTGTGTGGCCGTGCGCCACCACGTGGCCGGCCCGCACCACCGCGGGCACCCCAAAACTCCGGCGAGCCCCCGGCGACCTCCCCCAGGCCGTCACCTTCCTCCTCGGCGCGACGCATGGGCTATTCGTGCGTTTACGTCGAAATCCCGTCGACGCGCGCAGCGGAAACAGAACACAGAATTCGCGTTCGGGACAGCGACTTCGCGCATGTTTTTCGGGAGATCCGACCGTTGGATCGGCGAACTCCTTGCTCCGTCGCAATTTTGGTATATCCATCTTCACTCCTGTCAATTTTGTCCGTTAATTACGTCGTTTGATACCACAAAACTGGCCACCAAGTTGACGTTTTAAATTAAACTATTTTTGGACAGTTTCGTGATGCCAACTTTGCGGGTTCGTATCTTCGTCGTCGCAGCTCCGTTTTGCACACTGTTAGTTCCGGTGCACAGCTGGTATAACCCTCTTCATGCCTCCTTTAGGTTTCGTTTCATTATAAGCACGTTTGGTCGGTTGAATTCGACGCCAAAGTTGGCCGTCCGAATTCTTTAATTTGCACTTGTTAAATTCTATTTTTGAACCCGGGACTCCGGATTCAATTTCTGACACCACCAGTAGACTCGTGGCGTCGTTCTAGCATGTTTTCATATAAAATTTGCTTGATTTGGAGAACGTGGACCCTGGCACGCATTTCGGTGCAAAGCGGGTCCTACTTTCTGAGTCAACGGGACTTTTTGACGCCGGCTCATCGGAATCCCATTTCGGATATACCGTTGAGTTCGTATCGTCATTCTGGATTCGTTGACATATAATTTGCTGAGTTTTGAAGACATTTGCTCCGGCACGCATTTTCGTGCAAACCGGACCAAGTGTCGCGTCAACGTATCATTTTGAGATCGGCACATCGGAATCGTATTTTGGACATACCGTTGGGTTCGTATCATCATTCTGGATTCGTGGACATATAATTTGCTAGGTTTTGTAGACTTCTATCCCGACACGTTTTTCGGTGCAAAGTGTGTCCAACGGCGGAAATTATTTTTACCCGAAATTACCGTTTTGCCCCTGTGTCCAAATTGGACTTATGGGTAGGCTATCCTAGCTAATTTGACCGTTCGGGACACGTTGGTGATATTTATTTTATCATCCGACAACATCTGTAGATTTTGATTATGTATTATCCTTAATTTATAATTAATTATTTTTCCAGATATTGTTACTTTCTGGTTTTGGATTTTTATATATATTTTAATTGCTGTAAAAATCTTAGAAAAATTGTATTTAAATACTATGTTAATTTAGATAATTTATTATATTTTATTTCGTATTTAATAAGTACTTTTGGTATTTTATAAAAATGGGAAAACATAAATCATTTTTGAGATACATGTTTTGCTGATTTTTAATAGATATTTATGAGGGTTTAAAAAATCCCAGAAAAATTAGTATAAATTTCTATAATTAACAAGGATCATTTTGATACTTTATTTTATATATATTTGAGCTTTTTATCTATCTCAAAAATTGTTGGAACTCAATGTACAGTTTGATTTATTTATTGAATAATTACGACTTTTAATATTTGTGTTGTTTTGAGTTATAGACGTATTGGACCTCACCCCGCACTAGTGTAAAGACCCCAGGAAGTTAGTTTGTGTATAGTGGCACTTCACATTAGACTTCTATACTAGGTCCCCACTTAGTTAGTGTCCAGTTAAGAGTCGTGTCACACCACTAGTATATTGTTGATCATAGCTTAGAACTGAGTTGTATATCATTATTGACAGGATACCGGACATCTATACCTTCATACTAGTATTCTTGCTTTGCTCGAGGCGAGTACATTCTCTGATAGTTCTCTCATTTATTTGTCAATTACTGTATTTCAGTTCTAGTTAGTTCTATGTGATTCTCTGTATCAACACGTATGGATATTTCTGGATTCATGTATGCGACACATACCTTACTTACTGATCTCTATTATTGAAATCTCTGGAATCATTCCGGAATCATTTTGGAATCATCATTTGGCCGGACTCATCTCGATTCTTGTGTCTTGTACTGGATTCACTTGCTGGACGGGAAAATATTGAGTAAGACATGTAGACATACCCCAAATCTGGAATCTCCCACAGGAATCTATCGGAAGCATAGCCATCTCTTGCCTGATCCGTAAGAGATGTGCCTGATACCTACAGCCGTTTACATGTCGACCTCGGTATTTTAAAACACACTGTTAGATCATAGTTGGACTCGCCCTGGATTCATTGATCACTGTTGGCCTCATCTTGTACTGGAAATCATCTGGTATCGGATTATATGGACTGGACTCACACTGGGATTACATTAGACTTATATCGTACTGTCTGGACTCGTACATATTATTCTAGTTCAGTTAGCTTTTATTACAGCCTTCATTGCCATGATTCTTCTCTTGTTTTAGTTACCTTTCTTTTCTTGTATCTTACTGTTTCTCTATGCCATTATTACCTGTATAAAACTGCCATGCTCATCAATAAAACTGTCTATAACTGCTTTATAGTTCCTTGTCATTTACATGGGTTTTTCTAGATGAGTTGTACTCGTTTCCGTCCTGATTGGACCTGTTGAAAATTACAGATGATAGTCCTGAGATACATGCCCTACTTACCATGGACCTGGCCTTAGCTCCAGAAGAGGCCCCAGCGGGGAACCTTACTTAGTTATCTTTCATGTGTTTAGTAGACTTAGACTTTGTCTGTTCTTATATTTGGATACTGGACTTTGTCTCCAGTTAGATACTTATAAAGTGTATTATTAAATCTGTGTTTGTTTATCTTCGCTTATAGATGTTGTGTTGTGATGAACCTTTAAATGTGATTTTAGAACTGTTAGCAGCTTAGATCCTTTATTGTTTATTCTAGAATAGCTTACTGCGCTTTAACCAAGCGTAGGCTGGACATGGCTCGGCCCAGCCCAACAATTTGGGTATCGGGTCGTGACATGTTTTTTTTGGTGGCCCATGCAGGTCCAGACTTAAGTTGTTTGGTTACGTTATTGTACCAAGCATGCCTGCAATTAGGATCTAGGACAACTTGATAACACTAGGGATAAACATTTAGAACACTTAGAGGATTTCTAGGATTGCAACATAGGAGAACTCATCACAGCATAGGATCGTTAGCTATAATTAGCCTCTTGTTTGTATTTCAGTGGATCAATTTAGACCAAGTTTGTACCCTTGGAATGACCCCTGAGGATCTTACTCTAATCTTATCTCGAAATCTGTTTTCACCTATTTTATTTGCTCTCCTCTAAATTCGTTGTTGAATTTAATTTCTGATTTTCGTTGTTGAAATTGATCTTGCATCGTGATAAATTTTGTGGATTGAATTATGATATATCATGATAAGGTAAACGTCTGCTTTAGTTATGGAGTTTAGAATTTATCGCAGCCATATTAGCTGGTATGACAAAAACATAGAGCTGATTTCGGATATACTATCCTATTCATAGAATTTAGATTTTCTCGCAGCCATAACCGGTTGGCGTGGCGAGGATTCTAGATAACGTGATTATAGGGTGTATACCTTAGTTATGACTCTACCGTTTATTGCATATAAGCTTACTGGTGTGGCAAAAATTCTGGCAACATAATTTCAGGAAGACGTATATGGTTATCAGATCATGTCTCAGCTTGGTTCACTTCGTTATGATCGATTGAGCAAGAATTAATTCTTATTATCGTTCTTCTTCGTCTTGATTAACTCTGTTCTATCTACATCTACAACTAGAATTACAGGTTCTCTAGGACTCGCCAATAGGATTGCTTTCATGTTATCTTTTGGACATAATTATTTTTGTGTTCCATCTTTCCTATGACTCGACTAAACTCTTCTTTGTTAACCTCTTGGGTAATTCTTCTCGTTATGTTTCCCGTTGTCTTCATACCATTCTTGGAGATATTTCGATAAACTTTCCCGTCTTGCTTGACCTTTAACTTGTTTGGACACTATTATGGATTGCTTGACCCAGTCTTAGGCCTTGTTACCTTATATTTAATAGACGACCGAAATAGCCAAACCTTGTTGACTGATCCTGTAGTATAACTATAAATGTATTGTGTGATTGTGATAAATACTTTTCCTAGGGATTGGTTAGATTAAGCTTATAGGACAAGTATAAGCGACTGACTGTAGTAAACTTGGAAACCATTAAGAACGATTGTATTGATAGTATGACTTGATGATAGGGTATCTAAGATGGAGAAATGAGATATTATATTGTTATGACTATGGATTGAGGATTAGAATCTTGTGCTTAGCAGTTTGAGGATTTAGCATTTGTAGAATTTTGGTTGGTTATCTATAGCTAATTACATGTGATTAGAGGGTAGATCGATATGTGGATTGATATAGAATAAGTTAGAATGAGATATGATATTGCGTACGAGATCGGAAAGATATCAGTTAAAAAGACATGGAACAAGACAGAGACATATGTACATTGGTAATTAATAAATCGGGAGTTTTGAAATCGAGGATTTGTATTCGGAGGACTTGTTGAGTAAAAAGAAGAAGGCTCTACGCCAAGGATAAGAATTGAACGTATGATTTCAAGGAGAAGCTGTAGGAAAGGATTGACGACAAATGATGCTAAGGAACTGTGGATTGATAGAATATGGATACTTAGGATACGATAAGGAAATCCAGTATTTACAATTAAGATTGGAAATATGATTGATGATTAAGCATTTTAGGCTTATAGACAGGTCCAGAGAATGACCTATATTTTAGGGTATACGTTAATGTTCATTGATAGTATGGAAGATTCTAAAGGATGTATAGCGTAGTCTATGATAGAAGGACTTTGATTGAACCTGAACCAAAAAGTTTGTAGGAGAAACAAAAGAGATGATTACAAGGATAGCAGATTGAGTTTTGTAGCCAGAGCAGCTACATGTTATAGTTTGACCGGTTGGATGATTTTTAATTTCGAGGACGAAATTTTTGTAAGGTGGGTAGGATGTAAGCCCCCTGAATTTCAGGGCTATTTTAAATTTTCTAAATGAATTATTATCGATAAATATTTATTTATTTAATTGTTTTGATTATTTATGTACCTTTCCATGACTTTGACTTCTGGAGCGTCAGGGATGCCAATCTCTGTAAACTCTCTTCACGAGTTTTGAAGTAGGCAAGATTATATTCCTGTTGATATATCGTGTCCCACTTGAATTCGTTCCCTTGTGCTCTTTTTGTATCGCGCAAGTTCGGGTCAACTTAGACCGATTAATCGTTGAATAATTATTCCCACTTTTATTTTTATCGTCGTTTGCACGTCACCGTGACTTTTAATTTAGGAGCACCAGACCAGTCGTTTCCCAGAACCAACTTCTCATGAATGATCTACTCGAGACGCTCTCCACCCATGACCTTCGTGTCCCACTCAGACACTCCATTTTGTGCTTCATTTTCTTCGCACAACTTCCGGGTCAATTTAGGCCAATTTATTTTCTAACCGTGAAACCTGATTTATTTTCCAATTTAATTTCGGGACCCGACATCGACCCAACCTGTCAACCCGAAGTATGGACGTGGCCCACACGAAGCCTACTCCCCCGCCTACAACTTGTGTCCCATTTATTGGAGTCCCCGTATATTATTTATTTTCCCGTGATTATAAATACGTATTTAATTTCAATTATTGCACCCTGTCAATTTCGACCCGACCCGGCTCGACCGAACCCGAACCCAAGCTCCATATTGTTCTCCTCCTGACTGCCCAAAATACCCCACATAATTTCCCTTATTTTTTTCCCTATTTTAAATATTTATTTTTCTCTCTCCACCTTACTATATTCTATATGTATATATATATATATATACATATATATGTATATATCTAATTCACTCTCTCTCTCCTATTATCATCACACACCACCTCACCCCCTCACCTCCACTTTACAGCACCCCCCAACCGACCTCTTTCTCTCTCTATTTCCTATAATATCTCTCACTCTCTCTCTTCCTATAATAATACACACACACACACACACAAAAACATACACCTCTCTCTCCTCTAAACCACACACACACAACAACACCACCACCGCCGACAGCTCCCAGTCCCCTACAGCCGACCACCTTCCCGAGCTCCTCCTCCCTCTCCTCCTTCTCCTCCTCCTACATCATCTTCATCACCATCATCATCTTCACTATCATCATCACCACATACTCCATCACCACCACCGACATTAACACCACCATGCACCACCACCTCCACCACCCGCACAGCCGCCCCCCGCCGTGGCCGGCGCTGCGCCGTCGCCCCGGTCGGCCGCAGCAGTAGCTGCGCCAGCGGCAGCAGCCGCGGGCGTTCATGCACGCGCGCGCGCACGCGCGGATGTGTGCGTGGCCGTGCGCCACCACGTGGCCGGCCCGCACCACCGCGGGCACCCCACAACTCCGGCGAGCCCCCGACGACCTCCCCCAGGCCGTCACCTTTCTCCCCGGCGCGACGCATGGGCTATTCGTGCGTTTACGTCGAAATCCCGTTGACGCGCGCGCGGGAACGGAACACAGAATTCGCGTTCGGGACAGCAACTTCGCACGTGTTTTTGGGAGATCCGACCGTTGGATCGGCGAACTCCTTGCTCCGTCGCAATCTCGGTATATCCATCTTCACTCCTGTCAATTTTCGTCCGTTAATTACGTCGTTTGATACCTAAAAACTGGCCACCAAGTTGACGTTTTAAATTGAACTGTTTTTGGACAGTTTCGTGATGCCAACTTCGCGGGTTCGTATCTTCGTCGTCGCAGCTCCGTTTTGCACACCGTCAGTTCCGGTGCACATCTGGTATAACCTTCTTCTTGCCTCCTTTAGGTTTCGTTTCATTATAAGCACGTTTGGTAGGTTGAATTCGACGCCAAAGTTGGCCGTCCGAATTTTTTAATTTGCACTTGTTAAATTCCATTTTTGAACCCGGGACTCCGGATTCAATTTCTGACACCACCAGTAGACTCGTGGCGTCGTTCTGGCATGTTTCATATAAAATTTGCTTGATTTGGAGAACGTGGGCCCTGACACGCATTTCGGTGCAAAGCGGGTCCCACTTTCTGAGTCAACGAGACTTTTTGACGCCGGCTCATCGGAATCCCATTTTGGATATACCGTTGAGTTCGTATCGTCATTCTGGACTCGTTGACATATAATTTGCTGAGTTTTGAAGACATTTGCTCCGACACGCATTTCCGTGCAAACCGGATACCAAGTGTTGCGTCAACGTATCATTTTGAGATCGGCACATCGGAATCCTATTTTGGACATACCGTTGGGTTCGTATCATCATTCTGGATTCGTGGCCATATAATTTGCTAGGTTTTATAGACTTCTATCCCGACACGTTTTTCGGTGCAAAGTGTGTCCAACGGCGGACATCATTTTGACCCAAAATTACCGTTTTGCCCCTGTGTCCAAATTGGACTTATGGGTAGGCTATCCTAGCTAATTTGACCATTCTGGACACGTTGGTGATATTTATTTTATCATCCGACAACATCTGTAGATTTTGATTATGTATTATCCTTAATTTATAATTAATTATTTTTCTAGATATTGTTACTTTCTGGTTTTAGATTTTTATATATATTTTAATTGCTGTAAAAATCTTGAAAAAAATTGTTTTTAAATACTATGATAATTTAGATAATTTATTATATTTTTTCCCGTATTTAATAAGTACTTTTGGTATTTTATAAAAATGGGAAAACAGAACTCATTTTCGGGATACATGTTTTGCTGATTTTTAATAAATATTTATGAGGGTTTAAAAATCCCAAAAAAATTAGTATAAATTTCTATAATTAACAAGGATCATTTTGATACTTTATTTTATATATATTTGAGCTTTTTGTCTATCTCAAAAATTGTTGGAACTCAATGTACAGTTTGATTTATTTATTGAATAATTACGACTTTTAATATTTTGTGTTGTTTGAGTTATAGACGTATTGGACCTCACCCCGCACTAGTGTAAAGACCCCAGAAAGTTAGTTTGTGTATAGTGGCACTTCACATTAGACTTCTATGCTAGGTCCCCACTTAGTTAGTGTCCAGTTAAGAGTCGTGTCACAACCACTAGTATATTGTTGATCATAGCTTAAAACTGAGTTGTATATCATTATTGACAGGATACCGGACATCTATACCTTCGTACTAGTATTCTTGCTTTGCTCGAGGCGAGTACATTCTCTGATAGTTCTCTTATTTATTTGTCAATTACTGTATTTCAGTTCTAGTTAGTTCTATGTGATTCTCTGTATCAACACGTATGGATATTTCTGGATTCATGTATGCGACACATAACTTACTTACTGATCTCTATTACTGGAATCACTGGAATCATTCCGGAATCATTTCTGGAATCATCATTTGGCCGGACTCATCTCGATTCTTGTGTCTTGTACTGGATTCACTTGCTGGGCGGGGAAATATTGAGTAAGACATGTAGACATACCCCAAATCTGGAATCTCCCACAGGAATCTATCGGAAGCATAGCCATCGCTTGCCTGATCCGTAAGAGATGTGCCTGATACCTACAGCCGTTTACATGTCGACCTCGGTATTTTAAAACACACTGTTAGATCATAGTTGGACTTCGCCCTGGATTCATTGATCACTGTTGGCCTCATCTTGTACTGGAAATCATCTGGTATCGGATTATATGGACTGAACTCACACTGGGATTACATTAGACTTATATCGTACTGTCTGGACTCGTACATATTATTCTAGTTCAGTTAGCTTTTATTACAGCCTTCATTGCCATGATTCTTCTCTTGTTTTAGTTACCTTTCTTTTCTTGTATCTTACTGTTTCTCTATGCCATCATTACCTGTATAAAACTGCCATGCTCATCAATAAAACTGTCTATAACTGCTTTATAGTTCCTTGTCATTTACTTGGATTTTTCTAGATGAGTTGTACTCGTTCCCGTCCTGATTGGACCTGTTGAAAATATTACAGATGATAGTCCTGAGGATACATGCTCTACTTACCATGGACCTGGCCTTAGCTCCAGAAGAGGCCCCAGCGGGGAACCTTGCTTAGTTATCTTTCATGTGTTTAGTAGACTTAGACTTTGTCTGTTCTTATATTTGGATACTGGACTTTGTCTCCAGTTAGATACTTATAAAGTGTATTATTAATTCTGTGTTTGTTTACCTTCGCTTATAGATGCTGTGTTGTGATGAACCTTTAAATATGATTTTAGAACTGTTAGCAGCTTAGATCCTTTATTGTTTATTCTATAACAGCTTACTGCGCTTTAACCAAGCGTAGGCTGGACATGGCTTGGCCCGACCCAACAATTTGGGTATCGGGTCGTGACATATTCGAAGGGCCTCTTGCACGCTCGCCATCTCCTCCGAGGAAGGTGCACGGTTGAGCCAGGTGGGGGAGTAGAGGAGGAGGACCTCGGGAGTGGGGAGGGGTTTGCAAGGGGTGGTCGCAGGGGTGGGGGGGGAAAGGGTGTGGTCTGGAAAATATGGGGAGGGTTATGGAGAATGGGGAGGAAGGAAAGAGGGGTCAGCCGTTGAAATATGGGAGGAGAGAGAAAGGTGCAAGTAATGTTAGGGTTCTTTTTCTTTTATATGGATGACATAATCGGTTTTCAGTTCGGGTCAGGTTTGAGTTTTCAAACCCGACATCCGACCCGAATAACCGAAGTTTTATAACCTCAAACCGAAATTCGAACCAGTTTTTCAAAAACCGAACCGAAGTACAAATTCGGTCCGGTTCGGTTCGGTTTTCGGTTAAAAACCGAAAAATGCTCACCCCTAATCACGATTAATCTCAAGCCCATCCCATTCGACCATGCAACGCGCTATCATTCAAACAACCAAGCATAGCCTTGAGTCCAAGACTCAGACTTTATCATCTCGCGTCTCTTCCATTAACTTTCTTTGTTCTTACGTTTCATACTTCGTTTCAGTGGTTCAATGGCATCGTGCCTCAACTCAATGCTCGTCAATCGAACGACCCGAAGGTCTCGAACACCTTTCGAGGCACCATGTCATATCCGAAAGTTCTGCCACATTCATGCCACAACTGTATTCTCTCGCAACGAAGCCATCTTTTATTATCCCGCGCACGTAGGCACGTTTCGACCGTATCCTCCTGTTCTATAACTTAGCATTCAATGTTCGGGGCTTGCGCGCTAGGGCGCTCGCCTATTGTCTTTCAATGTTCTAGCCGTCTAACTCGTGCAGCAAAGGTACGGTATGGTTCGTGCACTAAGGCACTCGCCGAGTACAGTTATCCCATGTTCTTGCGGCTTGCGCACCGAGGTGCTCGCCTTAGCGATATCCAATGTTCCATAGCGACTCGTGCATATGATGCACGTTTCATTTCAATTGTTCTAACTTAGTGTTCGACACACACTATGATTTATCCCGATCGGACCACGTCCGTGGCGTCGATAGGCTAACTTAGCATACAATGATATATCTGACTTATCGAATGAAGGAGTAAAAAGAAGTCAATCCTCCCACCTTGAGTCGATATGCCTTCGTCGTTTCGCCGAGCCGAAGCGGCTCGATTTCCTAACTTTGTTGCACGGACACTCTCCTGACTTAGCCACTCGAGCACTTCGTACTTTAATGAGTGATCCATCTGATTTGCCTTAGCGTGCCCAAGTCTTGGCCCGTCGCAAGGCGACGATTTGATTTCGCGGACCCCTTACTAAATATTTCCAAAAATCGACCTCTAATATTTTCGCGTCAAAGTTTAACCTGCACACGAAACCAACTAAAATCAATACTTGCATCGATTCGGACATGCGCCTTGGTCGATTCGATTTCTTAGAATCTTCGAGCCGATTCAACGCACTCATCCTTCGGGGCAACGCGGCACTTCGCATCGATTCACTCGATGCATTCTTCGGGACAAGGCAACTCTTCGCATCGACATAGTCCGATGCATTACTCGGGTCGACGTAACTCTTTCGCATCGACTTAGTTCGATGCGTTGCTCGGGACAACTTAACTCTCGTATCGTTTTGCATCGATACATTCCTTTGGGTCAATGCGACTCGCTGAGTCAACGTTTCAGCGTAATGCGCCGTGTGGAGCGGGGCATTACACTATGTCATGTACAATTGTCATTTTTATCATGTCAATCAAATCGTGATTTATCAAGTTCAGGACAAAAGGCGTAAGGATATAAAATGGGCGTATAAAATACACAATAAAGATAAATGTGTACGCCATAGGAACTCAAGTTATACTGAGAGTTATATGGCATGGGCATAATAAATATTAAAATACTCATAAAATACAAGCTATGAAAGAGCCATGTGGCTCGGTATATGCGGCCAAGAAGTGATCTCATGCGGCTGGGGAGGAGAAGTCTAAGCGCCTCGGGATGGAAGGGTCATGCGGCTGGCAGAGGGAGTCGGGTTCATGCGGCTGGGAAAAGAAATCCATGCGGGTCGGGGGAATTAAGAGCCCATGCGGCTCGGAACAAGGACAGCTCAAGCGGCTGGCGGAGGCAGTAGAACATATGCGGCTAGAGGGGGACAGATCCCATGCGGCTGAAGGGGATGAGTCCTTATGCGGCTGGGAAAAGGACTAGTCCCCATACGGCTACGGGAGAGCAATGCCTATGCGGCTCAGAAGTCATGAAGCCCCATACGGCCAGGAATGATACTCAGTCTATGCGGCCAAGAGAAAACGGTCTATGCGGTTAGAACGCAAGGGTCTTATGCGGCGGGCTGAAAGCGAGTCCATGCGGCTAGAATGGTTCAGCCCTTATGCGGCTAGCGGAGTTCGGATCCATGCGGCTTAAAGGGACCGACGCCTATGCGGCTGCAGAAGCAAGGGGGTGCATGCGGCTAAGTGGGAGAAGTCCATGCGGCTAGGAGTGCGAGGGTCTCATGCGGCTGAGAGCGACTTGCCGCATGAATGTTCATGCGGTCAAGTACTGCCATGCGGCCAGAGAACTGTTCTTCTTCTCCAAAATTTCGAGAGAAGAACACCATGAACCCATGCTTCCAAGCTCCATGAAATCTTCATCCAGAGTCCAAATCCGAACTTCCATAAGTCAAAACAGGGCAGAATGAATGCTCTATAACATGGAACCATCAATTGACAAAAATATGCAAGTTAAACAGATCAAAACCCATGAAAACCGAAATCTCTTTAAAGCTAGATCTACAACAATTGAACCATCAAAATGGAAAACTCTAAGTTCTAAAGATGCTTAGAATGTAACAATAAGGAGAATGGAGCAAACGAAATAGAAATCGTCCAACATTCGGCAAGGTGTACTTGCCTCTCTCTCTAATGGCTAGGGTTTGGTGGAAAAGAAATAATGAGGTGAATGAGGAGGGAGAGAAAAAGTGGCTTATATAACAAGCTCAAGTGATCTCCACCATTCATTCCTCTCCACTCAATCTAAACCATACACCTTATCTCATGAAAAACCAAACTAAACCAAACCAAACCAAGTCAAAGTGGAACCGAACCAAATCCAAGTTAAACTAAGTCATGAAAATCCAACACTTAGAAAAATTTAAAATATCACGCAAATTGATAAATATGAAATACGGCTCAAATAATACGTATCCGTATAAAATACCGATACAGTGAGACGGGTCTCACAGTTGCTAAAATCGGCCGTTATGGAACTCGCCTTGCACGAGCGCAATCTAGGCTCGTGCGGCATCACGCCTTAGCGAGGATGATCATTCCGTCTAGTGGTCATCATCTGGCTGGAAGGTCGGTGGATCCTCTGAAGCTGCTCTGAAATCTGGCCATACAAAATCAACTGGGTCAGATCCCAGAAAGAGCAAGTGCCACAAAGGAGGCTTCACTTAGGAACTAAAACCAGCAATTTGCATAAAACATAAAACTATAATAAAACTGAAGATATGGAAATCATGATATACGGTAAGATAACCATAGAACTATTCAGATAGCCAAGTTACAACCCTTAAACGAAACAAGGACTGGGTTGTAACCCTTCATCTGAACGGAACTTGGTTTCTCATCATTTATCGATAAAATAATGCACAAGCAGTCTGGTCATGTATCAATCTTGTGTAGGATCAGGACAAGACTAGACTGATTAGATTCCATCCAACATTTACGCCAAGCAATAAGTACAGCTTGATACTTTAACTAACTAGGGTTATCACAGGCCTAGTTACTAGCAAGATGTAATGAGATTATTCCAACAGCTACAAGCCCTGCAGACCATCCAGGTTATCCAGGTCGAATATCTTGTTCATGGAGGGTACAACACATGAAAGTGCAGTGCTGGAAATGTGCCCTACTCGTCGGCAGGCTACAAGTCCACTCGAGCGCCAGATAACGGGATTGCCTGTAGTTGGAAAATCTCTTCATGACTACTGGATTATTCTAGTTATTAGCCTTAGTTGAATTCAGCAGGTACCCCTGATCGTGGTACTCATGGGGCCCCGTCTTAGACATGATGCAAGACAATACTGGTTCATTTGTACAAACACAATCGTCCACTGTGTTCAGGCCATTTGTTCTTGTCATGTCATGTTAGCCGTCGTAACAACATATCAAGGTATATCATGTCAGGTTTATCATTCAAGAGTGCGCCATGACGGGCCACTATCATGTCAAGTTACTTGTCAAGAGTGCACCACTACGGGTCACTGTCGTATTCATGGTACATATGCAAGGTTACATGGTACAAGCATTCTATCAAGGGACCCAGGTTACATAGAGGGTCATAATACATGAGCATAATGCAACAATTGAAATAGAAAAAGGGGCAAGATTAGGGGATGAGTTATGCGGCTCAGGGAAATGGGTTCATGCGGCCAGGGAACTTGGGCTCATGCGGCTCGGGTTCATGCGACTATGAATCAGCATGCTCATGCGGCATAGGGAAATGAACTCATACGGCTCAGGAAAATGGGTCTCATGCGGCTGGAGGGGAGCAGTCCATGCGGCTAGAAGCTTGCGGCAGGGGAATGAAAGGTTCATGCGGCTCTGGGTATCGAGTCTCATGCGGCTCGGAGAAAGTAAACTCATACGGCCGGGGAGGAAGGGGTCTTATGCGGCTAGGAATCAGCATGCTCATGCGGCATTGGAAAATGAACTCATGCGGCTCGCAGGATATGTGTCTCATGCGGCTGGAGGGGAGCGGTCCATGCGGCTAGAGAGCATGCGGCTGGAAGTGACTGAGTCTTATGCGGCAGGAAAAGTTCATACGGCCAGAAAAGTTCAGGCGACTAGGAAAAAATGGAGCGCATTCAGCTGAGAAAACATGCGACAGGATTAAAGGCGCATGCGGCTGGAAGCTTATGGCTGGAAGAAACTTGCCGCATGAAATAGCCATGCGGTCAAGCACTGTTCTTCTTCTCCAATTTTTTAGAGAAAATGAACCATGAAGGCCATGATCCCGAGCCCCATAATTCCTACATCCAGGGTCAGAATCAGAACTTTCATAGGTCAATCTGGGGAAGAATGAATTTTTCTACAACATGGAACCATCAAAACTTAAAAATAACAAGGTTAAGTAGATCAAAACCCAAGAAATCCGAAAATAAAATAAACTTAGATCTACATGAAATGAGCCATGGAAATTAAAAATACTAAGTACTAAAGTGTCTCAGAATGTTGTGAGAAAGAGAAATGAGCAACAAAATTCGAGTTCCTCCATGAAGCAAGATGCACTTGCCTAAGCTCCCCCTCTCTCTCTCAGGTAGGTGAAGAGTAATGGTGAGAAAGAAGATGATAAATGAGGAGAGAAAGGGGTTGGGGTTAATAAATGATGAGGGTGGTGGTAGGTAGGGTTGGTTCACCACAAAACCGAACCAAGCCGAACCAAACAAGCCGAACCGAACCAAGATGAACCAAGCAATGAAATGCCAAAATAAACCATACAAGGAGACATGCAATACGAGACAAAATTACGTACATGTATACCAAACACGTAATACGAACTACGGTCATTACACTACTCGCCAATGAGTGTGACCTCTCCGTCCTCGTCCGTCCTCTCGAACAATTTTCCTCCGCCTGTTATCTTTAGGACTGCCACAGTCCTACCTATTGGAAGGGCTGTTATTTTATTTTTTTGACAATCCTAAAGATAATATGGTGTCAAAATTTTTGGCAATACTACCGAAGAATTGTTCACTTAGGACCGACAAAAATTATAACCCAAAATACATAATGAACTGTCAAAATTTTTGACAGCCCTAAGTGAACAACATATTTTCTTTAGGACTATCATATTTTTTGGCAGTCCAGTATATTGGTAGGTCTGTCAAAATTCTGACAGTTCTGAAGAAAAAATGGGACATGAATAATTTTTTTGAATAGCAAACTTGTAAATGAAAAAATTGAACAGTTTCAAATAATTTTTGTAGTGCTTTTATAAATACTATGAGATACTACTTGATGTTGGGATGGATTTTTGCCTACGTCGAGACTGTCCCGGAAGATGACAAACGCTAGTCGATACAGTGTATCGAGAAAGTTAGAAAAGTTCAAGAGGTTCGATAGGGCTCAAATGAGTCGAGGAGCTGGATACAGCTAGAGTTGCACTCGAGTTAAGCCATTTCTAGCCCAGTACTTGTATAAGTGATAGCTGGTTCAGTACTAAATTCTACACCCCCTCCCTCCCCCCACCCCCCACCCCCCACCCCCCACCAATCATATTCAATTATGTCCTCCTTCCTATTACATATGGACCATAGAAGTAGATATGTGGATGGTGATCCACATATAATAAAAGATGGACATATTTGAACAGAATTAAATGGACCATCAAATCTGCTCCCCCCCCCCCCCCCCCCCCCCCCCCCCCCCACCCCCACCCACCCACACACACACACACACACTCCCCACCCCCCCCCCCCCCCCCCCCCCCCCCCCCCCCACCCCCACACACACACCCCCACCCCCACCCAAAGAATAGAGCAGGAAGGAGTACATTCATCGAACACTGATAGAAGTAGCAAAATCTATTCCACAAACTCTCAACCAAAAATCGTCGGCAGCCAAATAAAGTAAGCATTAATAGGAATAGCCTCACATCACATTACTCTCACCCCTAACCGACACCACATTCTCTCCATCCTTAAATATTTTCCTTCCTTCCTACTCCTTTCCTTCATTCACTACTACCTAGCCCTCTCCTCCTATATAACCAACACTCCTCAAGCCCCTTCTCCTTCCTACATTGATATTGCACTCCATCAATCCATCCATCATGTCTTCCTCTCTAGCTCCAATCTCTCCATCCACACTGCGGTCCGACCTCTACGGCTTTCCCACTGGCCAGGAAGAACCGACATCGGCCCCGTTGGTCGTCTCGGTCCTCGCCTCCCTCCTCGAGAGAACCATAGCCAGAAGCGAGAGGAGGAGGAGGATGCTACCTCATGGCAACGGCAATGTAGGTGCTCCCGAGGACGTCTTCTATTGCGACCAGGTCCTCGACATGACCATCCAGGCCTTCCTCGAGAGGATCTTCAAGTACGCTCGCATCGCGCCCTCCGTGTACGTCGTGGCCTACGTCTACCTGGATCGCCTGTGCCAGTTCAACCCCGGATTGCATCTCCGCTCCGGCAACGTCCACCGCCTTCTCATCACTGCCGTCATGGTCGCCTCCAAGTTCGTAGAAGACATGTGAGTAGTACGTAATACCGATTAATTTATAATATACATTGTTGACCCACAACCTAACTTATATCAATTCGTACGTGCAGAAACTATCGCAACTCCTACTTTGCGAAGGTCGGGGATTGGCGACGGCGGAGATGAACAGCTTGGAGATGGATTTCCTGTTCATGATGGGGTTCAAGCTCCATGTGAGCGTGAGCGTGTTCGAGAGCTACTGTAGGCATTTGGAGAGGGAGGTGAGCTTCGGAGGGGGTTACCAAATAGAGAGGAGCCTTAGGTTGATGTGCGGTGGAGAGAGCACTTGGAAGGGGAAGGAGAAGGAGAAGAGAGAATCGAGTCAGCTGGCCCGGGTACTTTAATTAGAGATGGTCCAGCCATGGAGAGCATCCAATGTAGCTTTGGAACATATTTTAGACGCTTTCAACTACTTTGCAGCGGTGGAAAGAACAAATAATGTACAGATTAAAGTGTGATGGAATTTGTAAAGTATTGATGCAATAGACTGTTTGTTACTTTTTTTTTTTAAGTGAGAAGAACTGTTTGTAAAAGGCTTATCAATCCAATTTGTCTAATTAACCATATGGGTATTCAAGCCAGACAGAGAAATCTTGGTCAGAGCGAGTTCCACACAATTGCGGTCAAATTTAATTGGAATATTTGGCAAATATTCTCACTCAAAAATATAGAAACTAATATATAACTTCAGAATGGGAAGTCCGTGCATGAAAACTCAACGGCTAGGACGCCGTGCGAACGATCGAGAACCGGCACCATTCTACCATGAATATAAACGACGGCCGACCACACGGCCCGTCGTACGGCGCCGTAAGGACGCCGAGAAGACGTCGTAAGGGTGTCGTGCACATAGAACGGGTGGCTGAACGGCATCGGCTATCGTAGGCGTCATGAAGACGTCGGGGGCGCCTTCGACGGCGTTGGCAAAACGAGGCGTTGAGTCGCGGGTGTTGAAAGACGTCATGGCCGTCTCGTGGAGCTCTGGAGCGCGCGGAGTGCGTGTGGTGTGCGTGTGAGACGATGATGACAAAGCTAGTGCGGACAAAATTCGCACGAATAGTCCGAAATGATATGACAACCGGCTAAAAATTGTGTGCGGAGAGACACGATTTAACTGAACCCGCACGTGCTGGAAAAAAATATATATACCTTCACTTTAAAAAAAAAATAGCAAATGCTTCCATTTTTTTGTATGGAATATTTTTTTTTTTGGAGATGCACGGTGATATGCACGGGACTTAGTACATGCTTCATTGCATGTCTGTTGGGCCCACTGCTCCCAACTTTCACCAAATAAATAGAAGAAATAAGATGTCTCCGTGGTTCGATTCACTGATCCACCGTCATCCAGCCGGGATGTTATACCTCTCATTGGTAACGACAAGAGTCACTCGAGTTCGGTGAAGTTATGTTATTTTCTATATTTTGAAAGTGAACATTCGCTAAATATCCCAATATAATTTGGCAGTATTGATAATGTGACAACACCTCTGTACATATGGTTGAGTCGTTATAGCACTGTTGTGGAAACTACAGTGAGTTACAACACCTATGTTACTATGTACTATGGTTGAAGCGCTATGATACTGTTATGGACACTATATATAGAGTTGCAAATAATACAAATTGTGTGGTAGATAACATGACTTTGTATATAAATGTGATGGCGTGAAAGAGAATTTGTACTGAAAAAAAAAAGTTCTGGCCAGTAAGAAGTTTTACATAGGACAACACTTATTGGTCATCTTTACATCTGTACTCTACGGAACGCTTGTGATATTGATGCCATAACCAGTAAGGGGATATTGACATACTAACAGCTTAGAATTTAAAGGTCCTACCTTCCTATTTGAAAGTTATTTGCTGTCAGCTTTTTGGCATTATGATCAATGAGTTGGATTGTTTTATTGGATATTTATTTTCATTGAACAAGTGAACAAATGCCACATTAGAATAAAATTTTATTAATTTTAGCAGTTATTATTATAGATATATTAAAAAATAATTTAGTTAATATATATCATTTTTTCTTTGTATTATATGGTGAGAAATAGAAGACATATTGTTAATTATAATTTACATGCAATTGATCTAATACATCCAACTTGGACACATATATATATAGTCAAGCTCGATCTAGTCCATGTGGTTAAGGAGTGAGAAATTACCACCCCAACCCCCTGTCACCGTCCAAGGTCTCGGTCGAGATAGTAATTGAGGAGGTCCTCCAAGGTAGTCCATGGATGCTTGATGACAGATTGGTTATTGTTAAGCGATGTAAGGTAGTCTATGGATGCTTGATGACAGATTGGTTATTGTTAAGCGATGTGTGTCGTTGATTTTCCTTGGACGTGATCTCTTTACGATTGTACCGGTCTGGCTCCATTTCTCTCGTTTACCTTCAACTATGGAACTATGTTAAGCAATTAGCAAAATAACAAGCGTCGTGGGTACTCTGTTGCATATGGATTAGGCTACAACCCGTAGGCAGAGACTAGTGTTCGCAAGAGTGCTTGTGGAGATTTCTACCCGTCGAGATTTACGTAAGTCAGTTCTAGTGCTATTTCATGATGGATATGTAAGTTCGATCAGCCTCTCTCTTTCGAATGGGTTCCCCCGATGTGCTACTCATGTCATTGCATGGACACACAGAGAATGATTGGCATTATCCTATGGGAGATGTCCTGTGAGAGGAAGTAGAGATCCTTCGGGAGTCATCTAAGACTGAGATGTTATAGTCCCGGGGCTTGATCAAAGATGGTAGACTCGATGTCGAGATCAGAGGTTCAACAAACGTTCACCTTCTGATTATTCTCGAGATCCAAAAGAAACACTATAATATGAATTTGATTACAAAAGCAACAATAATTAGAAAGTAAATCTCACGTTCTTCCTCGCAATCGCAGTTGCTGACGGACAGAACTGAGTTCAGAAAATAAATCTCACGTTCTTCCTTGCAATCGCAGTTGCAGACGGACAGAACTGAGTTACAACTCAGATGAAGGAGAAGAAAGAAGAAGAAGAAAGAAGAAAGGATCTTGCTGTGGTGATTAAGAACACCGTTGCTCAAAGCAAGATTCGCTCCAACACGATCTGCTCCAAGGAACCAGCAAGTTCACGAAGAACTTTTGGAACGCTCGTAAGTCAATATTTGAGACTTGAACGGGCATCCTGGACTTTACAGACTCCCTTAACTCTCTTCTTGGTGCATCTTCCAAAGGAGGCCAAGGGGCTCTATTATAGAGTGGAGTGAGACTTCACCTCTTCCCTATCCGATGTGGGACTAAAATACTAATACTCAAAAATAGAGCTTGATATTTTAGATCTTCCCACAATCAGCATAGAAGTGTGCCAGTCCACGCCTACCCCCGAACACTCCCGTGCATGCACGAGACATCCTGGAGTCCGTGTCCGAGTCCGAGTCCGCACAGCAAAAATCAACTTGCATCCTTATTGGAATTAATCATTTTTTTTTCTAGAAAAATACTCCCACATGGCACACACTTGTGCCCCACTACACCTCTTGTGCACACCTCAACACAAGCAATGCATTATATTGAGATACTCACCATTTGGTGTAGCCGATGTGGGACTATCTTTCCTAGTCCAAAGGCAAAAACACCAATAATCCTCTACATATCTCAATATATGGGTTGAGCGTTCCCCACAGTGACTGCCCATCATGCATTAGGAGAGATGTCGCTACGACTTGAATCTTTCTGCATCGGTTAAATAACAGCATGATACAAGAATGGACTAAGCCTTGAATTCTGCACCATAATTGCAATTCTTCCTACTCACATAATGACATCAACTGTGCTTCTGGCTGCACATTAAAGGCCTTGTGTCAGCCTGGTTTCAGTGTATAATTTTTGGGCGTCTACAAGTTTACCCTCAAAAGACGGCCTGATATCTCTGTCCATACACTATAGGTGAGTTCTTTATAAAGAGTCATGGCATGAAGCATTGTGCTTCTTTGCGGTGCTACGCCGCTATGACATGGCTTAAAGCCGAGGCTTTATCCCACCTGGGTACCTCATCGTAGTGTCATACTACTGTAGCATGAGGTCACAAGCCTCTTCGTAGTGCCAAACTACCCAGCATGAAGCCTTGCGCTTCCGTGCGGTGTTATGCCGCTATGACATGGCTCGCGAAGCCGAGGCTTTATCCTACCTGGTACCTCTTCGTGGTGTCATGCCACTGTAACATGAGGACATCGTCCTCTTTATAGTGCTGTCTACCTCTCTTTATTACGATTATCATATAGCATTAGGCTACCTGCCTATTTGCGGTGCTACTCCGCTGTGACTTGGCTTACAAAGCCGAGGCATTACCCCTACCTGGGAACCTCATGGTCCCCACTATAGCATGGAGTTACACTCCTTGTAGTGCTGCACTACCGTGCTTCCTGTAAAGCACTCCAGGCGTTCACTCTGCCTGAGAACTCATTAAGGCGTTTAAGCCAACCTTCCGACATGATCCATTTTTCGCAGAAAATAACAGTAGACAACAGTGGTTGTAGGTCCGTAACCTCTCCATGTTACAGAGGACAAGTACCCAACGTTCCTGATATTCTTCTGGTTAATAGTCCTCCCTTAAACCAAAAGCTAGATGCCTAGTAGATTTCTCTTTGAACTAATAGCATAAAACTTTATGGTAGGATTGTAATAACACAATATCAGAATGCCTTCAAGCCTATTTTACAAGATGGCTCATCGACCAGCTGGCGCTGTAGGCCCTTGGTGAATGGATCCGCCAGGTTCTCCTGACTGAGAACATCAATCACTGCAATAACACCCCTCTTGATGAGATCATGTACTGTCCTGTGCTTCAACCGTACAGCCCTCTTCTTTCCGTTGAAGAGGTCATTTGATGCCACCGCCGTAGTCGCCTGATTGTCGCAGTATATCGGTATCGCCGGTATTTGCGCCCCAACCACTGGAAGATCATACATGAGCTTCCGAAGCCATTCTGCTTTCTCCGCTGCGGTATCAGGTACAAAGAACTCAGATTCCATGGATGACCGCGAGAGCCTAGTCTGCTTCTTCGATTTCCACGATATAGCAGCTCCATCCATTGTGAAAATGTATCCACCTGTGGATCTCTTGCTCTCCACTTCTGAGCACCAACTGGCATCACTGAAGCCTTCCACTACCCGGATCTCCGCTGTCGTGCTGTCACGCCCCAGAACCAGAATACTGGAGAGCGGGGGAATGACTCAGCCAGCTACGTATTACGGGTAGAAGAATACCATATAATACGATCAATGCTGTCTAACCAGACGAGGGGGTGCATACTACATGAAAGTCTTACTATGGTCACTTCACATCTATTGTCTCAATCATTCAAACAAGAAGCAAAAATAGAGAACATGTAAGATAAAGCAGTAAGGCATCCCAAACGCTTAAATCAAAATGTTCTTGATATCTGGCTTTACAAAATATAGCCAGAAGATGTGGCAAGTATACACAATTATTAGCAGCTGCAGTCTGACTTAGTTACAATCATGTAAAGTAAGTACAAGACAATCCGACTAACATGTCGGTGCCAAACGGCTAAGTATAAAGTAAATAGCAAAACGAGCGGTGGAGTAAGGAACCCACTCGAGTCCTCCTGCGATCATTCCTCTAGTATTGACCATCTTGGAGGTGGAAGTAAGCTGAGTCCTCGGAAACCGGCTCTAAATCTGGCCATGCAAAACCAGAGAGGTTAGACCTCTAATAGCAAGTACCACAAGGAAGCACGATATGAAGGATTAAACCAGTAAGTAAGAGAATATAATAATAGATCTCTGCTTTCCACTAGGATTCACATAACATCACGATACTTCGAACAAACCTCACAACCAAACAAGGACAAAAGTTGGCCCGTCATGTCCTGACATTCCGATCATCTCAGTTAGGCAACGGAGTAGGTACAGTACACAAATAAATTATCTTGAACGGCCAATCAACTCCTACGGCTTGCTATTGTGAGTCCCATGTTATCCTGGAATTATGCAAATAGGGATTCCTCAGTTCTTACTATGTACGAGCAAGGCTAGTCTATCCAGTCAATCAATTGCGCCAATCATGAATTAGACGAGTCCCAGCGGGACGCCCGTCATCAATATACAATATACAATAATATAACCAGATACCGCTCCCTGCCCGTGTGGCAGGTTTGCAGTATCTGTGGGGACCAGCCGGCCTGTCGGACACTACTAGTCCCAAGAGGGCTGCCATGTAAGAACTCGGGGATCCATTCTCTCCATGCAATCATTATTTTATTTAACTTAATAGTCTCTTTGAGTGAAATCTCATGCCGTGGATCATGGTCATTCAAATGAGTACTTTCGTATGGGGTACGATATGCGCAACTCTACAACGATACCCGTGCGGCTAGGTTGTAGGTCTTACATAGCGTAATGCAACAATCAAATCTAACCACGGAGTAATCATGCCTTGACCATAAAGTACACATGCTACTTTCTAGAAAAAATAAATAAATTGAAGCCTGCACATGCCTGTATGTCAATATTCGGGATCGGCTAATCGATTACAATAGTTCATAACATAAACGTGTCTCATTCATTTAATTCAATAAGACGACTAGCCAGTCTCTTAGTTCCAACTAGGAACGCATGATCAATTTTAGTCAAGATAACCATTATTATCAATGGTGACAAGGCATGAAAGTCAATTAGTATTAAATGGGGTCGAGTCTATAACTCTCAGGGTTAAGTTCCAGTCTTACTGGGTATCCATAAATCAATCAAGACACAGGACACGTTCTACACAACCATATGTATTAAAAATATTAACATGCTAAGATTTTCGAGTTCATGCAAAAAGGCATAAGGATATAATAGGAGAATTATCATGCTACTATTAAATGAATAAATTATAGAACAAATAGAAACACCCAGGTTAGAAAGTCACGCCAACAAGTCTATGCTAAGGCCAACAAGTCACGCCAACAAGTCTATGCTAAGGCCAACAAGTCACGCCAACAAGTCTATGCTAAGGCCAACAAGTCACGCAAGAATCGTACGCGTAAAAAAAGGTACGCCAAGTTTAGTAGGTAGGAGTGAGCGTATAAAGTGATTCACGCTGGCAAGCGTGAGCGTGAAAAGTGGTTTCACGTTGGCACGCACAGCGTGAGCGTGAAGGGTAATTCACGCACTCATAACGTGAACGTGAAAAGTAACTCACGCACGCACAGCGTGAGCGTAACTCAAAATTCATGCTGACACGTAAAGACGTGAGCGTGACTCAAAATTTACGCTAACACTTAAAGACGGGTGCGTGACTCAAAATTCACGCTAACACGTAAAGACGTGTGCGTGACTCAAAATTCACGCTAACACGTAAAGACATGTGCGTGACTAAACCTCCCGAACTCCAATCTTATGGAACCTTCGTTCCAAGCCAGAATGAGGTTCCCATGGTTCAGAATGGTGTAGAAGGAGAAGCTCTACAACATGAACTATCTATTCTAAAGCACGCCAGTTTGGTGGATCAAAACCCATGAACAACCGAGAATACAACAACTTAGATCTAGAAGAAACAAGCCAAAGAAATCAAAAATGCTAAGTACTAAACTCTCTTAGAATCATAAGAAGAAGACAAATAAACCATAAAAATGAGTGAAGGAGAAGCAAGATGTACTTGCCTTCTCCTGGTAGGTAGAGAGAGTGATGAGGAAGAAGAAGAAGTAAATGGTGAGAAATGAGAGTTTATGAAGAAGAGAAGGTGGGAGCTTAAATAGAAAAGGGGGTGGTAGGTGGGGTTCGGTTCATGTGAACCACCATGAACCCGAGAAAAATCAACCATTGCCGAACCACAAATAAGACTAAAGCAGAGAATAAAAACAGGAAGAAAAATGCAGATAATTAATTCATGAAACTAAAGGAATTTAAATACAGGATAATACATGATAAATATTAAATAAATATATGAGTTGTACATGTATAAAAATACGTATTCTGGGAACGGGGAGTGACATCTCTACCCACCTTAGAAAAATTCCGTCCTCGGAATTTCAAATCCAGGCAGGTAGAAATATCGGAGCTAAACTAATACAAGCAATTCTAGTGAGCAAGCAATCATTTTTACCATATCAAAAGCAAGTACTATATATGTAAATTCATCATTCTACGATATCAAGTAGCTCTACCCATAAGGTGATAAGCATGAAGAATCAGGACAATCAAGGTATACAGAAAGAGATATACCTTGTGAGTCAAACAGGTGTGGATACCGTGATCGGATATCATCCTCATGTTCCCACGTTGACTCTCCCAAGGAGTGATGACCCCAAGCAACACGGACAAGACTAATTGTTCGATTCTTAAGTATCTTCTCTCTTCGGTCCAAAATGGACACAGGTTGTTCCTCGTAAGACAGGTTGGTACCAACAACAAGCTCAGAATGATCGAGGATATGGCTTGGGTCCGATACATACCTACGTAAGTGAGATACATGAAACATGTCATGCACCTCTCGTAACGAAGGTGGGAGGGATAAACGATAAGCAACATCGCCTATCCGATCAAGGATAACGAATGGGCCTACGTACCGCGGACTCAATTTACCGCGAACACCAAATCTATGACCCCACGAGTAGGTGAGATCCGCAAGAATACGTGGTCCCCAATAGAGAACTCTAACGGCCTACGATGCTGGTCCGCCCAATGACGATGCCGATCCTGCGCAACTCGAAGTCGCTCTCTAATTCCCTTAACCACTTCAACTGCCTGAATAATCATTTCTGGGCCTAACATCTTTCTCTCCCCGATATCATCCCATGCAAGCGGTGACCTGCACTTCTTACCATATAATGCTTCGAATGGCGCCATCTGGATACTGGCTTGATAACTGTTGTTGTATGAGAACTCGACCAAGTGTAGGTGACTCTCCCAAGACCCTCCAAAATCTAGAGTGCAAGCTCGCAACATGTCTTCTAAAGTCTGAATCGTTCTTTCTGATTGCCCATCCGTCTGCGGATGGTAAGCCGTGCTAAATCTTAACTTGGTACCCAGACTATGATGTAAGCTCTTCCAGAAATGTGATGTAAAGCGGGTATCTCGATCCGACACAATACTGACAGGGACTCTATGCTGCCTGACTATCTGTTGCTATATAACTCTGCTAACTTTTCTGTAGATTGCCCTACTCTGAAAGGAAGAAAGTGTGCTACCTTTGTAAGTCGGTCCACTATCACCCAAATAGCGTCCTTACCACTTGGTGATCTCGGTAAACCGGTCACAAAGTCCATTGTAATATGCTCCCATTTCCATTCCGGAATAGGAAGCGGTTGCAATAACCCAGCTGGCCTCTGCTGTTCTGTCTTCACTTGCTGACATACCAAGCAACGGGAAACAAATTTAGCTATCTCCCTCTTCATCCTGTTCCACCAGAAATGCTGCTTGATATCTTGGTACATCTTGGTCCCTCCAGGGTGAATAGAATACTGAGAACTGTGAGCTTCTGCCATAACCTCCTGTCTGATATCTCCACTAGGCACACATAGACGTGATCCAAACCTAAGTGTACCATCTTCATGAATTCTCATCTCCTTCCTGAGTCCTGACTCACATTCTGTCCTAAGCTTCTGAATCCTTGGGTCCTGTGCCTGAGCTGCCTTGATCCTGCCTACCAAGTCGGATTGAACTTGCAAACTTGTTAGAACTCCTACATCACTAGGAAGTATAATTTTGATGCCCATCTCCTGAAGGTCTTCTAAGATATGCCTCTGTATTGTCAACATAAATGTGCCGTCTCTCCTGCTAAGGGCGTCTGCTACTACATTAGCCTTGCCTGGATGATACTGAAGCTCTACGTTATAATCCTTAATCAACTCCAACCATCTTCTCTGCCTCATATTTAGTTCCTTTTGAGTAAAGATGTACTTCAGACTTTTATGGTCTGTGTACATGTCCACTCGATCACCATATAAGTAATGTCTCCATAGCTTCAGAGCAAACACTACTGCCCCCAACTTCAAATCATGAGTTGGATAATTTTTCTCGTGGTCCCGAAGCTGCCTAGATGCATATGCTATCACCTTTCCATGTTGCATAAGGACACATCCAAGTCCTTTAGCTGACGCATCACAATATACTGTAAAACCTCCGGGTCCAACTGGCAATGTTAGAATAGGTGCTGATATCAACTTCTGCTTCAAAGTCTCAAATGATGCCTGACATTCTGTCGATCAGACGAATGGTACATCCTTCCGGGTCAAGCAGGTCATGGGTGCTGAAAGCCTTGCAAAGTCTGACACAAACCTTCTGTAATATCCTGCCAATCCCAAGAAACTCCGTACATCAGCTACGGTCTTGGGTACTGGCCAACTCTCTACTGCTTCTATCTTCTTGGGATCTACTGCCACTCCAGCTCCTGATATGATGTGACCCAAAATGAAATATGATCCGACCAAAACTCACACTTGCTGAGCTTGGCATACAACTGGTTCTCTCTCAGAACCTGTAACACTCTCCTGAGGTGGTCTTCATGCTCCTCTTCACTAGCAGAGTATACGAGAATGTCGTCAAGAAACACAATGACAAAATGGTCTAAGTATGGCATAAAGATGCGATTCATCAAATCCATGAAAATAAGTCGTCGATCCTGGGTAATGGGTACTTGTTCTTCACTGTTGCTGCGTTAAGCTTCCTGTAGTCAATGCACAATCTGGATGACCCATCCTTCTTTTCCATAAGTACCACTGGTGCTGTCCACGGTGATACGCTAGCTTGGATGAACTTCTTCTCCTTCAGTTCCTCTATGTGCTGATATACCTTGGCCTGCTCTGAATTCGCCATTCTGTAAACTCGATCTGATATCGGTTTAGTTCCTGGTGCCAATTTTATACTGAACTCAATATCTCTAACTGGTGGTAGACCTGGAAGTTCTTCAGGAAATACGTCTAGAAACTCTTCAACTACCTTCGGAATCTGAACTTCTTCCATTGCCGTTATTACTCCCTGCTCTTGTTGAGTTGCCCCTGATCTGACTAAGGTGAACCGCTTCATGCCTGGAATATCAAAAGACACTTCCTCTACGACAATCTATTGTCGCATGACTGTCTTTCAGCCAGTCCATGCCTAAGATAACGTCGAAATTTCCAACAGGAAATTCTATCAACCGGGCGGGTAAGGAATGCCCGCAAACTACAATGCTATATGCTAAAATAACTCTACTAACTCCTACAAGCCCATTACCAGTGAGTATATTCAACCTCCCTGGCAATGTCTCGAACTCCATTCCTAGTCGTGTCGCAAATTGTGCAGATATAAATGAATGGGATGCTCCCGAATCAAACAATGCTACTGCGGGATATGAGGCGACGAGAATGTTACCTGCCACAACATCTCCCGATGCCAATGCCTCCTCCAAGGACAGAGTGAATGCTTGCCCTCGACCTCCTTGCTGGTTTCTATGCTGCGGCCTAGCCTGATGTTGTTGCTGGCCTCTTCCTTGATTATGCTGGGGTGGTCTTTGCTGGTATTGCTGCATCGGCGGCCCCTGCTGCCGAAATATCTGAGCCTGCGACATTAACGGACGCTGTGCCAATGGCCTTACTGCCACCGCTGGTCCTCGATACTGGCCTGCCCCTAGTGCTGGCAGAGCAGGAAACTGTTGCCCTGGTCCTCCTGACCTCGAATTCATGGGACGTGGTAACCCGATGGTCTGGATTTCCATATATCAGACACAGTCTATTCAATGTCTGACACACAACTCTAGTGTGCCCTGTCTTCCCGCAATAAGTACAGCCTGCCGGGGGTTGCTGGTTCTTCCTTGTTGCTGTTGCTGCTGCCTGGGTGGTGCTGGTCCTCGTATCGCCACATCGTGGATACGAATGCCAGTGGATGGTGCTGTTGTTCGGGGCGCTGCTCCCCTCCTCCTCAATCTGACTAGGGGATCTCTTCTGACCCCCAGTCCTTGCCGCAAGCCTCTGAATGGTGATCTCATGCCTTCGAGTTGCTGTCAATACTTCGTCAAAAGTCTGGTAATTGTGCCCCTCTATCAATTGTAAGAGTTCAAGATGAAACCTTTGCTGAAATCTCATGGCCCTCTGGCTCTCTGTTGCTACCATCTCTGGGGCGAATCTACTCAATCTGCAGAACTCTCTGTATAAGCATCTACAGTCTTGCCGGCCTGTCTGAGGTTGATAAACTTCTGTTGTAGCTCAAACCGTGCCACAACTCTATAGTACTTGGTCTTGAATCTTACAGTGAAATCGTCCCAAGCCACAGGACGTCTGATGCCCACTTCCTCTGATTCTCACCAATCACGTGCAAGATCCTGAAGTAACAACTTTACTAGATCCACACGTTCTTTCGCCGGTACCTTAGCTGCTATCAGAATAGCCTCAATATCCTTAAGCCATGCATCTGCTGAGATGACATCCCCCGTGCCCTCGAAACGGCGGGGGTTGTACTTGCAAAACCTGGCTGATGCTCCTGAATCAGTCCTCATTCCTCTTTTCAAAGCCGTCTGCAATCCTTGGTTGAGCAACACATTCTGCTCTTGTAGCTGAGTGTGTATGCGTTGCTGGGCCAACATCTGATGTTGCTGAGTAGCCATCATTCCTCTTATGATCTCCAGAAGGGCTGGTGTGTCCACTTCCACAGGGGTAGGTGGAACTATGGGTGGTGTTGGAACTTCCGGATACTGCGGTTCAGCTGCTGGTTCTACTATCACTTCTTCTTGGATAGTCTCCTGAGATGAGACTGGCCCTTGTTGCTGACCAACCTGGTCATGTTGCCCATGTTGCCCCTGTTGTTGTCCAGCTCTGACCGATGCGGACGAAGTGCCCCTAAGGAAAGGGACAAGAGAACAATCAAACAACCGGACATGAAGGATCAATGAAGTCAAAGGATACCGGAATGTCAAGCAAGGGTCGAGAATAACGAATCATGAGATCAAGGGGGAGGACACGTGTGATTGAGACATCCTATAAATTAAAATACCCCACAAGTCTAAAATCAGACCTGCATGGGCCACCACTAAAACCTTATCACGCCCCAGAACCAGAATACTGGAGAACGGGGGAATGACTCAGCCAGCTACGTATTACGGGTAGAAGAATACCGTATAATACGATCAATGCTGTCTAACCAGACGAGGGGTGCATACTACATGAAAGTCTTACTATGGTCACTTCACATCTATTGTCTCAATCATTCAAACAAGAAGCAAAAATAGAGAACATGTAAGATAAAGCAGTAAGGCATCCCAAACGCTTAAATCAAAATATTCTTGATATCTGGCTTTACAAAACATAGCCAGAAGATGTGGCAAGTATACACAATTGTTAGCAGCTGCAGTCTGAGTTAGTTACAATCATGTAAAAGTAAGTACAAGACAATCCGACTAACATGTCGGTGCCAAACGGCTAAGTATAAAGTAAATAGCAAAACGAGCGGTGGAGTAAGGAACCCACTCGAGTCCTCCTGCGATCATTCCTCTAGTATTGACCATCTTGGAGGTGGAAGTAAGCTGAGTCCTCGGGAACCGGCTCTAAATCTGGCCATACAAAACCAGAAAGGTTAGACCTCTAATAGCAAGTACCACAAGGAAGCATGATATGAAGGATTAAACCAGTAAGTAAGACAATATAATAATAGATCTCTGCTTTCCACTAGGATTCACATAACATCACGACACTTCGAACCAACCTCACAACCAAACAAGGACAAAAGTTGGCCCGTCATGTACTGACATTCTGATCATCTCAGTTAGGCAACGGAGTAGGTACAGTACACAAATAAATCATCTTGAACGGCCAATCAACTCCTACGGCTTGCTATTGTGAGTCCCATGTTATCCTGGAATTATGTAAATAGGGATTCCTTAGTTCTTACTATGTGCGAGCAAGGCTAGTCTATCCAGTCAATCAATTGCGCCAATCATAAATTAGACGAGTCCCAGCGGGACGTCCGTCATCAATATACAATATACAATAATAAACCAGATACCGCTCTCTGCCCGTGTGGCAGGTTTGCAGTATCTGTGGGGACCAGCCGGCCTGTCGGGCACTACTAGTCCCAGAGGGCTGCCATGTAAGAACTCGGGGATCCATTCTCTCCATGCAATCATTATTTTATTTAACTTAATAGTCTCTACGTTGAGTGAAATTCCATGCCGTGGATCATGGTCATTCAAATGAGTACTTTCGTATGGGGTACGATATGCGCAACTCTACAACGATACCCGTGCGGCTAGGTTGTAGGTCTTACATAGCGTAATACAACAATCAAATCTAACCACGGAGTAATCATGCCTTGACCATAAAGTACACATGCTGCTTTGTAGAAAAAAATAAATAAATTGAAGCCTGCACATGTCTGTATGTCAATATTCGGGATCGGCTAATCGATTACAATAGTTCATAACATGAACGTGTCTCATTCATTTAATTCAATAAGACGACTAGCCAGTCTCTTAGTTCCAACTAGGAACGCATGATCAATTTTAGTCAAGATAACCATTATTATCAATGGTGATAAGGCATGAAAGTCAATTAGTATTAAATGGGGTCGAGCCTATAACTCTCAGGGTTAAGTTCCAGTCTTACTGGGTATCCATAAATCAATCAAGACACAGGATACGTTCTACACAACCATATGTATTAAAAATATTAACATGCTAAGATTTTCGAGTTCATGCAAAAAGGCATAAGGATATAATAGGAGAATTATCATGCTACTATTAAATGAATAAATTATAGAACAAATAGAAACACCCAGGTTAGAAAGTCACGCCAACAAGTCTATGCTAAGGCCAACAAGTCATGCAAGAATCGTACGCGTAAAAAAAAGGTACGCCAAGTTTAGTAGGTAGGAGTGAGCGTATAAAGTGATTCACGCTGGCAAGCGTGAGCGTGAAAAGTGGTTTCACGTTGGCACGCACAGCGTGAGCGTGAAGGATAATTCA
>JANAVB010029454.1:0-42952 GCA_029216955.1 Iris pallida | reverse complement strand
CCCCTGGCTCTCGACTGCAACGAGCGTTAGGCTCTCGGGCTGGGCCTGCCAGCCTGGGCTTGGGCTGGGTGTTCACGTGATTTGCTGGGCTGGGGGCTCACGTGATTTGCTGGGCTGGATTCTTATTCCTACCACTGCTACTTTATACTCTTCTATTTCATCTTCTTTTTTTTTTTTTTTCTTTTTAATCTATATTCTATTTATTATTTATACACTAATACATATATATTTATATATATAATATATACCATAAATACGATGTATTTGTATACATATATATACCCGCATATACATATATATATAATATATATATATACAGCTACACATATACACATAATATATATATATATTTATTATACAGAAATATATTTCATATATATATATATATATATATATATAATATATATAGATATAGATATTATATATATATTTTTTTTTTTTTTTTTTTTTTTTTTTTTTTATATTATATATATATATATATATATATATACATGCACACAATTACCTATATCCATATACCATATTAATATATATAACCTATCAATGTATATTTCTATACATATATATACAACATAAATATGTAATATATATATATTATATATATATATAATATATATATATATATATAATAGATTATATATATCTATATATATTATATATATAGATATATATATATATACCCGTTTATTTATGTATCCTACCCCTATACAATATATAATTGTTCTGTATACATATATATATCCTTATACCCATACATATATATATTTATATATATGATAAGTATTCTATAACCTAAATATTAATAATAATAATCTAAATTCACCATTTAGATAAATAAAATAAAAATATTTTAAAATTCTCGGGAAGGGGAGCTACAGACACTTAGACTTCTATCTCCTGTATCTCTTTTGGATTTCATGTTTATCTATCTTTATCATTCTACCTTAGATTGTGATTGAGTTGTACCTCTGTGTTGGCCTCCTTATGAGAGTATTCATATTATGCTAGTTATAGTTCATGACCTAGAACGCGTTCTACCGCCGACACTGCGGCGTAGGCTGGGCGTTGTTACGTACTCGTACCCTCACGGTGGGTGCGAGTCGTGACACGTTTTTAGGTGGCCCATGCAGGCCGAGTTTGTGTAGTGGTATTCGAACTAGAGTACCACTACAGCCTGCAGTAGGATTAGGATATATTTTGAAGGTACTCAATCAAATAGGAACCCTTGAGAGATTCCTGGACGACCCTTGAGAATCTTGTTTAACTCCGATTTAAAAACTCTTTTCTTTTTTCCTTGATTTGATTTATCTTTACTTTCTGCTATTGAATTTGATTGATAGATTATTATTGAATTTGAGTTTGTATTTATTGATTTTGATGAAGATTGTTGAAATTTGAATCTTGATGTTAGCTATAGCATCCGAGTTTGTAGTTATATGAGTTGAAGGATTTTGTTCATTTCTGAATTTTGATGTTCGTTGATAAATTTGATTTTTTTTTGTATTCATTGTTGATTTAATTTCATTTTTGGCAAGATGAAATTATATGGGCTAGGTCATCTAAGTTATGGAAATCTTGTCTTATATAGTCACTTAGCCAGCATGGTGAGGACATATAGTCTGATTTTGGATATATTTTTCGGGTAGAAATTTAAGGTTTTCGCAGTCAAGCTAGCGGCATCGCGAAAATGTTAAATACCATGATTCTAGAGGTATGTGCATAAGTCAAGGACTCTGTGATTATCGTAGCCTTGCTCACTAGTATGACGAAGATTTAGAGTACCATGATTTTGGATAGACGCATATGATTATCAGATTGTACCTTAAATATTTTCGAACATGTTTTTGCTACTTTTGTTTCAGTCATTCAAAAAAAGAGAAGGAATTATTGTTGTTTTGTTTGTTTTGTTTCTCATTGTTTACTTAGGATGTAGCTTTAGCTATTTTTATAAACCTTGTGTAACTTCTTACAAAAATTTATTTCTTCTTAATACAATAAACCAATGATTTTGCTAGGCCTTATTTTGGATTTGGTATTATAATTCTTGTTTCAAAAAAAATGGGTCCCTCTTTTAAATAGATAAGCAGAACAGATTCTATTATCATTCTTTTCCTGCCAATATTTTTACTGCCATCATTCCCTGTCTTATATACCAGTCCTGATTATATCAATTCCCTATCTCGTATATAATTCTGTCAGCTATACCTTGACAACTCTTGAATCTTCATATCATTTTGCCTGAGAAATGTTAAGGAAGTGACGTAAATTATGTAGCTCAGAGAAGACGTAACTGGTTATTTTATGATGATCTAAAGGAAATCAAATGTGGAGTGTTCTATGTGGAAACTTGAGATAGAAATGTGGTAAAGGTCTCGAATAGAATAAAGAGATGTATACTGCCAATCTGGAAACAATTACATTTAGAGAAATTTTGGGGTTATGAGATAGTTTATAGGTGTATTCAAAACTAATGAGGATATCAGAGGTCAACCTAGTTTTGAGAACTTAGAAAATCTTGGTTATTGATTATGGGGAAAACTTTTACTCTGAGGCTATGTAGAAGGTTAATAATGGAAAAGAGAAGTTAATTGTGTTTAATAAGGATATTAAACAAGATGTTACGAGGAAATGACTAGGGATAGAGAGAGCACAAAGTTATGGAAGTTTAGAGATTGTTGTGAAATATTTTTAGGAGAATAATATTCAAGGGTGTATGTCGAAGAAAATACGGAAGTTGATTCTATGATGAAAGATAAGTTTTGTAAGGCCTAGAGATTTAAATTAAATAATACGAGGAGAACAATTTGAACAAGTTCAAGAAATTCGTAAACGGGATTTAGAGGTTTTGGGTCAAATTTAAGACAAGGTGAAAGAACTTAAAATTTAAATAAATGGTTAATGTTGATTCCTAAATGTGAGGGTTGTGCTTCAAGAGTGATGTTTGAAAATTGGGAATTGCCTACGATAGTCATGGTAAGGGTTTAAGTAAAGGTTAAATTTTCATATGGAGACTGGTGAGGTAAAGATATGATTGGCAAGTTATGACCAGATGAACTTAAGAGTATCAGAAGCAGATGACTAACTCGATCTTCATTATTTTTGTGCATTAATTACCACCTCTTGAACTCCCACTTTCTAATTGAGATCCTTGACGTTCCTTATCGTGACTTTGATATTCGGAATGTAATACTAGCTGTTACCCTCCAACAAATCTTATATGCAAGACCTAGACGAGCTCACCTTCGTGTAGGTATATCATGTCCCACTAAAACCCGTCTTCTTGTACTCTATTTTCTTGATATGATTTTCTGGTCAACTGGCTAAACTATAACCTCTACCATTATACTAAATTTCTTCTTATTTCAATTAGAAATCCAGCCTTGACTCAATTCTTTCGACCCGACATGTGATGGTGTTCTGCTTTTTCCTTAGATGCTTAACCTTGTACCTTATCTGATTACTTGACCCGTTGGTTAAGAAACTTGGACTATGTAATTCCTTTCATCATACCACCCTTATATCTTGTGCTGCTAAATTAGCCTTAGTTTTGCAAGCTTATCTATCTTCGAGCTTGGTCATGACATATTTTATTGGGTGGCCACCCACTAACATATTGTCTAATCAGAACCGGTACATGATGGTCTGATCAACCTATTGCACTTTGGTTCGCTTTTTTTCATGTATCAATCTACGAGAATGGAGACATAGTTAAACTTGACCCTAGAGTCTCATTCGCGACAGCCTTGACAATTCTCCTTAAAATCTTTTCATCGCCTATGAACCTCGTATTCGTACTCAGTCGAACTAAATTTAATCATGACCTGAACCTCCATCATTGGATGCTCGTGCTAATACTTTGATTTCATTGATTTCCCTTCTTGCCCAAATCTCGTTTTATCCCAAAATTGATCAACTTAGATCGTGTCAAGACAAAAATTTATTTGTGATTTGTTGTGCCTAAAATTTTCAATTTTTGCCATTTTATGGAATAGTAACCTTTTAATAATTTCTTAGTTGCTTGTTAATGACCAATTTTCATATAGGATGGTAGACAGCCCTACAACCTTGATGATTGTTGTTCCCTTACCTTCCCAATTAGGACACCCTAGATTGTTTGTGTGTTGATACCATAGTACTGTTTTGACCTAGAATGATTAGTGTACCTAGGTGAGACTTCCAACTGCTACGGTATGCCCTGACCTTGTATACTATTCCTTCAAATTGCATGATTTAGAAAAAAAAATTTAAACCTTGATTGTTGGGAGATAGGGACGTCACTCCATTAGTATCAGTTGTAGATATATATATATATATATATATATATATATATATATATATATATATATATATATATATATGTTAGTCCTTGATGTGGGGATGTGTGTCTATAAACATGTAGCTTATGAGATTTATGAGAGATTATAGTATCAGCCTTGATGGGATGTACTAGTCTTTTGGTGAGCATAAATGTGTTATGAGAGATAGGGGCCTATATGTCTTAGTAATGATTCGTTCCTTTGGTAATAGAATGTATTAATAGATGGTTAATAAGAAGATAATAGTTTGAGCATACCTATAGCCTATGATCAGTTCTTTTTCATCCTAGTTAAGACCACTTTAAAATAGGTCCAGTCCCTTGGATATAGGTTCCAGTCCATATTCTATTGAAGTTCCATTACCGTCGTACAGCAGAGCAGTATTGGAGGTATTCCTAGATTGACACTTTTTAGATGTCCGTTTATTATTCCAGTGTTAGGAAGTGTTACCTTAGATATTGGGTAGGTTAGAGGCTCTAGAAGGAGTACTATCGATCTTAAATTTCGAGGACGAAATTTTTCTAAGGTGGGTAGAGTTGTAGCACCCAGTTTCCCAAATGAGGGTAATTTTAAAATTTTGTGTTTATAATTATTTTAATAATGATATTTAATTCATGATATGATTTTTGCTGATTTTAAATTATTTTAAAATTATTTAAATCAATGACTTGTGGTTTTGACGTTTTGCTAGTGAAAGCCTAGAGACTGTTTGACCTAGAGCCTAACCATGTGATTATGATATTTAATGTCATTTTTGGCCTAAGGATATTTTTTGCATTTGACCTCTTTGAATTATTTTGATATTATTTTATTATTTATGATATTATTTTGGGGTTATTTGAGTCGGGTTCGAATTTCAACTCAATCCGACTTGAAACGGGGACCCGGGGGTAGTTTGACTCTAGTGGGACCCACACACTAGTTAGGTATGGCCCACATGATATTAATTTTAGTCCACATGATAGAAATATTTTAGTTAGAGGTTAGACTAATTATTATGGATAAGGTTAGTGTGATTAGAGACTTTAGAATGACTAATTTAGTCCCAACCAATTAGCCCTTTCCTAATACTCATAGAATAGGTTAGTAGGGGCTTTTGGACTTTTCCTAATAGGACAAAACCACCTTTATGGCCAGCCACAATAAGGATAGGGTTGAGCCTCCCATTTGTCATTATCCATCTATTTTTCTCTCTCTCTTGTTCTTCCCCAAATTCCTAGAGAGCAATTCCTAGCAATTTTTCCACCAAATCCTTCCATTTCACCACCAAATCTTTTTCTTTCCTTCTCCATTCTAGCCAAGGAGGAAGCTACCCAAGTTTGGGAGGATTCGGAGCTCGTTCGTGTCCTTTTGGAATCTCTACGTGTCGGTGTCGCTCCGGGAAGGTTTTTCTTCGATTCGATATACCGGGAGGTATAAATCCCTTCTCCTTTTCATTTCCTCATGCATATAGGTCTATTTTGAACCCATAGGAATGACTCCCATGGTTGTATCTCCATTTGTGTCCATTTTGTGTCCATTTGGAGGTCATAGGAGTGTCCTTTGTGTTGTGGATGTGTTCATGTTACATATATATATATATATATATATATATATATATATATATATATATATATATATATATATATATATTGTAATGAGAGTGTATCTATATTTATATATGTAATAAATGGTTCATGATGATTATATAATCAAGTTTGTGAGTGTCGTTCCTCATATTATTATTGCTATTATTGTTGTGGATAATTAGGATATATATTGTGTATTCTTTTGGCTCAAACTATCTAAATCCGTCATAATTTTTATCCACGTCTTTAATTTCAGCCCTAACTTAGAAATGTCATAACTTCTGGCTCAAAGCTCGGTTTAATCTCTCGTTTTTTTAAAAGAAGTGTATTGAAGTTAGCTTTCCAAAAACAAGTATTAATAGGCCTAATTCTTTCTGTAACTTTCTAGAGAATTATTTGAGTGTCAGCTGTACGAAAGACAAACGCGTTCTCGGTGTTTTTGCAATTCCGGGAGTTTCCGGAAACGAAAATGCGATCCGTTTGAAGTTTCGGAAAGCTAACACATAGTTCTATAACATATTTTAATCCTAAATTTTAATTCATGCTGAGATGGTACAGTATTGATTATTAGTAGGAGTTACTATTCGGCATATGCATTTTGTGCACCCTTGTGTGTAATATAATGTTCTATTTGATTTTAACCCATGTTAATGTATATACATTATGTAACTAAATTGAGAATACAAGCATGAGTAATGGTTAAATAAATGATGTACGAAGTGTAAGTATTCTATCTAATGTAAGCATGTATAAGTATGGCTTGTAATGAATATGTAGGTTCCATAGTATGTAATGTATAGTACATATAGTAGTGCAAGAGAATAAATGAATGATGAATGAATGAAAGCATGAATGTAATGTAATAATAGATGTAATATATGAAATATACAAGTTAATGAGATGTAATGTTCTATGTTAACACAAATCCTATATTACCTCATGTACCCCCTTACACTATGTTGACACTATCACACTTGACACATTATTCACTTACACTTTGACACTCTTTGATATGTATACACTATATGCCCATTTAACCCTCACTTGCCCCTTTGCCATGTTCATATACACACACACATAGCCTCTTAAATAAGTATTTATGAATATAGTTAACTTAACTATGTATGTATATTATATATATGTTAGCATATTGTGTTGTAATATATAAGTTTATATAACCATTTGAAATGCCATGATTATAGACCTAATGTTGAATACCAATATATGCATGTGTATATATGTGTAGACATATATAGTTTAAAGTAATAGATTACCTAGTGTATATCCAATGTGAATTCTTGCCTATTTGAGTATTGAATAATTGCATGCTATATAGAGTTGGGTGTATGTTGGCTTGTATAGCCTTGTATTGATGTGTGCTTGCTAGGATAAGTCTTGGTTAGGCCTAGTAAGACTTGCTGGGTTAGGACATGACCTAGTTTGACCTAGTTTGACTAGTGCAGTTGACCAGAGTTGACCAAGAGTTGACTTTGGCCTAGTTTGACTAGATTCATATAGAATGCACTGTAGTGCTTTATATTACCCTTTTGGACATGTTGTGACTTGTGCTGTTCTAATTAGGAGCCAGACACCTCTCCTCGGACAGTATCTTTACCTTGGACATTCAGATATCAGGCGAGTACATTCTCTGATCATTTTATATCCTGCTTAGAATTATTTTCTGCAGTAGATTACTTTACTTGTACTGTCACGTTGGTCACACGGATTGGTACTATATGGATCCTTTCTTGAGATATTATCCTTAGGGAGCATCAGGTACTACATGTTCTGTGCGTTTCACTTACATGGCGTATCACTATGCTTCATTGGTTCTTTGATCACTTACGACATATACTCTTATGATCGTAGAGTCTTCCTAGAATCCTTATCCCATTTATGGGACTACTATGTATCACCTTCGGGGTCGATCACCTTCGGGGTCTATCACCTTCGGGGGCTGTTACATAGCATCATATAACATAACCTGGCTGGATCCTTATGTATTGATTGGGGGTACGAGGGAGTAGAAATGGACATGTGAATAATACCCAAGTAGTGTAGCATCAGAATCTCTTCCATAGTGTAGCATCAGAATCTCCTATGCCATTTACATGTCTATATTGTACTCTGACTCACTAGCCACATGTTAGTTCTTTATTTATAGTAGATATTTCTATTACAGCTCTCTCTCTGTTTACATACAACATTTCTTTCAGTACCTGTATCTTATTTTACTGCATGATTATATTTTCTAACCTGCTATGAACTGTTGAGATGTAATGTGCTCGCTCCTGTCCTGACTGGACCTGTTGATAAATTTTACAAATAGCCTGGGATTGCCTGCTAGCCTAGAGGAGACACAATAGAGGTTGTTTAGATAGTTATTTCATTTTGTCTGGAGTTGTATTTACTTGTGGATTACTGTATTTGAGTTTTGAGATGTATTTCTGGGATTATGTATCTTAGACACTTAGACTTCTATCTCCTGTATCTCTTTTGGATTTTATGTTTATCTATCTTTATCATTCTATCTTAGATTGTGATTGAGTTGTACCTCTGCGTTGGCCTCCTTATGGAGAGTATTCATATTATGCTAGTTATAGTTTATGACCTAGAACAGCGTTCTACCGTCGACACTGCGGCGTAGGCTGGGCGTTGTTACGTACTCGTACCCTCACGGTGGGTGCGGGTCGTGACAAAATGGTAGGATGACCTGCACTCAGGAAGTCTCGAGGACGAGACTTATTTTGAGTGGTGTATTATGTAATGACCCGCTCCGCCCTAGCGGAATTCCGATTCAAACGGCAAGTGCAACGACTCAAACGAGCCGTCGACCCGAAGAGTTGGCATCGACCTGATGAAGAATCGATGCAAGGCTTACATTGGCCCGTCAAGATGAATCCAGGCTTAGAGTTTCAAAAGCGCGCTCGGAGTATCGTTCGGCCGATGCGAACATCGCTAAGGTGGATAGCTCCGATGAATCCGTCTTTTCTTAGCCTAGACACATAACAATACGGACACTAATGCTAGAATCGCTAGGCGATAACATCGTGCATGCTAATAAATGACTCAACGCACCTAGCTAAGGGAATAATCCTATCTTGTATAGAATATGGAAAAGAACTTGGAAAATGTGAACTCTCGCACCGCGCTCCACGCTCGTGCTAAGGCACAAGCTTACGTTCACGTCCCTTATGCGTTCAACAATGAAATAATGAATGGTTTACAACAATAAAACAGGAAGACTATCAACATAGTCGTTCCGAGTAGAGTATAGCAACATTAAAAGACTATGGGACCGATGGGTCGCCAAGACGACTCCCGTACTGGGAGTTGCGTAACGAATGAATGAATGAATCAACGAATGAATGAATGAATGAATAATTACGTGAATGAATCGATGAACGAACGAACAAGTGAAAGAAAGAAAGAAAAGAAAGAATACATGGAAGATTAGAAAGGAAAGAATGGTTAGCGACAGGTGTGACGGACACGTGCAACGGGGCTCGCTACCCGCGCTGTACGGACGCCAACCTGGTCGATAACGCATTATGGCTAAGGGTTAGCCTACGGCTCGGAGATAGCCGCTAAGTTAAAATGACAAGATAATACGAAATGGTTGTGGATAAACGGCACGGGCGATGGGGGGAATACCGTGCCCGTGATGTGGAAGGATTCTGCGGCACGGGCGATGGGGGGAAACCGTGGCCGGCCTAGGCGGAATCAAAATGGAGCTTACGGGCTGCCTGGGTGCGGGCTTGGGCACCAGGGGACGTAAATGCAGGGTATTTCAAGAGACTTAACGGGGTGTACCAGCCATCACCCTACGCTAAGTTGAGAAATACCAAGAGGAAAATGTCCAAAATGGCTTGTGAAGCCAGCGACCCATGCATGTAGATTTAGTGGACTATGCTGGTGGCAATCCACGTGCAAGTCCTTGCATTAAAACAAGTAGTCTAAGTTAACTAAATGAAGTGCCTCCTGAATATGCTTGAAATGTAACATCGTGAACATGCTTTAAGTGTAACACTCTGAATATGCCTGAGATGTAACACTCTGAACATGCTTAAAATGTAACACACCAAATGATAAGGAGTAATTCATGCAAGTGAGTTAGATGACGTGCCCATGACGTGCTAGAACCCGAGGCAGGGACACACCCTTAATATTGAATGTTTACATGAATCTCGTCAAGTTACTACATGTGAATTGTTGACTAACTTGGTTTACTTTGGACAGGGAAGGCCGGATGGTAAGTATGGGTAAGTCGTGCATGTATTTTCATGCGACACTTGTATTCGGCAACACGAGATAGGCTATGAGATATGCCATGAAAATGATCCTAAGGCAAGATTAGAAAGAAAATGAATGATAGAGATGCACAAAAAAAAATAAAACGTGTTTGATAATGACAGCATTGTGGGCGAGCTAGCCTCCCCACCAGTGCATAACAATGTACTGATAACCCCACAGTCTGCTTGCAGGATGTAGGAGATGAAATTGGGTGCGGAGCTTCCCTCGAACGTGCTAAGGCACGGAGCTATCTCTCGAGCCTTGGAGCGTTGCAAGGAGCTGATGCGCCATATACAGGATATAATGTATCGGAACATCGCCATGAATCATTCCAACTTATAAGCCACTTGGCACGCCTTTTATGTTTCAGAGAGAGAGCTTGAGCGACTTGTAATATCGGCCTAGCGCCGCTTGTAAACTTCTTGAATATCAATAAAGAGTTCGAATTCGCTTCTACTTGTGTTCATTTATTTTTCGCTGCAATAGAGACACTCTGTGCGACTCTGTGGCCTAGCTCAAATCGATCATTTCTGGACTTGGCCTTACACGGGCGCAACCTAGGCCCGTGCGGCATCACGCCTTAGCGAGGATGATCGCTCCTACGGGAGCGGGGCGTGACATTCTCTCCCACTACCACTCTATCCTCGTCAACCTCTCCCCTCACTCCCGTCCCCCACGTCTTCGCGGTGAGCCCCGCGTTGGTCCCTTGGTCAGTCCACTGCGGGAATCCTACTACCGACACTCCGTAGGCCATGCTCTCCAACACCAAATTTCACCCGTAGTGCGTCACGAAGCAGCCGACGGAGGCGTGCCGCAAAACCCTCGCCTGAGAGCACCACTCCACCACCATCCCTCCCTCCCCCTCCAACTCGACTCCTTCCTATCTGCACTTTTCCCTCACCACCCAAATATAAGGCTTCCTGCTGCCCCTTAGTCCCTTCAAAACCTCCATCTGCCGCTTCTTCACTACGGAGATGCTCCCGAACGATACCTATACTACGGACTTCCCATCTTCCCTCACCACCAACAAATGTTTCTTATATCATCACTGATAGGATGCATTATACATGAAGGTACGTACTTCTTTATAGAAGCAGATAGAAGATATATATGTAGAAGATAAGAAATGAAAAGCCAAAGTATGAGCTATATGTTAGAAATTTAATGTACCATGTCGATTCATGAGATGAAGAATATAAATTAAATTGCGAAAGCGTACCTGAATTCATTGCTAGACTTGATGGATCTTGAAGCGATCGTCCTTTTGTGGGGTTTGGTCTTCCAACCCGCTACGACCCTTAATAACAAAGATGAAATCTTTGTTCCTCTCTTTGTTGATTGAGATACATAAGAGAATAGAGAAACCTTCTCTTCGGTGGCCATATGAGTTGGGGAATATAACCCTAATGAATACATATATTTATATATTTTGATATTTCTAGTTTGGTCCCTCATCAAATTATATTTATATCCGGTATCTACACATTATTTCCATGACAATTATACCCTTAAGCCAATTTTCTAAATAGACCACTTTAATTTGGCTTAATTATTTAGATAGCCCAACACAATTAATTTTACATGTGTGGCCTCTATTATTGAATAATTCCAACAATCTTTCACTGGGCCACATATGTAACCTTATAATTGTATTAACCTTAGTGAGCTCATAAATTGCTATCTTAATCCTTAGGGTATATCCGGACAATCTCGTCCATTAACCATATCAACATAGGATCAAAGCCGCATTCGTCACATATAGCGTAACTAAACCATCAATGGTCACATATACCAATATTGCTAAATGACATAGATCAATCATGGATGCGTAGCATAAAAATTATACGTAATGTGATCAATACATGTCTATTTTCAACTGGTCCTCCTTAACTATAGTGAGATCAATACTTTAACATAATAAAAATAGAATAAACTAAATCTTCATATATCTGTTCAGATAAATATCCAAAATACTTTAATACATAAATGTGTCCAAAACCAAATAGCACCCAAATACATAAAATACAAACTTCCACTATATTGTCATATACTTAATTGAGATAACACCCATATGAGCGGTATGCTCATGAAAGACCCTGGGTGATAATACTTTTGTGAGCGGATCCGCTAACATGGAGTTTGTCCTAATGTGCTATATGGACACTTTTACCATTCTGAATTCTTTCCTTCACAACTAGAAATTTTATGTCAACATCCTTTGACTTATACAAGTTCTTGTTGTTATTAGAATACAGTACTGCTGATTTATTGTCACACACCATAATTTTATGTGGTCTTTCAACACCGTACTGTAGGCGCAACCTTGTGATAAAATTTTACAACCATATTCCCTGAATAAATGCCCCACATCATGTTATAAACCTTGCTGCCATGGTGGAAGAAATTATGACACTACTAAAATATGGTATATTAGCGACGTTGTTTAGCGACGGAACAAAATACCGTCGCTAAATATGTAATATAGCGACTCCCTTCTATTGACATCGCAAATCGTCGCTGAATAGCGACGTTCAGCGACAGTAGATAAACTACGTCGCGGAATAGCGACGTTCAGCGATATATTATTAAAATATATCGCCATTGTAGAAGCATGGAAAATATCAGAATAATGATCTATGCGGCTCGGATCAGGAGAACCCCATGCGGCTCATACATGAATGGTCCCATGCGATTCAGAGAGACTCTTAGTCTCATGCGGCTCGTTGCAGGAGAGTCCATGCGGCTTACATAGGGACAGTCCTATGCGGTTCAAAGAGCCCCCTAGCCGCATATGGTTCAGAAGTACATACGGCTCACAAAGACCAACAGAGATATGCGGCTCGATCAACGCCACGTGTCCCCATGGGACCCCTTCACATAGCTGGCCATCGAGCAATGGCCCTATTTAATGCTCTGCCGTGATTTAACAACTGACGGCTCTGACATGAAGTGTCATAATGGCCCTGTCATAATGACAGACTCTTTGGGAACAGAAGAAAATCTTCAACACGATCCGAGATTGCCACATGGCTACCCCCATGCGACTCACTTGAAGAATAGCCCCATGCGGCTGGCAAGAATCATCTTCCTGCGGCTCACCAAGAAGCCATCCTATGTGGCTCGTGAGTATTATATACTATGCGGCTCACCAAGAAGCCATCCCATGCGGCTCGCAAGTACTACACCTATGCGGCTCACCAAGAAGTTATCCCATGCGGCTGGCAAGAATCATCTTCCTGCGGTTCACCAAAAAGTCATCCTATGCGGCTGGCAAGAATCATCTTCCTGCGGTTCACCAAAAAGCCATCCTATGCGGCTCGTGAGTACTATATCTATGCGGCCCACCAAGAAGCCATCCCATGCGGCTCTTGAGTACTATACTGATGCGGTTCACTAAGACGCTGTCTCATACGGTTCTGACAGGATCCACCATTAAGACACGTGGCATAGATTCAATGGCTTCCACGACTTAACAGCTGATTATGGGATGTAGATCAATCAGAGATTTACCAGATCCCAATGATCATATTTAACGTTATCCTCATAACTAATGAGATCAGGTCATATCATTCCTGATCAAGCTAATGGGACACGTGGTGAGAGATCCAAGCTTGACACAGCCAATCATGAAGATTTAAAGCAATCAGCATTAATTATTCACATAATTCAATATTATCTCCATTTATGGCCAGATCCTTCACGCCTAAAACGAATGGTCCAGATTGATTATACATCAGGCCGCCGCCACTTTGAGAATAGGTAATCATCCAAACCCTAATGATGCCTCCACTATTATAAATAGCAAGGTGCCATTCCCTTGTAAAAATATACACGATCAGAAGGAGAGAGACAAAAAGAGCTTTCCCCCTAATCAGAAAGAAAATACACAGAGAAAGAGAGAAGTCAGAAGAGCAACCAGAGGAGAGCAAGAAGAGCATTTCTTCATCAACGCCAACCATCTCTTCACAGGAGCCAAGGTTGCATACCGATCGTCCAAGGAGTAAGGCAGGGCTGCCGTCGCCTTCCCGAGCCTCTATCGTCACCCCCCCAGAATCTAAAATAAACAATTGTACTTAGATTGCTGTACCTAGGTTTTCGTCCTTAGGCTTTCTTTGTACAAGCGAGTTTGTAACGTGAAGTAAAAGTCCGGTCCTCCGATAATTGTTCTATTCTTTTATATTTCATGGCAAACACGATGGCGACTCTGCTGGAGACAAATTTCTCCACGGCTGAGGAGTTGGTCACGCAGTCGGATGCAGCCAAACTTGGCTCCACGCAACAAAAGATGGTCGTCCGCTTCGACCAACAGGCGTTTGAAGAGATGCTCTCCGAAGGAAGCGCTGGCCCGGTCCAGAAGCGCACCCGCACGACAAAGGCTCGCAGAGAGTGGAGGCCAAAATCATTTGCTCCTCCCCAAGCACTCGACGGGATACCCTCTGTTGCTCAAGACGGCGAGAAGGACTCTTCTGCGGCCCCACTTCAGACCGTAGATAACTCTGCTATCCCCAAGTCCGACAGAAGAAAACACTATGATGCTGGACTTGCAGGGGCAAAGAGGAACTCTACGCGAACCGAGCCGCATAGGGGTGCTAGCCGCATGGAAAAAGCTCATGCGGCCACATCCGCTAGCCGCATAAAGAAAAATCATGCCGTCACATCTGTCAGCCGTATGGCTTATGCGGCTACAGTTGCCAATCACATGGATGAAACTCATGCGGCTATGGAAGTCAATCGCTTGCAGAAAACCCATGCGGCCACAATTGCCAACCGTATGCGACCAGCCTGCACGGTCGTGACTCCTAGTCGCACAAAAACAACTCATCCAATAGCAGAAGACAACCGCATGCAGACAGCCTGTACCGTACTCAATTCTAGCTGCATAGCGTCCATTCCACGCTCCTCTCTATCAGTCTTCGACCGTCTCTCGTACGGTCCTGGCTCTGATGGTTCTCTAGATGATAAGCCAGACTCTGTGGTATTCAACTTGGACTCCTTCTATTACGCACCCGCAAGTGCTAAAAGGAGGAAGTCTAGGGCAGCGCGGGCTCACCAAGCCCAGTCAGCTGCCCTAATCTGACCACCGGGGCATCTCGCTGATTATCACGCGGGCCTCTGATGGGAAGTTGTACAAAACTACTCGGATCCAGCCCCCGGCGATAAACGGACAGGGTGGTTCCTCTGACCTGCGTGAGGATATCCTCCACAAGTGCAAGAAAAGAGATGGGGCTTCGGTGTGCAAAGAGTCCTCGCTTGGACGTCACTGTACCCAATCGTCAACTGCTGTTGCAATAATGCGGCAGTGACGAAAGATCGGCCGTCAGTCTTCCAAAGACTACAACGTCCGAGCTCAGAAAACGAGGCACCTCTTATTGTCTTCTGTAATTCCACTCAGAAAGCCCTCGCCGAGGGGAGAGGGAAGAAGGCAAGCATCTCCACCCCGAAGACCTCAACTACTACAGCTAAAAAACTGTTGTCTAAACGGTTGTCCTCCACCGGAGTATTCCAACACACCCATTCAAAGACGAAATCTGCTACAGTAGGAAATTCATCATCCACATCGCTGGGGTTGAGGGTAGCAGTCCTCCGAACATCCACAACAATCCGGTGTTTCAAGGAGACGAGCCCGGGGAAACAACTCTCCCATCAGACGTCGATGTCCCCGAGGACATCTATGACTCTCAAGACGAAGCAAACTCTGAGGCTGGGGTTACTGTTCCCTCTGAGTCCGAACCAGAAGACAATATTCCCACACATCTCGATGACTTCTCGGTACATGGGTACGACTCGGAGGGCACATCCTCCACCGTTCCTGTCACGACCCGCTCCCAATTTTGGGATACGAGTACGTGGCCAAGTCCAGCCTACGCCGCAGCATCGGTGGTAGTACGCTGTTTATGATAACAATGGTCCACAACAAGCACAACACGCATATATATCATCCACAACTAAGCCAGCAAAAATTACTAAAATATCCAATAGTCTCAATATTATAAATATGAAATAATCCACTACAACTTAGAATGTCTTGGGAACAAACCCAGATAGTAGAAAATAAAATAGACAACTAAACTCCATAACTATAACTACTAACTAATGTGAATCCATAAGGAAAAAAATATGCTAATTCGCATCAGTGCTGGAACCGGGTACGCCAGTGACATCAGTGTCGCCAACATACTCACCGTAGACCTCGGGGCAAATCTCTTCATCTAAAGCTGAAAAATAGTTATCCAGTCAGGATTGGAGCAAGATCACCATAACACTACATTACACAATATAGTATACAAGCATGAAGGAAAGATAAAAGGAATTTAACTGAAGATAAGTATAGGCATGACATTGTATGATAAGAAAGTACCTTTGAGACATGATAACAATATGAAGGTAGACTTTGACATACCACTAAGACATGATGACAATAAGAAGGTAAACTTGACGAAAGAAGAACAATAGACGACATGGCAACAATAATTAAGTCACGTGTACTGTGTGTTTTAGAATACCAACTTTCAGCATGTAGACGGCTTGGGATATCCGTCAGTCATACGTGTGGTGCATGACTGATATTATGCAATCAATGTATAGGGGGTCTGTATTCAATTCGTTGACCACATGCTTACTTGTCGTATTCCTCCGGCCGACTCACTCACAATACATGTCCACTATGATAAACATTAGCAATACGATAAACTGTAAACAATAGGAAACAATGAGTAAAAGATGAACATGTATATATCCTAACAATTCTAACTCTCGTGCACAATATTAATCATGAGCAATGACAATCATGAACCAAAGGGAAGTAATAGTGAAACGACGACACGAAGATACATGCAGCATAAAATAAAGGAAACATAGGTCATAGTGATACTTGCCTGCTCCGATAGATGATAAATTCACAATTCAAGACGTCGTAGTCCGATCTACCCCGTCACATAAAAACCACAAGTTAGATCAACGATTCCCACTCTAAAAATCCTAGAAAGTGGCTAATGGGTTAAATCAATTAATACTATTCTAATCCTGGAATAAATCATCTAAAATCCTATTTTAACCTATTTAATTCTGAAATAACAATCTACACACAAAAATTTGGCCAAGAAAATACACGGTTCCAAAATCGGGACTCGTGGCACGCAAACCGAGACATATTGTTGACTTACTAGTCAAACATTATGAATTCAAGTTTGAGTGTGCGACATAATAGATTTCAGCGCCATGAGTGCACTGGAATCGACCGTGCCACAAAATCACGATTTGGTCAAAAGTTATCGCCATTATGGCTAACCATGACCAAATCGATGAACCGTTGACCAAATCTGACTTCTATGAATAAAATAAAATATTAGATGAAACTCTGAATTTCTGGAAAAATTATATGTTGTAGAGCTCGGTGTCAGCTTTCCAAAACTTCAAACGGATCGCAAAATGGAGTTCGAGATTGCTCGGAATCTCGAAAACCGTGCGACGTGTTGATTTTTGGACAACCGACACTCAAATAATTCTTCAGAAATTGAGTTCAAAATACCCGAAAACAAATTATATATTCAGAAACCTAACCTCGATACGCTTCCAATAAAAAAACGGCGCACAAAAAGGACGTCTAGATCGACGGCAATCGCTCCGCGAAGTCGAAGAATCCCTATTGAACTCTCCACAAAAAGCTGCTAAAAATTATAGGGTTTTCGAAAACCTAAACAACTAATATATATATATATATAGGTAAAGAGGAGTCGGTGGCTGCGGCTTAAACGCGGCTGGGCGGGACACGTGGCACGATCCTGTGCCTCCCGCCCAGATCGGATGGCCAGCAATTGAGTCGGCTGAGCGGCTAATCCGAGCTCGGCTCGGATTAATAGTATGACTCGGAGACCGAGTCCTAGCTCACCCGCGCTGACGGGTAGGCCTGCCACGTGCGCCCGAGCGGCTGACGGGTGGGCCCCCCGCTCGGCTGACTGGGTATATGATTAGGAAATGGATTTTTTTTAATAACAGAAAATTAAATAAAAATCAGAAAAATCCCAAAAAATTCCCAATAAATCCCAGAAAATTTCTAAAAATTCCTAGAAAAATCTAGAAAATAATTTAAGGGTTCTAGAGTCCAAATAAATTATTTGGCCTCAAATATACCCTCGGGTGCTCTCCCATAAATTCCTAGAAGCTTAAGAAATAATGAAACAATATATAATAATTATCTAAAAATCTTCATAAATTCCCAAAATTTCTAAAATAATAAAATAATATTCTAGGGACTATTTAGAGGCCCCAGAGGCTATATACAACCTATTATCCTTATATCTAACCTATAGGCTTAGGCAAAAATTCTTACGATCCCAAATCAATTCCTAATTATGAAAATTAAATTCTAACTAAAATAAAATAAAAAAAATCTCCAAAATAGAAAATAAATTCTAGGAACCCAAATGCTACAAACTATCCCCCTTAAAAGATTTTTGTCCTCAAAAATCAAAACATCACAATGGCATAGTATAATACATAACTCTTACAAGCAATAAATTCTTAAGCTAAGTCACGGAGAGATAATGGCTAGGAACATAAGGGGACTAACAACTAACTAAGCATGCATACCAACTAAAACTAAGGAAGGCTTTCATGGAAACATATTTAAGTTACCTATATCTTGGGGTTGAGTTACAGCCATAAATGCTTGTCCTTGACGTTGTGCTCCTCCAGACTGCTGTTGTGGAACTGGCCTATGAGCTGGTGCTGCGGGGCATTCTCGCACTTGGTGGTCTGGTGCTCCACAAAGGAGACAAAGTCCTAACCTCTTCCTACAATGGTCCCACTTGTGTCCTTCTCTTCCACAATAATTACACTTAGGCTTGGGTGGGATAGGCTGTTGTTGTGGCTGGGATGATACCACCCTAGTTGGAGGTTGATGCTGGATTTGAAGGGTCTTCTGAGAATTATTAGGACGTTTTGATGAATCTTGATTACTACCATCTCTACCTCTTTTTTGGGAAGCTAATTTCTGTCTTAGGATAGATTCTTGACGCCTAGCTGCATTCAAGATATCTGTATAGGATGTTGGGTCTACTGACGCTGTTAAACTCTGCAACTTGTAATTCAGCCCAGAATGGAACTTCTCCGCCTTCTCTTCTTCTGTAGACACAAGAGTAGGAGCAAAACGACTCAAGCGACTAAATTCTGCATCATATTCGTCCACTGTCATACTCCCCTGCTCTAGCTGTATGAACTGATCCCGCAGCTCCTTTCGAACAGTGGTGGGAAAGAACATGGTATTGAAGAGGTCCGTAAATTCTTCCTATAGCACATTCTTGCCCAACCGTCTTTCTTGTGCTGCCCACCAATGATGTGCATTGTCCTTGAGCTGCAACTTCACTGATTTTATCTATTTCTCCGGTGGCAGCTCTGATGCCTCTAGTAGTGTCTCTATCTCCACTAGCCAGTTGGTGACTTCTATAGGTTTCTCCGAGCCAGTAAAGGGAGGTGGGTTCATCTTGCAAAACCCATCAATAGTACCCACACGACCTTGTCGTGTTTCTACGCTCCTTTCTAGAACATCTGCATGTCTCTGCTGAGTCTCCATCATGCCTTGGAGTATCGTAAGGATTTGAGCTCCATCCATAGTTACTCCTTGGGTTGGGACTGTTGGTGGTGGTGGTGGAAGATCCTCAGCACTAACCCTATCTTGTTGATGGTTAGAAGGCTCTACGAACTCAGTACTCTCTGCTGTCGATCCCTCGGGTTCGGAAGTAGCATAAGGGTTAGCTACCCTTTTCCTCCTACGGATCGCACTGCGCCTTGTCTCAACCATTGCAAACTAAAAGGAAAAAAAGGATATGGTTAGAACGGTAGATACAAACATATCGAAGAAATCACGGACGGAATCAAGCAAGATGCAAATTAAGAGACAATAAGATCCTAAGATAAAATAGACTCATAAGGTTGGAGATCCTATTTGTGGATGATATAACCTCCTAACTTCAAATCTATTCGCAGGCTCGTAGTAGTACAGCTAACTTAAGCACTACCACGAGTTCGCAGTCTTTTGCGAAATTGGACCTGCATGGGCCACCATAAAAACTTGTCACGACCCGCTCCCAATTTTGGGATACGAGTACGTGGCCAAGTCCAGCCTACGCCGCAGCATCGGTGGTAGTACGCTGTTTATGATAACAATGGTCCACAATAAGCACAACACGCATATATATCATCCACAACTAAGCCAGTAAAAATTACTAAAATATCCAATAGTCTCAATATTATAAATATGAAATAATCCACTACAACTCAGAATGTCTTGGGAACAAACCCAGATAGTAGAAAATAAAATAGACAACTAAACTCCATAACTATAACTACTAACTAATGCGAATCCATAAGGAAGAAAATATGCTAATTCGCATCAGTGCTGGAACCGGGTACGCCAGTGACATCAGTGTCGCCAACATACTCACCGTAGACCTCGGGTAAATCTCTTCGTCTAAAGCTGAAAAATAGTTATCCAGTCAGGATTGGAGCAAGATCACCATAATACTACATTACACAATATAGTATACAAGCATGAAGGAAAGATAAAAGGAATTTAACTGAAGATAAGTATAGGCATGACATTGTATGATAAGAAAGTACCTTTGAGACATGATAACAATATGAAGGTAGACTTTGACATACCACTAAGACATGATGACAATAAGAAGGTAAACTTGACGAAAGAAGAACAATAGATGACATGGCAACAATAATTAAGTCACGTGTACTGTGTGTTTTAGAATACCAACTTTCAGCATATAGACGGCTTGGGATATCCGTCAGTCATACGTGTGGTGCATGACTGATATTATGCAATCAATGTATAGGGGGTCTGTATTCAATTCGTTGACCACATGCTTACTTGTCGTATTCCCCCGCCCGACTCACTCACAATACATGTCCACTATGATAAACATTAGCAATACGATAAACTGTAAACAATAGGAAACAATGAGTAAAAGATGAACATGTATATATCCTAACAATTCTAACTCTCGTGCACAATATTAATCATGAGCAATGACAATCATGAACCAAAGGGAAGTAATAGTGAAACGACGACACGAAGATACATACAGCATAAAATAAAGGAAACATAGGTCATAGTGATACTTGCCTGCTCCGATAGATGATAAATTCACAATTCAAGACGTCGTAGTCCGATCTACCCCGTCACATAAAAACCACAAGTTAGATCAACGATTCCCACTCTAAAAATCCTAGAAAGTGGCTAATGGGTTAAATCAATTAATACTATTCTAATCCTGGAATAAATCATCTAAAATCCTATTTTAACCTATTTAATTCTGAAATAACAATCTACACACAAAAATTTGGCCAAGAAAATACACGGTTCCAAAATCGGGACTCGTAGCACGCAAACCGAGACATATTGTTGACTTACTAGTCAAACATTATGAATTCAAGTTTGAGTGTGCGACATAATAGATTTCAGCGCCATGAGTGCACTGGAATCGACCGTGCCACAAAATCACGATTTGGTCAAAAGTTATCGCCATTATGGCTAACCATGACCAAATCGATGAACCGTTGACCAAATCTGACTTCTATAAATAAAATAAAATACTAGATGAAACTCTGAATTTCTGGAAAAATTATATGTTGTAGAGCTCGGTGTCAGCTTTCCAAAACTTCAAACGGATCGCAAAACGGAATTCGAGATTGCTCGGAATCTCGAAAACCGTACGACGTGTTGATTTTTGGACAACCGACACTCAAATAATTCTTCAGAAATTGAGTTCAAAATACCCGAAAACAAATTATATATTCAGAAACCTAACCTCGATACGCTTCCAATAAAAAAAACGGCGCACAAAAAGGACGTCTAGATCGACGGCAATCGCTCCGCGAAGTCGAAGAATCTCTATTGAACTCTCCACAAAAAGCTGCTAAAAATTATAGGGTTTTCGAAAACCTAAACAACTAATATATATATATATAGGTAAAGAGGAGTCGGTGGCTGCGGCTTAAACGCGGCTGGGCGGGACACGTGGCACGATCCTGTGCCTCCCGCCCAGATCGGATGGCCAGCAATTGAGTCGGCTGAGCGGCTAATCCGAGCTCGGCTCGGATTAATAGTATGACTCGGAGACCGAGTCCTAGCTCACCCGCGCTGACGGGTAGGCCTGCCACGTGCGCCCGAGCGGCTGACGGGTGGGCCCCCCGCTCGGCTGACTGGGTATATGATTAGGAAATGGATTTTTTTTAATAACAGAAAATTAAATAAAAATCAGAAAAATCCCTAAAAATTCCCAATAAATCCCAGAAAATTTCTAAAAATTCCTAGAAAAATCTAGAAAATAATTTAAGGGTTCTAGAGTCCAAATAAATTATTTGGCCTCAAATATACCCTCGGGTGCTCTCCCATAAATTCCTAGAAGCTTAAGAAATAATGAAACAATATATAATAATTATCTAAAAATCTTCATAAATTCCGAAAATTTCTAAAATAATAAAATAATATTCTAGGGACTATCTAGAGGCCCCAGAGGCTATATACAACCTATTATCCTTATATCTAACCTATAGGCTTAGGCAAAAATTCTTACGATCCCAAATCAATTCCTAATTATGAAAATTAAATTCTAACTAAAATAAAATAAAAAAAAATCTCCAAAATAGAAAATAAATTCTAGGAACCCAAATGCTACAAACTATCCCCCTTAAAAGATTTTTGTCCTCAAAAATCAAAACATCACAATGGCATAGTATAATACATAACTCTTACAAGCAATAAATTCTTAAGCTAAGTCACGGAGAGATAATGGCTAGGAACATAAGGGGACTAACAACTAACTAAGCATGCATACCAACTAAAACTAAGGAAGGCTTTCATGGAAACATATTTAAGTTACCTATATCTTGGGGTTGAGTTACAGCCATAAATGCTTGTCCTTGACGTTGTGCTCCTCCAGACTGCTGTTGTGGAACTGGCCTATGAGCTGGTGCTGCGGGGCATTCTCGCACTTGGTGGTCTGGTGCTCCACAAAGGAGACAAAGTCCTAACCTCTTCCTACAATGGTCCCACTTGTGTCCTTCTCTTCCACAATAATTACACCTAGGCTTGGGTGGGATAGGCTGTTGTTGTGGCTGGGATGATACCACCCTAGTTGGAGGTTGATGCTGGATTTGAAGGGTCTTCTGAGAATTATTAGGACGTTTTGATGAATCTTGATTACTACCATCTCTACCTCTTTTTTGGGAAGCTAATTTCTGTCTTAGGATAGATTCTTGACGCCTAGCTGCATTCAAGATATCTGTATAGGATGTTGGGTCTACTGACGCTGTTAAACTCTGCAACTTGTAATTCAGCCCAGAATGGAACTTCTCCGCCTTCTCTTCTTCTGTAGACACAAGAGTAGGAGCAAAACGACTCAAGCGACTAAATTCTGCATCATATTCGTCCACTGTCATACTCCCCTGCTCTAGCTGTATGAACTGATCCCGCAGCTCCTTTCGAACAGTGGTGGGGAAGAACATGGTATTGAAGAGGTCCGTAAATTCTTCCCATCGCACATTCTTGCCCAACCGTCTTTCTTGTGCTGCCCACCAATGATGTGCATTGTCCTTGAGCTGCAACTTCACTGCTTTTATCTATTTCTCCGGTGGCAGCTCTGATGCCTCTAGTAGTGTCTCTATCTCCACTAGCCAGTTGGTGACTTCTATAGGTTTCTCCGAGCCAGTAAAGGGAGGTGGGTTCATCTTGCGAAACCCATCAATAGTACCCACACGACCTTGTCGTGTTTCTACGCGCCTTTCTAGAACATCTGCATGTCTCTGCTGAGTCTCCATCATGCCTTGGAGTATCGTAAGGATTTGAGCTCCATCCATAGTTACTCCTTGGGTTGGGACTGTTGGTGGTGGTGGTGGAAGATCCTCAGCACTAACCCTATCTTGTTGATGGTTAGAAGGCTCTACGAACTCAGTACTCTCTGCTGTCGATCCTTCGGGTTCGGAAGTAGCATAAGGGTTAGCTACCCTTTTCCTCCTACGGATCGCACTGCGCCTTGTCTCAACCATTGCAAACTAAAAGGAAAAAAAGGATATGGTTAGAACGGTAGATACAAACATATCGAAGAAATCACGGACGGAATCAAGCAAGATGCAAATTAAGAGACAATAAGATCCTAAGATAAAATAGACTCATAAGGTTGGAGATCCTATTTGTGGATGATATAACCTCCTAACTTCAAATCTATTCGCAGGCTCGTAGTAGTACAACTAACTTAAGCACTACCACGAGTTCGCAGTCTTTTGCGAAATTGGACCTGCATGGGCCACCATAAAAACTTGTCACGACCCGCTCCCAATTTTGGGATACGAGTACGTGGCCAAGTCCAGCCTACGCCGCAGCATCGGTGGTAGTACGCTGTTTATGATAACAATGGTCCACAATAAGCACAACACGCATATATATCATCCACAACTAAGCCAGTAAAAATTACTAAAATATCCAATAGTCTCAATATTATAAATATGAAATAATCCACTACAACTCAGAATGTCTTGGGAACAAACCCAGATAGTAGAAAATAAAATAGACAACTAAACTCCATAACTATAACTACTAACTAATGCGAATCCATAAGGAAAAAAATATGCTAATTCGCATCAGTGCTGGAACCGGGTACGCCAGTGACATCAGTGTCGCCAACATACTCACCGTAGACCTCGGGGTAAATCTCTTCGTCTAAAGCTGAAAAATAGTTATCCAGTCAGGATTGGAGCAAGATCACCATAACACTACATTACACAATATAGTATACAAGCATGAAGGAAAGATAAAAGGAATTTAACTGAAGATAAGTATAGGCATGACATTGTATGATAAGAAAGTACCTTTGAGACATGATAACAATATGAAGGTAGACTTTGACATACCACTAAGACATGATGACAATAAGAAGGTAAACTTGACGAAAGAAGAACAATAGATGACATGGCAACAATAATTAAGTCACGTGTACTGTGTGTTTTAGAATACCAACTTTCAGCATGTAGACGGCTTGGGATATCCGTCAGTCATACGTGTGGTGCATGACTGATATTATGCAATCAATGTATAGGGGGTCTGTATTCAATTCGTTGACCACATGCTTACTTGTCGTATTCCCCCGCCCGACTCACTCACAATACATGTCCACTATGATAAACATTAGCAATACGATAAACTGTAAACAATAGGAAACAATGAGTAAAAGATGAACATGTATATATCCTAACAATTCTAACTCTCGTGCACAATATTAATCATGAGCAATGACAATCATGAACCAAAGGGAAGTAATAGTGAAACGACGACACGAAGATACATACAGCATAAAATAAAGGAAACATAGGTCATAGTGATACTTGCCTGCTCCGATAGATGATAAATTCATAATTCAAGACGTCGTATTTCGATCTACCCCGTCACATAAAATCCACAAGTTAGATCAACGATTCCCACTCTAAAAATCCTAGAAAGTGGCTAATGGTTAAATCAATTAATACTATTCTAATCCTAGAATAAATCATCTAAAATCCTATTTTAACCTATTTAATTCTGAAATAACAATCTCCACACAAAAATTTGGCCAAGAAAATACACGGTTCCAAAATCGGGACTCGTGGCACGCAAACCGAGACATATTGTTGACTTACTAGTCAAACATTATGAATTCAAGTTTGAGTATGCGACATAATAGATTTCAGTGCCATGAGTGCACTGGAATCGACCGTGCCGCAAAATCACGATTTGGTCAAAAGTTATCGCCATTATGGCTAACCATGACCAAATCGATGAACCGTTGACCAAATCTGACTTCTATGAATAAAATAAAATATTAGATGAAACTCTGAATTTCTGGAAAAATTATATGTTGTAGAGCTCGGTGTCAACTTTCCAAAACTTCAAACGGATCGCAAAACGGAGTTCGAGATTGCTCGAAATCTCGAAAACCGTGCGACGTGTTGATTTTTGGACAACCGACACTCAAATAATTCTTCAGAAATTCGAGTTCAAAATACCAGAAAACAAATTTTATATTCAGAAACCTAACCTCGATACGCTTCCAATAAAAAAAAACGGCGCACAAAAAGGACGTCTAGATCGACGGCAATCGCTCCGCGAAGTCGAAGAATCCCTATTGAACTCTCCACAAAAAGCTGCTGAAAATTATAGGGTTTTCGAAAACCTAAACAACTAATATATATATATAGGTAAAGAGGAGTCGGTGGCTGCGGCTTAAACGCGGCTGGGCGGGACACGTGGCACGATCCTGTGCCTCCCGCCCAGATCGGATGGCCAGCAATTGAGTCGGCTGAGCGGCTAATCCGAGCTCGGCTCGGATTAATAGTATGACTCGGAAACCGAGTCCTAGCTCACCCGCGCTGACGGGTAGGCCTGCCACGTGCGCCCGAGCGGCTGACGGGTGGGCCCCCCGCTCGGCTGACTGGGTATATGATTAGGAAATGGATTTTTTTAATAACAGAAAATTAAATAAAAATCAGAAAAATCCCTAAAAATTTCCAATAAATCCCAGAAAATTTCTAAAAATTCCTAGAAAAATCTAGAAAATAATTTAAGGGTTCTAAAGTCCAAATAAATTATTTGGCCTCAAATATACCCTCGGGTGCTCTCCCATAAATTCCTAGAAGCTTAAGAATAATGAAACAATATATAATAATTATCTAAAAATCTTCATAAATTCCCAAAATTTCTAAAATAATAAAATAATATTCTAGGGATTATCTAGAGGCCCCAGAGGCTATATACAACCTATTATCCTTATATCTAACCTATAGGCTTAGGCAAAAATTCTTACGATCCCAAATCAATTCCTAATTATGAAAATTAAATTCTAACTAAAATAAAATAAAAAAAAATCTCCAAAATAGAAAATAAATTCTAGGAACCCAAATGCTACAGTTCCTTCCATCACTACTCATGTAAGGACGGTGTTCATGACGGACAGCAATCAAGGTGGTTCCAGTGATCGCCAACGCATCGACAGTCTCGAAGCCATATTACTTGCTTTGGTCAAGTCTGTAGATGAGATTAAAGCAGCCCTTCTAACACTGCAAGGAGGGATGCCTGGCCAAACAAGTGCGGGTCCCGCGATCAATGCAGACTCGAATTCGGCGGCACCAAACCCGGGCAACAATCCTCCCGAAATAACAGCCCCTACCGCGACAGATGAGGCCAGAGAAGTAAGAAGAGAGGTTCAGGAGCTCTGAGCCAGGTTCTATGCCCGAGAAAACGCTCAAGACCTCAGAATTCGGCAACCATACCCTGCTGAATGGAGGGATGTTCCATTCCCACCAAAATATAAGCCGTTCAATATCAACCCGTATGATGGCAAGGCCTCAGCAAGTCGGTACATCACTTACTTCGAGGTCACCACCGACCATATGCCCCATGATGATGCTATCCTCACTCGATTATTCATTGGGGCATTGGAAGGAGTCGCCTTCGACTGGTATCGCAATCTGCCGGACAACTGCATCTACTCCTTCGCCGGCTTCAAGCGCCTGTTCTTGGAGAGATTCTACGAAGTAGGGCAAGACGTCACCATGTCCACCCTCATGGACGTCGTCCAAGGAGATAAGGAGTTGACAAGGAACTACATTGAGCGGTTCCGCCAAACCGCCATGAAGCTGCCCTCCAGAAATCCAGATTCCTCTTTGATTGAAATTTACCAAAAGAGACTGCTTCCAACAATCAGTCTCTGGATGGGCGAAAGTCAGTTCAAAGACTGGAAGACGTTCATCATCAGCGCCACAAGCGCCGAAGAACGATTGAAGAAGGCTCGCCAACTGGGATTGCACATCTCGGAAGGAGAAAACAAGGACAAGCGTCCCAACAACGATAATTGGGGTAGCCCCTCCAACAATCAGGACAGCAAGGAAAAGCAGACTATGGTGGCCAATACAGCACAAAAACCTGAGCCGAAGCTAGCAGACAAATAATGGCCGCAAATTACTTACTCCTTTGAAGACGGTCACGTCAAGCCCATCTTGGACATGCTCATACAAGGGGACAGGATTCAGCTTCCTCCACCAAGACGGGAACCGCGGCCAGCAGAGATGGAAAATCCAAAATACTGCCATTATCATCACTATGTCCATCATGCTACACATGATTGCTACCAGCTGAAACGGTACATATAAAACTTCATCGATTCGAACGTGCTAGCCATCGATTTCGAAGAGGTAACCGTGGCGGCCAATATGGTGTCCGTACAATTCGGCAGCTTTCCTCCGACGGAGACTCAAGACGGGGTGGTCCCCGTCCCTTTAGCCACCATAGAAATTACCAATCTTCCACCTCCCCGAGATCAGGCTGCCGGTCTAGTACCCCTCATCACATCTCGAGGTGAGGTCATGTGGATCCATCCAGACTTGGTGTCAGAAGTTACTCGACCCGTACCGTCTTCCACCGACAAGAAGAAAAGTGAAAAGGTCAGGACCTGCCACACAATTTCGGCAGACAATGAGGAAGCTACAGCCGTCGTCACACGGTCCGGAGCACAATCCTAACCTGTGGTTGACAATCCAGCTAAAAACCATCAACCCACTACAACTGATGCTCCGGGACCGGCTCAGCCTTCGGCGATCGACAAGCCTAGGCCAAGGGAGACTCGCTTCGACAAATCCCTCCGAAAAGAGGCAGCCCAAGGGCTAGAGAGGCCCTACAACTTTGACATCTTAGCGCAATTGGCTAACACACCGGCCAAGTTATCACTGTACGAACTCCTAAGGCTCTCCAAGTACGTTCGTATTGCATTAAGCGAAGCACTCCAAAATGCCGATGTCTATCTGGCTCAATCCAACCTCACCGGGGAGGACTCACCTGTGGATCTCCAGGACAGTGCCTGTACGGGAGCAATGCCCAACATCGTCTTCACTCCGCCGGACATGCTCATCAAAACCAACCTGCACGATCGCCCACTATACTATACTGGATACATCGGCGACGTAAAGGTGGATCGGATGCACATTGACCCAGGCTCTTCCATAAGCATCATCCCGAAGGGTCTGCTACACCATCTCCGCATTCCAATGCATCGCCTGACACCTACAAGCACCGCCATCAGCGGTTTCAATTCGGGCAGGAGCTACCCTATTGGAAAGATTCGTCTGAAGTCTCAAATTGGCGACCTCCAATCTGAAGTCACCTGCTACGTCATCGATGCAGACACTTCTTACAACATCCTCTTAGGGCGCCCGTGGATACACGATTATATGATCGTGCCTTCCACGCTGCACCAATGCTTCAAATATGTCGACAAACACGGCTTCGTGAAGACGAAATTTGCTGACATCGATCCCTTCAAATGGGTCGAATCTTACTACTCGGACTCCTGCCTATACGAAAAGTCGAAGAGGCACCTTGATGAAGGAAATGAACAAGCTGGTATCGAAACGGCCATGGGATCAGAAGGACCTCTGACGATCCACCTCCAAGCTCGTAAACCGGGCAGGTCCGCACCCCTTACCGCCACTCTGCGGAAGGACGCGATCAGCCTCTCGGCGCAGATGATAATCCGGCTACCAAGGTCTGGTCAAGTACCGAGATCCACAACGGGGCCACTAACAATCAGACTGCCGAGAGTCGGTCAGGCCCAAATGGAGAAGCCCAATCCCTCCGACAAACCACTGACGATACGCCTTCCCAAGAAGGGTCGTCACCCCGATGCGAGGTCCGACACTTCTAGCGAACCGGCCACTCCCCGCTCCACATCAAATGCCAAACTGGGGGTCGCTAGTCTGCCAACAACTCCATGCTTTGCTCCATCAACTGAACCACTGACAATCAAGCTTCCCAGGACATCCTCTCAGTCTTCATTTACATAGGGGGTAGCCGAAGAGGAACCAGAGCTAGCCAAGTATGTGGCTGCCCACACTGATGTCCCCTCCGCAGATGATGTAATCCCCTAGAAAAGATACCTTACTTCATCAATAAAGGGTTATCTTTGAACTACACCGAGCTCAATAAGCTATGTACAATGTATGCTAGGGAACACGGTATAGGCACTCACCTGCACACACAAGTGACAAATGTGTACACCGCGATCCAGCTTACTCCAGTAGAAGATGCTTACCGAATAATCGAGGGAGGGGATCATCCGATCATCTTTGGCAGGACGAACAACCCGCATCCCCTCACCATAGAGGAAGTCGACCTCGGGTCAGACGCCGGAAGACTGCCTCTGTATCTCTATAGCCCTCAATCCAAATATCTTATGCAGAAACAGGGGTATGATCTAGAGACGATGCCAGTTTTGAACTATGGCACTGGGCGACGATTACCTTTGAAGCCACCAGTCCCGGCGGGCAAACCACGAGACTACTATAGCAAAACTTGATACGGGTTGGGGTATGTAACGCCTACTACAACCCCTGAGAGTTCAGATGAAGAATGCGACTGGCAGTCACATTCAACCGGGTCACCAACTTCGGACTCTGATACCAGCATCGGAGATGTGTTCAGACAAGTCATGACAGTCAACATGGCATTCGTCGACGCTTACGAAGAAGATGAAGACATCCCCGAAATCCTCGAGCTAGAGCCGTAGGCCCAGTAATTAGATGCACAATGGGAAAAACGGTTCAAACAGAGAAAACCTCCTACTGAAGATAAGGTCATACAAGTGGATCTGGGCTGCGAATCTTCTCCAAAACCAATTTTCGTCAGTAAAAGCCTAACAGACAAAGAACGGGAGTCGCTGCTGGAACTTGTCAGAGAATACATTAATGTATACGCCTGGAGCTATGAAGACATGCCAGGGTTAAATCTCGACATTGCTCTTCACAAACTCAACATTCGGCCAGATGCGAAGCCGGTCAAGCAACAACATCGACGCTTCCGCCCAGGCATCATGGACGCGATCGAAGCCGACGTTAACAAACTGATAGCCAGCGGCTTCATTCGTGAGGAGCAACATCCTGATTGGGTCGCCAATATAGTACCCATCCTCAAGAAGAATGGGAATATTCGAATCTGCATCGACTTTCGCAATCTGAACGAGGCAAGCCCCAAAGATGAATTCCCCCTTCCTATCACAGACATCATGATCGACAATACCTGCGGCTTCGAACGTATGTCATTCATGGATGGCTTCTCAGGGTACAACCAAATCAAAAGGTCTCCTGGTGACGAAAAGCATACATCATTTCGAACACCAATTGGCACGTACTGCTACACAGTCATGCCTTTCGGTTTGAAGAATGCCGGTGCCATCTATTAAAGAGCCATGAGCATCATCTTCAGGGACCACTTATGCAAGACAGTGGAGTGCTACGTTGATGATTTACCCGTTAAGAGCCGCTGTAAAGGAGACCATCTGCAGGATCTAAGGACGGTATTCGACCTAATGCGAGCACACAATTTGAAAATGAACCCTACGAAGTCCTTTCTGGGCGTATCCAGCGGGAAGTTCTTGGGCTTCATCATCACTGCAAAGGGTATCCATGTAGACCCTGAGAAGACAAAAGCAATCATGGAGATGGGTCCCCCGAGAAATCTCCCGAACTCAGAGGCCTCCAAGGGAGGCTAGCTTACATCAGGAGGTTCATTTCTAACCTCTTCGGGCGATGCCGACCGTTCACGCACCTCATGAAGAAATGAGTCTCATTCGTATGGGACGAGGAATGTCAACGTGCTTTCGACAGCATCAAAGAATATTTGTTAAATCCTCCAGTTTTGGTGGCTCCAGTTCCTGGAAAACCATTCCTGCTCTATGTACGAGCAATGGAACACTCCCTCGGGGCTCTGCTGGCACAGAACAATGATGCAGGCCATGAGCAGGCCATATATTACCTCAGCCGAATGATGATTGGGCCAGAGCACCAATACACCGCTGTGGAGCAGGAATGCCTCGCCCTGGTGTTCGCCATTCAGAAAATGCGACACTATGTCACCGGATAAACGATACATGTGATCTCACGAATCAACCCTCTCAGGGTCCTCATGACTAAACCAGGGGCACTCAGCTCTCGCCTCGCTACGTGGGGAATGTTGCTGTCCCCTTATCATATGATCTTCGTCCCACAAAAGGCAATCAAAGGTCAAGTCCTGGCAGACTTCTTAGCAGCCCACCCAGGCTCGGAGTCCTCCAGGATAGATGAAGAGATCCCAGATGAGGTCGCCAACTCGCATGCAACCTCTCACGAGAATATATGGCGAATGTTCTTCGACGGTGCTTCGAGGACCGGACCTAAAGGTAATATCGTCGTCGGAGTCGGGGTAGTGCTAGTCCCCCCTACCGGATTGGTGATCAACCGCGCTTATTCCCTCACAGAGCCCTGCTCTAACAATGTGGCCGAGTACAACGCTCTGGTCATTGGTCTCCAACTCGCAAGAGAGCTGGGGGTAGAATACCTTGAAGCATACGGCGATTCCCAACTGATCGTCAATCAGATCCGGGGCTCATACGAGGTCCGTCACGAAGACATGGTCCCCTATCACCAAATAGCAATTGACATCATCTCGTCGTTCGAGGGGTTCTTCATCGAACATGTCCCCAGACTCCGAAATATCGAAGCCGATGCCCTAGCTGGTCTTGCCGCTTCCCTAGCAGTTCCGAATTATGATCGCCAATCAGTGGATGTGATAGGTCACGAACTGGTCTGTTCCAAGAACAATGTACAATTCGTGGCGAGTTATTCTGCATAGACGATCGAGGATGCCCCAGATTGGAGACAACCATTCATCGACTTCGTCGTCTACGACATCCTGTCCGAGAACCGAAAGGAAGCTACTTCCATCAGACGGCATTCTCTCAGATTCTTCTATGATACAGAGACAAAAATGCTGTATCGTTGCTCCTACGACGGATTACTGCTTCGGTGTCTGTCAAATACAGAAGCCAAGGAAGCCGTACGAGAAGCTAATGACGGTGTCCGCAGGGCCCACCAACCTGGCCCAAAGCTACAAGATCGCCTTCGTCGAATGGGCTACTATTGGCCCACAATGGTGGCACGCGATAGACTATGCTAGAAAATGCAAAGCCTGCCAAGTCCACGCGGGCTTCATTCACCAACCATCAGAGTTTCTACATCCGACAGTGGCATCCTGGCCATTCGAAGCATGGGGAAGGGATATCATTGGTCCAATCACCCCACCTTCCTCCCGAGAACATCGCTTCATACTTGCGATCACTGATTACTTCTCCAAATAGGAGGAAGCTGTCCCACTCACAAAAGTCAAGACTTCAAACGTGATCAGCTTCCTTAAGCATCACGTTATCTACCGCTTTGGACTGCCCCAAAGGATCATCCATGATAATGGTCTGCAGTTTGCAAGCCACGCATTCTATCGGTTTTGCGATAAGCACCGTATTCAGAATGTCGCTTCGACACCGTATAACCCGGCAGCAAACGGTTGGCAGAGGCATTCAACAAAACAATCATCAAACTCCTCAAGAAGTTTGTCTCCTCCAACAAACGCGACTGGAACGAGAAGCTCGGTGAATGCTTATGGGCTTATCGCACCACAGTTCGAACAGCCACCGGAATACACCATTCTCCCTGGTGTACGGGAGTGAGGCAGTCCTCCCATTGGAGACTCAGATCCCCTCACTACGCGTCGCCCTCACACATCAATTAACGACAGACGAAAATCACCATCGCCGGCTACAGGAATTGGAGGCACTAGACGAAAAGTGCCTCTTGGCTCAGCAACGAATTGAGCTATACCAGGCACGCATCTCCGGAGCCTTCAACAAGAAGGTCAAAATCAGAACATTCCAGGTGGGCGATCTCGTTCTGGCAGTCCGGAGGCCGATGGTCATGACACACAAGACCACCGGCAAATTCCAGCCAAAGTGGAAAGGCCCATTTATCATTGAGGCAGTATTCTCCAACGGTGCTTACCGCCTCGCAAAACAAAACGGAGACTTGCTCATGTTGCTCGTCAATAGCAAGTTCCTAAAAAAATATTATGTCTAAACGACATTCTCTCTAGATCATCGAGTCATGTACCCGCTGGTACCGCTGAACTCACATCCACAATATTTTAGATTATCGAGTCATGTACCGGCTGGTGCCGCTGAACTCACCTCCACGTTTCCTTCAGATTATCGAGTCATGTACCCGCTGGTGCCGCTGAACTCACACTTTCTCAATATTCTAAATTACCGAGTTATGTACCCGCTGGTGCCTCTGAACTCACATTCCGGTCACTCTTTCGGATAGTAAGTCACGTATGATTATACCTCTTAACTTTCTTCCTAGAAGAGATCCTCCCTCATGATCTACTACCCACACTCCCAGTGTACAAAAAGGGTAACCGATCCACAAATTTCCGAAACGGCCATGTCCTCATTACCTCTGAGTCGTTTTCACTTCCACCAAAAATAAACCGCCCCCTCGCATAGGACTTCCACGTTCTCCTACCTCTGAATCGTTCTATGTACCCCCTCTTCGTTGAGCCCACTCCTGCCATGTCCTCATTACCTCTGAGTAGGAAGGCTCCGTCGAAGAAACCTTCATGCTTGCCATGTCCACATTACCTCTGAGCAAGTATGTTGGTTCCCTTTCAACCTATTATCTGTACCCACAACCGGAGTACGACAAGGATAATAGGTCCACAAATCCTCTGTTGACCATAAATGTCCTCTGTTACCACAAATGTCCTCTGTTGACCACAAATGTCCTCTGTTGACCACAAACGTCCTCTGTTGACCACAAATGTCCACTGTTGACCACGAATATCTTCCCTGAAGTCTCCCCTGCCATGTCCTCATTACCTCTGAGTAGGAAGATTCCACGGTAAAACCCTCATGCTTGCCATGTCCTCATAACCTCTGAGCAAATATGTTGGTTTTCCTTTCACCCTATTATCCGTATCCTGAACCAGGGTACGCCAAGGATAATAGGTCCACAAATATCCCTTGCTAAGCTTCTTAGCATAAATCCACCATCTCACCATGCCCCGGGAGCCCAGCTGCTCTACGGCATTCTTTTTCCCAATACCGAGAGCACCCATGACGACTTTGCCATGGCTGTTCCGGACATCCTGACCAAACTTGTTATCCGTACCTAAAACTAAGGTACGCCTAGGGTAACAGGTCCACGAATAATCCTCCAGCAAGTCCAATTCCACAAACGCCACAAGTACAAGAAAGAGAAGATGAGTTGAAACATGCTCATTTATTCAAAAGTCAAAGTGCTATATCATTTGGGATCACATCCCTTACAAAAAGAAAAGAAAAAGAGAAGCAAAAGAAAACAGAAAGTTGATCACTGCTTCGGGGTACATAACGCCCTGAGACGGTCCGTCAGCAAGGCAACCGACCGCTCAAACCTCTGGGTAGCTCGACGCTCTGCCTCGTGGGTCAGCACCTCGTCCTTCAGTTGAGCATGGGCTTGCCAGTTATCCTCGAATCTCTTAAAGGCCCGCTCTAAGTTAACAGAAGATCGGGAAACCTTCTTGGCCTCCCGAACGATCGACTCCTGTTCCGTCTGAGCAGCCTTTAGCTCTGACTCTAAGAAGGCCAACTCCTTCTGGAGTGCGAGAATTCGCTCCTTTGTGTCAGCAATTCCACGAGAAGCAGACTCTTCCCGGGCACGACAAGCCTGACTCCGACGACCCAGCCTGTCATACGACGCGGAGAACTTGTCAAGGTCTCCCTGTACAACTGGCACGACAGTATCTCGAGCGAGCTTGATCCTATCCCGAGCAGCAATGAGGAAGCCCCGCTCCCGTTCAATCGCAGCAGGCAAGCCCGCCTGCCGTATCGCCAGCAATTGGGTCACCAGCTGATCAGCCTCTGCTAATTTAGGCTCCAGGAGTGCAGCCAACCCCACCCCGCCAGGAAGAGACTTCAAAGTTGCAACCTGACCCCGAGCGCACCGCAGAGACAGAGTAAAAGGGGTCCCCCGTTCCACAGCAGCATCTACGCCCCTCTTTAAATGGCGATAGAAGCTGTCGACCACATCCTGCGTCACCTCAGTCCAGCCTCCGAGGAGGCCGGTGTCAACGGGAGTGTAGCCGGCAACGCTGAAGAAGACGCAACAGAATCTGTCGCCCCTGCCACAAGAGAAACAAACTCCGTACGGAAGGACGCATGAACAGCGGCCAACTCCTCTTCAGCGGCCCGCAGAACTTGAATGCTCGGCAGGGCCGAGAGGTCAATCTTCGGAGCCGTATGATCAAGAGGATGAGGTGGAGACCATCGCCAGCTCCATTCCCATCTGCCCGGGGCTGGCAGGAGGCCCCTCGACATGAGACGGCGAAGGAGAGGAAACGCTCCGTTCTCCCAGATCACGGCAGACCGAGCCTTCCCCAAGAACATCCGCGGTAGGAAGTAAAGGGTCAGGACCTGTAGGGCCAAGGCAACCATGAATCGATTTGACCCGGAGGATATGTTGATAGAGCAAATAAGCCCCCTCACTAGTCAATATTTGGCTTATCTTACCAGTGGAGGAGTATGGAGGCTGAAGGTCGCCTACAGCCACCGTAGCCTCTTCACCAACAGTCTTCGAGTCAGGTATAATAGGCTCCTCCATCCCGACACCCTCGGGAAGGGATGCAACGAGATCGGCATCACCCTGTTGAAGTTTAGCGATCTCGGAGACGGGCCCGAGGAGACCCTCATCACCCCGGGCCGAGGCCTCAGCAACCTGGGAGCTTCCAGCCGCCGCTAAGAGCTCCCGCAGAAAGGACCACGGTACACATGTCGCTAATCAAAGCAGCATGGGCCGGATCAACGCCAGGGGTAGTAGACGGTTCAGGAGAGCCTGGTTCGTCAGACGCCTACAAAGAAAAAATGATCAAGTTATATCTTCAAGAAAAAAGAAAACCACAACAAAGAGATGACTCTGACTGGGTCTTACCTCCGGAACATCGTCTGCATCTCCACCCTTCTCGGTAATAGGTAATTCACGAGATCTAACGGCAGCTCTCTTCACGAAAAAGGTCGATCTGCTGTCAGAAGACTCATGTCTGACTCGTTTATGTGAGGGACCAGACACAGCGGGAGGCCGTTCTTCCCTTACTACTTTCTCTTGTATAGCAAGTAACGGATCCTCCGCCAGTTCATCGGGTGTGGGAAGCGGTTGATCCGGTACTTCTTCACCCCCACCAGAAAGGGAGTCTCCGCTATCATGGTCATCATCCTCCTCAGCCGACTCAGAGGGCTCTGATTCAGGGAGGGGAGTCAGGAGCGCTAGTTGCTTTCTAGCCTTGGCCCCCTTGGGCTTCTCATCTAAACCGGTACCCACGATGAAGCTGGTACTCGGATCGAAATTAACAGGAGACTTGTTCGCCATAACATGATACAAGGCAGCCACGTACAAAATTTCCTTCGGCGCCTTAGCATCGGGGACCGAGAAGCTGGCCCGAGTATGATAAGCGTCATAATAATTCTACACGCCCTGACACCATCAAGGACGCTACCTTCAAAGCCCAAGCAAGGGTTGGGACAGTCAAGGCTATAGCCAAATTGGCGGGAAAACCTACTAGGTAGGTAGGGCTCCAGGTACACGTTATCACGGTTGCGATAAACCAAATGCGCGGGGCGGTTGTTGCGCAACCAGATGAGCATATTCGAAGACAAAAAGTGAGAAGGTTCGGTACCATCAAGGTATACACTCCTCACTTCCTCATCAGAAAAAGGAGGAATAGACACAAAAAAGTCACATATCCACCCTCGCCAGCGCCCTCCGACAAGCTGGCATAGTATTGTATTCCCATGACCGGCGATGGCATTTGAAAAGGAAAGCGTCTTCATCTGTAGCATCTTCCGCTATTCCAGGTCCCATCAAAGACTTGTAGTGCATCGCCAACCACCCCATCAAATAGTGGAAAGGCAGCTCTATGCGCTCAAAATCCAGTACCTTATTGCGCGCAATAACCTTGGACGAAAATGTGCGAAGACCATGGTGTATGCTGCACACCATAGCAGGAAGGAGGGCCAGTCTAACTCCAAATACCAGTTTAACGGCAGGGAGGATAAAGTGGCGACCGATCCTCTCGATAGAACCTACTCCCCCCGAGTCTACGCAGTTCCGTAGCCATATCATTAAAAATAGCTGAGAGAGTCAGTTTGACTCCCGAATATGTCGCTCTTGGACCGCGACTTCTTGACGCCCGATATCAGGTCCTTTATCTCTCCCTGGGTGTGAGGGGTTCGAGGAGTAACCCCACTAGAAGGATCAATTTTAAAAAGATAATTGACCCAGGACGTGGTGTGGGGAGCGGTCCCTTCCGAGCTATCTACCATTTTTATAGCCATCTGGTGACAAGCACTATGATGGCACAACAACTCCTGATACACCGTAACAAAACCTGGGAGTCGTCGGTTCAAGTCCACGAACTCCTCGTTCGACGGGGTATACACCTCGAAAGGCTCATTCCCCCACGGAAGTTTGGAGACAGTATACATCTCATGGAGAGCAAGCCCCAACTCCCCTCCGGGTGCAAAGAACGTCCCCGTTCACCGATTATACATCTCTAAGAGCGCCACGAACAATGGTTTATTGATAGGAAGCCCGTGACAAGTGCCCCGAATGGCATGATAAAGTCCCACCTCCCGCAAGAATGTTTCGTAGGTCTGCAGAACCCAAGTGGTCAACTGGGCCCACGTAGAGGTGGGGTTTACCCTGTTCAGCAATGCCAGCCTACCAACAGGATAAGATTTTTTGCGAGCAAGTCGATTCAGGAATGTATCAGCTTGAGTGAGTGTGAAGTTGGGACCGTATACTGTAGGGTGTGAAAATTATGACACGCTGACATAAGACTCAGCCAAAATCATACGCTCAAGGCTATACGCTCAGTCAAAGCCATACGCTCAAGGCCATACGCTCAGCCAAGGCCATACGCTCATCTAAAGGCCGTACGCTCAGTGGATATTTTATTATTTCCTGAGATGACAGCACAGCATGTATTTAATGAAGGATGAATCTGACACTTCGTCTTTCGTGCAAAGACAGCTGCCCTATGAAGATTAGCCGTCGTATAGGTTTTCGAGAAATGATTTTGTCTCTTATGAGGACAGCTCAGCAGCTATCATAAATGCACATCCATCATTACTGTCATTTCTGACAGTCTGTCAGCCATCATATCTGTAGCACGACGTTCGAGAGATATTGTCAGTATTTGAAGATATGGCATATTTGAGAAGATTGAGGACAGCCACGTGTCTACTCCCTCATTGCCCAACCAAGTGAGCGTATGGACTCCATATGACTCCTTGTCAACCAAGTGAGCGTATAGACTCCATACGACTCCTTGTCAACCAAGTGAGCGTATGGACCCCATACGACTCCTTGTCAACCAAGTGAGCGTATGGACTCCATACGACTCTTTGTCAACCAAGTGAGCGTATGGACTCCATACGACTCCTTGTCAACCAAGTGAGCGTATGGACCCCATACGACTCCTTGCCAACCAAGTGAGCGTATGGACCCCATACGACTCTTTATCAATAAAGTAAGCGTATCAGCCTTATATGGCTCTATGCTGCCCAAGTCAGCGTATGCAAGACATGTGCCTTCAAAAGCTAGCGTATGACTCCTCTTCAAAGACAGCGTATTACAGCAAAGGTATCCAGGATGACTTTCAACGTACAGTCAACACACGTTCTCACGTGTCCTGTACTCGGTTACCCACTTATTCAGAAGTTATGCAACGTGGCATTCATGCCATCAATCTCTCCTAGATATATTCCACTACTTTCAACCGCACTCCAACGTGTCTCCACCAGAATTTGCCACGCGTCCCTGCAGTTATGCACACGTCAAGTAACTGACTGAGCGTATGCTTCAGAACAGTTATCCAGAACTCTATAAAGAGAGTTTCTTCATCTTCATCAGACAGAACAATTAATTCAGAGAGACAAAGAGATTGCCCAGTTGCTGTCCAAGTTCTTCGAAGTTCGAGTTTTCTTCATCATCGCATCGTCCAAGGGATAAAGTAATCGTCTTCTAGATTAGATTCCTACAGTTGTAATTTTCTCAGATACAAAATAAATAAAGTGAATTTATTTATGGAAAACAAATTGGTGACTCTGCTGGGGAAAGCTGTCTCCTCCAATGAGATAGCAACAACTCAATGCGATACTTCATCGATCGGTTCGATGAAGAAGACGATGGTCGTACAATTCGACCAATCTGCTTACGAAGAAATGCTCAAGGCGAAGGAGGGCCGAATTGCTTCCTCCGCTCTACCTGCTGCCAAGAAGAAGGGATGCTCTGTCTATGTCCCTAAGTCTTCTTCGACAGCCCGAGACACTTCTGTCACTTCTCACACTGACAAGAACACGTCTTCAACTTCAATGAAGCACACTCCGGCTTCCCTGAACACGACAACAGTGGCTTCTCCTAGTCACGCTGACAAAGTGGGTTCTTTAACCAAGTCAGCGTGTCCAAGGAAAACCATCTCTGGATATGTTAAAGTCTCTTCTCCTTCTACTCTTACGACAGCAGTCGGCTCTTTAGCCATTGATGACTCTGTGCGTATGGCAGTCAAAGGGCAGTGTACGGCGAAGGCAGCGTACAAAAGCCAACAGAAGGAGCGTACGCTAAGCCAAAGCCGGCGTATGCTAGTAAAAAGGCAGCGTATGACCAGAAGTCCAAACTAAAGTCAGCGTATGCTAACAGATACAGTCCTTTGAATGTTTCTCAAAATCAGGCTGGGGGTTCTCTTCCACAGAACATACAAATGATTCCCCCACAACTTGCACATCTTGTACAACCAAGGAGAAAGACTCTTTAGTCAACTCCTCTACTCCTAAGGACTTTACCTCTGGAGTTAATTTGACTAGTACTCTTACTAGATCAAACAAAGGAAAACGCCTTTTGGCTACTTTCTCTAAAGATGGATTGTTACCGACTCCTAGTCGGAATAATACCCATCTTCCTTCTCTCAAAATTTCTCGATCTGAGAAAGGCAAATTACAAGTATCCAAGACTGATACCAAAGTCATATCTCCTACGGATCTTCGTAACAAGCTTAATCAGAATCATCTCAGTTCCACTTCTGGTATTAAGAAGCCTGATCAAACTGAGACAATTATACTAGACTCTGATGCAGAATATGCCAAGAACTATGTGGCTCAAATTAATCAGTCTTTATACACTCAAGAACCGAGAAGACAGAAGAACAAAAGACAAGTTTCTACACAGAAACTATCTTCAAGTACTTCCCAATCTGTTCCTACGGATCTCCGGGAGTATTTGCAAAATAAACAGAGAATTACACTCCATCTGGCCATGACATTGCTCATATTTGCTATGAAAAGCATGGTTGCAACTTCCAACCTCGGGTTGTAATCCAGTGCTGTTGTTCACCAAAAAGACGATCTATTTTCGAACGGATTCAATATAAACCAATATTGGATGAAGATGAACCTCTTTATGCTTCTGTCAATATAACTTCCAGAAATATTGGGGGTAGCATACGGTCTGATGCTATATCAGATTCTGAAGATGGTGTTTATCTCGGCACCCGATCCAGGACCGGAGCCTTGGTCAGGGTCTCTTCTTCTCATCCAAGTGGTAATCCGGAGATCACAAAGGACTTCCTTGGAGAGTCCAATTTTCCAGTATTGATTCCTGTAAATAGTCCCGGGAAAGATATTGACTCACACAGTGATGATTCAGAACGGACTGTTTCATCGTCTATTCCTCGAATGATTACCACTTACATGGTGGATGGCAATCATGAATCTTCAACTAGCACTGAAGCTCATGAGCAGAGGATTTCTTCCTTGGAACAACAGTTACGAGCTATGGTAGATATATTGAATGCTATGCACACTCTTATGCAAGCTCAGCATCAAACTCAGCAAGTTCAACAAACAGTACCACCAGTGGTATTAAATACTCCTGTTACCCCAAATCTGGAACCCTCTACTATTCCAGGGGTACAATCTAATGTTCCTGTACAAACCACTCCAAGTCAGTCTGGAGATGGGGTGGTACATATGCTGCAGTCCCTCCTCCCAATTACACTCAACAAGTTACAACTCCACAATCTTCCGGAATTGTTACTGAAGAGTTAAGGAATCTCCGAACTAAATTTGAGGCATTTAAACAAAAGGATGGTTTACAAAGGTTAGGTATCAAGCAACCTTACCCGATAGAATGGAAGCAAGTATCATATCCTCCTAAATACAAGCCTCCGACTATCTCTTTCTTTGATGGAACTACCTTTCCAAGTCAATTCATTAATCATTTTGAAGTAATGACTGATCAGTTGCAACCAAGCGATGCCCTCCTCACTCGGGTGTTCGTCGGATGTCTTGAAGAAAGAACTTATGAATGGTATAGAAGTCTCCCGGATGGGTGCATTACTTCATTTGCTGGGTTCAAACAAATATTTCTTGAACGATTCTATGAAGGGCTCAATGACATGACCATGTCAGCCCTCATAAGAATTAAACAGAAAAATAATGAAACCACTGAGGACTTCATTGAAAGATTCAGAAGAGAAGCCCTCAAAATGCCTCTTGGAACTCCCGATGCTGTTACTATCGACACTTGCAAGTCGAATCTCTTACCAATCATCAGTATATGGACAGGGTCCACTCAGTTTCAAGATTGGTCTTCTTTCATCGTCAGTACCAAGGCTGCTGAAGTCAGTGCTGAGACCTTCAAAGGCCTAGGGGTACAAATGGCTCCCAAAGAATTAAATTAGAGTGCTAGCAATAGTACTCGATCCAATAATCGTAAAGGAAAAGAGGCTCTTGAAGTCAATCTCCAGAGCAATAGTCAAGAGGTAAAGACTACCCAAGCTACTCCAGCTCCAAC
>JANAVB010029453.1:0-84546 GCA_029216955.1 Iris pallida | reverse complement strand
GGACGCCTTACTACTTTATCTTTAATGCTCATCTTTTGCTGATGTGATTTGATTGATTGAGACATAGAACTCTGTGGGACCATAGGAGACTTGTTTGTAGCATGTACCCCCTAGTCTCTCGACAGCCACGATCGCCGTATGACGTTACGTACCTCATATGGTGTAGCTGGCCTAGTCCGTCTCCGTATTTCGGTACTGGAGCGTGACAAGGTTTTAGTGGTGGCCCATGCAGGTCTGATTTTCAGACTTGTGGGGTATTGCGAATTATTAGGAGTCTCAATCAAAACTTATTCCCCTTGAAATTCTGTTTCGAATTCTCTGTCCTTGCCTTGATCTCTAACCTGACTTGCATCCTCGAAATCTTCCTCGTCCGGACTTGATAATCTTATATTCTTCTCTATAGGGGTGCTTCATTCTCAGTAGCGGGTGAGGCCCATGAGGAAGAGCAGCAAGAGCATGGCTCGACTGGGCAGCAACAGGGGAGAGAACCTTCTCCAGTGCAGGCACGCAGAAAAGGAACCAGAGGCAGTGCAGCCGCAGGTTATTGAAACCCCTGCAGCACCAGCAGCGACGGCAGTACCAGACGCCGTAGCACTCCTGGAGATCATCCGGGGGTTTCTTGTCACTAACCAACAGCAACAGACTCGGCAGCAGGAGCAGAACGTTGCTGAACCAAGGGATTCAGTTAGCTCTTGAGAGGAGTGCCGGGGTTGACTCGGGAGCATCAGGAAGGTTCCGTCGCTTGAACCCGAGGTATTTCGATGGCACGGAGGATGCCATCACTGCGGATGCATGGATTCAAGACATCGAAGCCATTCTTGTGGCAGCCAAGGTTCCAGATGATGAGAAGGTTGATCAGGTCAAACTGGTACTTCAGGATCTTGCCCGCGACTGGTGGGCATCAGAAGAAGTTGGTACAAGACGCCCTGTTCGTTGGACCACCTTCAGTGACAGATTCAAGGCCAAGTATTTTGGCGTAGTAGCTCGATATGAGCTCAGCAGAAGTTCATCAGTCTCAAGCAAGCAGGCAAGACCGTAGATGGGTATGCAGCAGAGTTCTGCAGATTGTGCCGTTTCACGCCAGCAATGGTGGCAACGGAGCCAGAGAAAGCTATGAGGTTCCAGCAGGGACTTCATTTGGAATTATTGCAGCTTGTGGAAGGACACGACTACCAGACGTTTGACGCTGTATTGACGGCAGCCCGGAGGCACGAGCTTACCCAGCAGAGGTTGGCATCGAGGACAGGAGGTCAGAAGAGATCTCATTCCCAGGTTGGAGGAGGAGCAATGCAGCGAACATCGGCACCAGCACCCGGTGTACGTATTCATGATGCAGGAGCGCCGCGGAGGACGGCCGTGTACTAATACAGCGCCAGTTCGGCATCAGCAGCCGAGGAACCAGCAACAGCGTCAGGGAGCACCCCAGGGCTGTACATTCTGTGGGAAGGCAGGGCACACGAGGGAGGTGTGCCGGTCAGCGAATGGCTTATGCTTGAGGTGTGGTAGTCAGACCACCGTATTTCTACTTGTCCTATGGTGTAGAGGCCAGGAGGGCCAGCTCAGCAGTTTCCAGCATTGCCAGCTCCGGCGGCAACCCCGAGTGGAGGGCCAGTATTAGCAGTAAGGCCCCTAGCCCAGCGTCTACCAACGCAGCAGGCTCAGATGTTCCGCCAGGCACAGGAAGCCGAAGGCCCTCAAGGCAGCAACAGCATGGTCGAGGAAGGCCGCAACAAGGGGCTCCGCGGGGCCAGGCTCTCACATTGACCTTGGGAGAGGCTCTAGCATCTAGTGACATGGTGGCAGGTAAAATTCTCGTCACCTCATTTTCGCTGTAGCATTATTTGATTCAGGCGCTACTCATTCATTCATCTCTGCACAATATGCTACACGGTTGGACTAGTGTTTGAGGCATTGCCGGAGAGGATGGATATACTCACCGGCAATGGGCTCGTAGAAGTGAGCAGAGTGCGCTTTTCATGTCCGGTAGTGGTGTGTGGGCATTTATTGCCCGCATCATTGATTGAATTCCCTATGGGGAATTTTGATGTTGTTCTTAGCATGGACTGGTTGAGAGACAGTCATGCGACCATTGATTGTAGAGAAGGTAGGGTCATATTCAGCATTCCTGGGATGGAGCAGTTCATCTTTACTCGAACCTTGAAGAATCAGGCCGGAGGCGTCATCTCAGCAGCAGTGTCAGAGCCAGGACAGATTCCGAGAGTGGTCGAAGATTTTTCGACGTCTTCCCTGATGAGCTCCCAGGGATACCCCAGTCAGAGAGGTAGAATTTAGCATTGAGTTGAACCCTGGAACGAGGCCTATTGCAGACAGAGTTTACAGAATGTCGCCGTCAGAACAGGATAAGTTGTATCAACATGAGAAGAGTTGAAGTCTAAGGGATTCATCCGAGACAGTAAATCGTCCTGGCCGCGCCAGTGATTCTAGTTCCCAAGAAGGATGGGTCGACGAGGATGTGCATCGACTACCGCAAGCTGAATGCAGTAACAGTGAAGAATAAGTACCCACTACCAAGGATTGATGACCTGTTTGACCAGTTGAGCAAGGCCAGCGTCTTTTCCAAGATCGATCTTCGGTCAGGATACTATCAAGTAAGAGTCCGGGAGCAAGACATACCGAAGACAGCATTCAGATCTAGATACGGGCATTATGAGTTTTTAGTAATGCCCTTTGGACTAACCAACGCCCCCGCAGTATTCATGGATTTAATGAACCGCATCTTTCTGCCGTATTTGGATAAATTTTGGTGGTGTTCATAGATAACATTCTTGTCTATTCCAGCAGTGAAGAGGAGCATGAGAACCATCTTAGGACTGTCTTGCAGACATTGAGGGAGCATCAACTTTATGCGAAGCTCGACAAGTGTGAATTCTGGTTAGATCACATCTCATTCCTGGGGCATGTAATTTCTGGGGCAGGAGTGTCAGTGGATCCGAAGAAGATTGAGGCCGTAGAGCATTGGCCAGTCCCGAGAACGTTGCAGAAGTGCGAAGTTTCTTGGGATTAGCTGGTTACTACAGAAGGTTCATGGCGGACTTTGCCAAGATCTCTGCGCCCTTAACGCGTTTGACGCACAAGGACGTGGAGTTTGTTTGGTCAGCTAGCTGTCAGGCATCATTTGAAGAATTGAAGAAGAGGTTGATCTCAGCCCCGATCTTGACGCTTCCGGTAGGAGGGAGGCTTTACAGTATATTGTGACGCATCTGGGAAGGGCCTTGGATGTGTATTGATGCAGTACGGAAAGGTGATAGCATATGCGTCTCGACAGCTTCGAGACCATGAGAAGAATTACCCGACTCACGATTTGGAGTTAGCAGCTGGTGTTTTCACTCAAGTTGTGGAGGCATTATTTGTACGGGGATCGGGTAGAGATATACTGATCATAAGAGTTTGAAATACGTATTCACGCAACGAGATTTGAATATGAGGCAAGAAGAAGATGGTTAGAACTGCTGAAGGATTTTGATTTAGATCTTCAGTACCATCCAGGCAAGGCGAATATAGTTGCAGATGCACTGATAGGAGAAACAGTGCCTTTATCTGACCTCGCAGAAGCATTTTAGAAGACCTTCAGAGTATGGGAATCGAAGTAGTTTTGCCAGGGATATAGGAAGAATGACCAGTATGCAGATTCAGCCAACCTTAGTAGAGAGGATAAGGGCAGCACAAGCAGGAGATCCACAGATTCAGAAGTTACGGTCGGAGTGTGAATCAGGCCGTAGGAAGGAGTTAGTGATTCATGAAGATGGTACGCTCAGGTTTGGAAACAGACTCTGTGTACCGAGTGGAGACCTTCGGCAAGAAGTTATGTCCGAAGCTCATAGTTCTATTTACTCCATTCATCCAGGAGGAACGAAGATGTATCGAGATATCAGGCAGTTCTTTTGGTGGAATGGCATGAAAAGAGAGATACGATATTTGTATCCAAGTGTCTGGTATGTCAGCAGGTGAAAGCCGAGCAGCAGAGACCAGCAGGGTTGCTACAGCCGCTTCCTATCCCAGAATGGAAATGGGAGCACATCACGATGGATTTTGTGACCGGTTTACCTAACCCCGGCTGGCAAGAATGCAGTCTGGGTAATAGTAGATCGACTCACGAAGGTCGCTCATTTCTTTCCCTTCCGAGTTGGACAGACTACTGAGCAGTTAGCAGAAATGTACATGAAGCAGATAGTAAGGCAGCACGGTGTTCCAGTTAGTATAGTATCAGATCGGGATACACGGTTTACTTCCCATTTTTGGCAGAGCTTACACCAAAGTTTGGGAACCAAGTTGAGATTCAGTACTGCTTATCATCCACAAACTGACGGGCAATCAGAAAGAACCATTCAGACGTTAGAAGATATGCTACGGGCATGTACCTTAGATTTTGGCGGATCTTGGAGGATCACCTTCATCTAGTGGAGTTCTCCTATAACAACAGCTATCAGGCTAGCATTCAGATGGCCCCGTTCGAAGTATTGTACGGAAGGAAGTGCAGGTCCCCTTTGGCATGGGACGACGTGGAGAATGAAAGTTGTTGGGACCAGAGATGATCACACAGACTGTGGAGATAGTTAAGTTGGTCAGAGAACGCCTTCGAGTTGTGCAGGACCGACATCGTCATTGGGCAGATCAGCATCGTAGGCCTCTAGAGTTCAGAGGGCGACCAAGTATTTTGCGGATTTCACCTACTCGGGGTATCATCAGATTTGGAACCCGAAAAGCTTAGTCCAAGATACGTTGGTCCTTTTAAGATTCTCGCTCGGGTAGGCGATGTGGCTTATCGACTTGCCCTTCCGCCTTCGTTAACTGGCATACATGATGTGTTTCATGTGTCCCAGTTACGTGGGTATGTCCCGGATCCGAGTCATGTCCTCAATCATTCTGAGTTAGTCGTTGGTATCGACCTAACTTACGAAGAACAACCCGTATCTATTTTAGACCGGCGAGAGAAGGTACTCAAGAATCGGACGATCAGCCTTGTCCGTGTTTCTTGGAACCATCACTCTCCGGGAGAGTCAACCTGGGAGCGCGAGGACGAGATCAGATCTCGGTATCCGTATTTGTTTGACTGATAAGGTATCTTTTTGCACCTTATTGACACGATTCCATGCTTATCTGCACCTGCTTGTTTTGCACTTGTGATGTATGATAATAACTGCTATGATAGTTAACTTGTATACGATTGTGCCTTGCTTGCCCTGGTTTCACTATCCTGTCTTGGCTGGAATTCCGAGGACGAAATTTTTCTAAGAAGGGTAGAGATGTCACTCCCCGATCCTGGAATACGTATTTTAATACGTAAACCGATAAACCGCATCTACCTGTATTTATACTATATTTATATGCTGTATTTCTTCATATATTTCCCAAAAATATTCAAAAAAAATAATAATAATATTTCGTAATTTATTATCTGCATTTGGCCTACAGTTTGGCTCATTTGGGGGAAACTATTCTTGGTTCACCTTGGTTCATCATGAACCCATGGGTTCAAGATTCTATATAATAACTCAACTCATTCTCTCTCCTTTCATTTATTTTCTCTCATTTACTTTCCTCCACCAACCAAGGCAAGTACCAACTTGCTCAAGAGATGGATCCATAAATATTGTTGATGTTTTCTTACAAATTATTTGTCAAAATATGTTCTTCTCCTTATTCTATACTAGTTTAGAACTTGAAGTTTTCTATTTGAAGCTTTAATCTTTGTAGATCTAGGTTTTAGCCATTTTCGGATTTTTTTGGTTTTGATCTAGCAAACTTTATTATTTTAAGTTTGGATGGTTCCATGTTGTAGAGAATTTTGTTCTACCCCATTTTGACCTAAGAAAGTTCCGATTTGGGCTCCGGATGAAGGTTTTTGTGTAGTTTGGAAACCATGGTTGCTTGGCCCCTCTTCTCGGTCAAGTGGAGAAGAAGAGCAGTACTTGACCGCATGAATCTTCATGCGGCGAGTCCCTGGCCGCATGGCCTATCCAGCCGCATGAGACTCGTTCGAGCTCGGCCGCATGGAAAGTCCTTCGCAGCCGCATAGCCTTGTTCAGACCCAGCCGCATGAGCCCCTGTCGCATGGACTTTATGCGGCTAGCCTTCGCAGCCGCATGAGTTCTTTTGCACCCAGCCGCATATGCGCCACTGTTTTGGGCCGCATAAAGCTCATCCATCATCCAGCCGCATATGTATCGCCCATGCTCAGCCGCATAAGGCTTCGTCTGACTCTGAGCTGCATATGCTGTTGAACCCCGGCCGCCTGGCGATTGCTCCCTTCGTAGCCGCATACGCTGACACCCCCTTCGTCCGCATGAACCCGACCTTCCAGTCGCATGCGCCTTGGGGCTCTCTGAGCCGCATGAGCGTGTAGTCCCAGCCGCATGAACCAGTATTGACCCGGCCGCATGGACTCACTCCCCTTGGGCCGCATGGACTTTTGTGCCCTATATTGTTACCTTATTGTTATTATTATTATTATATATATATATATTATATGCCCATTTTATATCCTTACGCCTTTTGTCCCGAGCATGATATGAGCACTAATGTGACCCGGAGAACAAAGTGTTCCTACCTGACACATGTACATGAATGTCCCAGTTCTTGTTCATGCTCGACAAAAGACTCGTAACTTCACGTGGCGTATTTGCAATGATGCATTACACTAAGGAGGGTAGAACATGTTGACATACTGATTGACATGGATCCTCTTTAGGGTACTCGTACTAAAGTACGACCTTAGGAGGATAATCATGCAGGCCACAGCATGTGAGTCCAAGTTTTCACCTAGGGTTAAACTAGGCAACTAAATATACTAGATGCATGGGGAGGGCAAAATCCCGAGATCGTGTTACACCAGCCGCCTTGAGATGCTATCTTGACGCGCCGGCTGGTCTCCACGGATACTGTGTCATCTGCAACGAGTGGATGACTGTATCCGATCAATTTTTGCTACATATTATATGTTTTAGCAAGGTGGCCTTGCGAGGGACCTGTGCTCAATCATACCTGTCTACGCGAACCCCTGGGTTGGCTAGCCTTGCTGGAAAGATACGATCTGAGGATTTTCTAATAACATGACGCGAGGATAACCTCGTTCCACTAGAAACGCGTAGAATTGATTGGCCGTGAAAACGACTTGCTTGTATCCTATTACCTTCCGTGAGTAACTGAGGGAAGCGGACTGTCATGGTACGTGATCCAACCCATGTTCTTGTTTGATTGTTGGGTTGGTGATCGTACTATGATAGGCTGTGGACCGAAGTTATGAACGGAAGACTTATTCTGGTTGTGAAGTGCTACTTTTGTGAATGACCGAGGAACATGGTTTATCGTGGTACATGATCCAACCCATGTTCTTGTTTGATTGTTGGGTTGGTTATTGTGCTGCGATAGGCTATCGACCGAAGTCACGATCAGGAGATTTTATTGTTTATACCCTTTAACTTATGCGAAAGTTATAGAGTACGACGCGTCCCGACTCCATGCGGCACCTTTTGTCCTTGTTTGGTTGTAAGGGTGCCATATGGGTTCGAGGATGTGGCGCCACCCTATAATGGTAGCATAAGTATTACTATTATCATTCATTCTATTAACTGGGTTTAGTCTTAACTCTTGTGCCCCTTTGGCGGTACTTGCTATTCGGGGCTGACCCCGCTGGTTTTGTTTGGCCAGATCCCGTAGCAGAGCCAGAGGACACGATCTTCCTCCCTGACATCCATGGTGCATACTAGGAGCATGGCAGTTCGGGAACTCGAGTGGGTTTCTTCTCCACCACTCCTGCTTATACTTTTGCGGCGTTTAGCCACCGGCACCTGTTAGCCGGATTACTTGATATTTTGTGCCAGTACATAATTGTAATTAAACAGACTGCAGCTGTGTATAATTTTGTACTCCTGACTCTCCGAGATAGCTAAATTATGAAGCTAGTCTCTCATGATCATATTGATACAGCGTCGGGGACGCCTTACTGCTTTATCTTTAATGCTCATCTTTTGCTAATGTGATTTGATTGATTGAGACATAGAACTCTGTGGGATCATAGGAGACTTGTTTGTAGCATGTAACCCCTAGTCTCTCGACAGCCACGATCGCCGTATGACGTTACGTACCTCATATGGTGTAGCTGGCCTAGTCCGTCTCCGTATTTCGGTACTGGGGCGTGACAGTTTTTCCAAATACTCAATTCAAGACTGAGTTAGCAAGCCGTAGATATTACATAGTGAACCGCGAGGAGCGAGGCACTATATAATAACCCACTGAGAAAAAGTTTTGTCCTCAAAACTTAAGGAATAAGCTCACCTCCATCACGATCCTGATCCTGATCAAGTAAGGTCATTAGATTGAAAATGTGAGCCTTCCGCAGCTGTTGATTGTGCAGATTGTCTCTAATTGGTGGTGTGTCCCTCAATAGCCCATGCTCCTTAGTATCGTTATGGTTTTGCGCCACATTCCCTTTTTTTGGATAGTTCTTGATAGCGTAACCCAGTTGGCCACAACCGAAGCAAGCATTGTTAGCGGCACGACAATCTTGTTTGGTGTGCCTATGTTTTCCATAATACTGCATTCCAGTCCATTCGCATAACGACAATCGTCTTTCACATGCCCTCATCGATCGCAGTAGGTACACACTGTTTTATTTCGGAGTTCCTGTCGGCCTTTCTTTCACCATCATAATATCTTTTTTCGGAATGATTACGACCAGTCTGAGCTTTCACTGGTGCGTACCTCAGGCTAAACCATTCCATTTGTATAGCCGCCTCAAAGGCCTTGGTATACGATTCACACTCTCGGTTCAAAACACTCTTTTGAATGTCCTCGTTCAGACCATGTATGAATCGCTTCATGTGAACCCTCTCGTTCGGAATCATTGTGCTAGCAAACTTGGCAAGCTTAGAAAATTTTGAATCATAGTCCTCCACGGACATGCTTCCCTGTTTCATCGACATGAACTCGTCTTCCTTTTGCTGACTGACTGCAGGAGGAAGATATTGTTCCAAGAATGCGTGCTTAAATATAGCCCATGTAATCTTTATGTCTCTTGCTCTGGCACGCAGTTGCGATTTCTTAGCCTCCCACCAGTCATCTGCCCGCAACCAAAGTTATAAAGTAGCGCATGCCACCTTTTGCTGCTAGGAATGTCGATAAAGAGAACATACATTCTATTTTCTTCACCCAATCCATTAGCTTATCTGGTGATGTCCTACCCTCAAACTCTGTAGGCTTAGCATTCAAAAAGTCCGATGGCTCAAATGGTTTCTTGCGAGCCTGTTGTGGCTCATCAGCATCCACGAGCCCAATATCAGGAGTGCCAGTTGGATTGTTCGTTGCGGTGGTATCAGGATTACCCGCTAGCGAAGATACGATTCGGGCTAAGGCATCCAGCTGCCTCTATTGGGCCATGCTACGCTCCTCAGCTTCCTTTCGCTGAGTTTCCATTTAGGCATGTTGCCCCATGCTACGTTCCTCAGCTTTCTGTCGCTGTCATGGCCAAGATCTGTTCTGCTGGATCGGTCGAGCCAGATGGTCGATGAGCCATTCCTCTGCAAAAGTGTAACTTCTGTCAGTCCCATAAAATATTATGGACTTATGTATGAGACATTGGTTTTCGTAACTCAAAATCGGGACCTTTGAAAGTCATTAAAATACTTTATGTATACTTTTTGAAATTAATATTTGAAAGAGGCCAAGAACGTAAAGTCGTGCTCTGATACCACTTCGTCAATCTCCGATCCCGTTATGGTCATTCATCCTCGCTTTGATCACTGTGGGATCGTTCTTCCTCGCTAAGGCATGATGTTGTGCAAGCCTAAGTTACGCTTGCACAAGACCAGTACCTGCACAAAACAACTAGATAAATCAAAACGCACGCACACAGCACATTTAATTGTAGAAAACCAAACATTTGATGGAACTGGGGATTCCCAAGACTCTAGTTCTGTATACGTATTGATCGATAGAATATTAAACAGATATAAACGTGTTCTAACCCTTCATAGACGAAAACTAGAGTTCACGAATTATACCTGCGGCGGAAAGAAGACAATAATTTCTAGTAATCTCGAGTAGTCACGACCCCAAGATCTTCTGCACGTATTTCTTTCTCGGGTTGAATGTCGTATGGACAACGATCTCCCAACCTTTTCTTCTCCTTGGCAGCCCTCCCTTTTTCTCCTTATGTGAATCACGAATTTAGAGAAAGCTTCTTATTTCTGATAATATTATGACGGCCAGAGAATAGAGGATATATATATAAGGCTACGACGGGGACCATGAGAAGAAATTAGGGTTAGGTCTTCTAACGGATCTGTGTATCCCGTGTTCAGCCCAAACACACAACCCAGGCCCATTAATAATAGCTCGGTCCACTAAAGAGCTATTGTTGCACTACCTTTCTAATCCTAAATTATGATTATGGGCTCCTTTTATTATATGCTCATTTGGCTCCCCATGTTAAGATATCGAATGTCCGTCAATCAAATTAAGTTACTGACAACTATATTGATCGACATCTTTTATTCTTAAGTAGTACCACTCAACTTTATTTGTCATGTCGGATATAATCCACCTGCAGGGTTTACATGACAATCCTTATGAGCTCCTTAAGGGGACATCATCAACCCGACGTATTGGGACATGGATTCCTTTTATAATCAACAGTCCATCATACATACAATGTTATACCCAATTCATAGAGGTTGTTAACCCATAATGAATCTCACTCTTTTATGAGTCAAAGTAATGCATACTGTATATATATGTCTGTTATTATATCCGAATTAAGAGCATAAACATCCATAATAACATACGTGTTTGTTCTCTTATGTAGTCGGTACAAAGAGAACAACCTCAAGTGGTCATGTTCAATACACATGAAGTGTACTAGTGTAAACCTATAGTCAAGATAGACTAATACCAGATTACACTACAATATTTCCAATGAATTGTCCAAGTCCATCTAGGTTGTGAACTATTTATATATTCCATAGGAAACTGATAATATGATCTTCTGTATGACACCACAAACCATATTATCTACAATATAGAATATCAGACACTTGTATTAACACTTGCAACAAATACAATATGCAAACATTTGTCCATATGATTCTCATTCAAAATTTAAGGAAATAAAGTTAATACAAAAGTGATGTTTTTAGTATATAACCCTAATAATATTGACACATAGATTTAAAAATAGAAATACTTCTTTTATTGATAACTTGATAGGATTACAAAGTACAAAGCTTGCGACTTAGAATGCCATAGTTTGGCTTACATATTTCTCTTTGAACTCTTTTAAAAATAGCCACAATGCTCATATATCCATCATATTCCTTTGTTACATACTCGAAAGGTAAAGACACCTTCAAAGGAAAACTTGCAACTTGACTTGAAATGAAAATAGCTTCGAGATGATCCACAAGCTCTACTGCACTGGACGAGCTTAAGTGCTACACCTAAAATTCCTATGTCTCCTTGCTATCTGAAATGATGCCCACAACGTGGGTCAGTACACATCATGTACTGGCGAACGACTTTTGGTCGAACCACATAAATCTGTACTAGTAGACAATGAAGTTAGCATACATTATTATGTGGTCTTGCTACTAGTCTCGATTCTTTTTAACAATTCATAAGAAGCATAAATAGTAGAAACTCTTGCATAATAAATCTTATCCATCATTGACAGTCATCCCTGCACAAGACAAGGTTAGCATAATTTTGCATAACGAATAACTTATGTTCCATTCTTGCAAATATTGAAGTTCATAAATCAGATCATGCATGTGGCCTATCTACATGATGATCCATGGGTCATCCCTGTGATTAGCCGCTATGACTCTTTGGTTCAACTCATCGCTAATGGACATAGATACCGGCACCCTTTTCTCCTAGGGGGCTCTTAATCTCTCCTAGGTCGAGTGGTTCGAGGTGCCCCAAGAATCCACCCGAGAGACAAATTTTACCTTATGCACAAGTTGTTCGAGATCGATACATACTCTAACAGTTCTATCAGATAAAACAAATTTAGATCTATGCACAGATGTATGACACGTTCATTTCGTACCTTTTCTTTGATTAATCTCAACATGTACAAGTCCGTTTGTACATGTCTACATTTTAAAGCATATTGGCAATAGAGCAGATGATCATTCATGTGAAACAGATATTAGCAGCATATAATCAAGCAGTTGATTCAATTCATTTATCTTCTCTTATCTTTTGTTATTGTGGTATCGTTGATCAGAGGGATGCAACAAAAGAGTGGACTAGAGATCATTTTCTTAGGACGTGGAGATAAATGTTAGCTCAGTCAAAGCAACTCACTAAAATGAATCTTGTTCGAGAGAATGAGGGACTTCACGCTCCTCCTAAGCATCCTACATTGGCACCAACATTTGATTAGCATACTTCGGTCTCTTTCTCTCAAAATTTGAAATGAATGCGAAATGCGATTAAAGCGAACAATGAAAACCACTATCGAAAACCAACACGAAAATACATTCATCAAAACCAAGCAGCGAAAGAAAACATCCAACGAAAACTCTTGGATTCATTTCAATATAAGCCGATCCATTAGTTGGAAAGGTTCATTGTATTTCATCCATGATTAATCGATACCGGCAAAGGTTTCTCCAATACTCAGTTCAAGACTGAGTTAGCAAGCCATGGGTATTACATAGTGGACCGCGAGTATCGGAACACTACATAATAACCCACTGAGAAAAAATTTGTCCTCAAAACTTAAGGAATAAGCTCACCTCCATCACGATCCTGATCCTGATCAAGTAAGGTTGTCAGATTGAAAACACGAGCCTTCCGCAGCTGCTGATTGTGCGTATTGTCTCTAATTGGCGGTGGGTCCCTCAATGGCCAACGCTCCTCAGTATCGTTACAGTTTTGCACCGCATTCCCCCTTTTGGACATTTCTTGATAGTATGATCCAGTTGACCACAACCGAAGCAAGCATTGTTAGCAGCACGACAATCTTGTTTGGTGTGCCCAGCATGACCTAGTTGGCCACACGCGTGGCTGATATAACTTGACGCGCACGGCTAACATGACGTACTTGAATGACGTGATATGCATAAGTAACTTGACGTGGTGGGACTGGGGTTGCATGTCAGTCTCATTTAATGTAGGCGCACGTCCATGCCACCAAGTTGGCGAGCTCCAGCAGTTGGAGAAAGAATTGTATGTTGGTTTCCAACAGCGAAAGCAACATGTTTCTTGATGGATTCCTGCAGTTGGAACGTCTGATGCTTAGCAGATAGTTATTTGTCTACTTCGCACGGCTAGAACTGTCTGATGCTCAATAGAAAGCCGTTTGTCTGCTTCCTGCGATTGAAGAGTAGAGGGTTGTTGCTTGCTTCCCATGACTAGAGCTAATTCTATGGGGTACTACTTTCTCTCTGTCCATCACTAAAAATCGTAGACGGATCAGGGACTTCGCCCATGCACCCCCACTAAAATATGGAAGACGACCAAAAATATAACATGATAACAATACATGTAAAAATACTATACAAGGGCAATGTATACTTGCATGTGGTAGCTATCTTAATTTCACGTTGAGGTCGTAGTAGCAAGGTCGTCTCAAACCTAGGTGTAATTCAAAGAGGTTATCTATGAATAATGAATCAAAGAGGTTATTTATGAATAATGAAACATTTTCTTTCTCCTCCTAAAATTTATTAATAGAACCTATCATTTGATTTTTTTTTCGTTTAATCATTACATGTCTACTTTCCTTCATTAAGTTGTGCATATATATATATATATATATATATATATATATATATATATATATATATATATATATATATATATATATTGGTCCCGTTTGCGGAGTCCTGCAGGAGCCCCATCGTCCTCGACTGTTGGATCGAGCGGACGCGCATGCGGGCCCACGATCCGATGGTGCATGTGGGGGTGGGTGGGGGGGTGCTTTGACGGGCTCACCCCGCGGGACTTTTCATCCGTGTTTATATATATATATATATATATATATATATATATATATATATATATATATATATATATATATATATATATAAATGATGATAAATGTGTCGAATGTTCTTGCTCCCACCAAGAATCGATCTCCTGACCAATTGGGCCGCATGTCTCACCACTACCACTAGGCTAGTGTGTGTGTGTGTGTGTGTGTATATATATATATATATATATATATATATATATATATATATATATATATATATATATATATAATAAATGTGTCGAATGTTCTTGCTCCCACCAAGAATCGATCTCCTGACCAATTGGGCCCCATGTCTCACCACTACCACTAGGCTTGTGTGTGTGTGTGTGTGTGTGTGTGTGTGTGTGTGTGTGTATATATAGCCTAGTGGTAGTGGTGAGACATGCGGCCCAATTGGTCAGGAGATCGATTCTTGGTGGGAGCAAGAACATTCGACACATTTATCATCATATATATATATATATATATATATATATATATATATATATATATATATATATAGGGAAAATGGGATATGAGCCATAGGCTCATACTCTTATATGAGCCATTCCATGTGGCTTCCATGTGGACCAATAAAAATATAGTGACTTGAAAAAAAAATAATTACATAGATAGAAATAAAAGATCCCATAAAGATTTGATAAATAATAACTTATCATATCTTTACCTAAGAACTTACCAAATATGTTTACGTAAGAATTTAAATCGAAAGAAATAAAACCTACTCATCGTCCTAATTAACACGGAGAATGACATTCTCCGTTTCCGTCTTAATTAGGACCGAGAATGTCATTCTCCGTCTTAATTAGGACGGAGAATGGCATTCTCCGTTTTATTTAAGACGGAGAATGGCATTCTCCATCCTAATTAACACGGAGAATGGCATTCTCCGTGTTTCTAACACGGAGAATGGTCATTCTCCTGCGTTTTAACACTAGAATGACCATTCTCCGTGATAAATTACACGGAGAATGGCATTCTCCGTCCTAATTAAGACGGAGAATGGTCATTCTCCGTTTAATTTAGCACGGAGAATGGCCATTCTCCGTCTTAATTAGGACGGAGAATGCCATTCTCCGTCTTAATTAGGACGGAGAATGCCATTCTCCGTTTTATTTAACACGGAGAATGACATTCTCCGTTTCATTTAACACGGAGAATGGCATTCTCCGTGTTTCTAACACGGAGAATGGTCATTCTCCTGCGTTTTAACACTGGAATGACCATTCTCCGTGTAAATTAAGACGGAGAATGTCATTCTCCGTCCTAATTAAGACGGAGAATGACCATTCTCCGTGTAAATTAAGACGGAGAATGTCATTCTCCGTCCTAATTAAGACGGAGAATGGTCATTCTCCGTGTAAATTAAGACGGAGAATGCCATTCTCCTGCATTTTATGGTTAGCTGAAACTTTGGAGGGCCATAACTTTTGACTGGGAGGTCGAAACGAGGTCCCGTTTGTCGCAAAATGAGCGTATCGTCGAGGAGACTGAAAGTAACAGCTTCATCGTTAGACGGCCTTCCGAAATTTTAGATTTGCAAAAAAATGATGTTTGGACCTCCGTTTTAGCACTTTTGTTGTTCGTCCCGATCTTTCCGAAATTTTTCGACGAGTTTTTGAAGATTTTTGAGGAGAAAACCTAGATTCGAAAGTGAGCAGCGTATGGAAGAAGATGGAGTATTGAAACGTTTTTTTAAGAGCAGTTTTGTGGGTGTTTCCAATAAATTAAAAGGAAGGGCAAAAGGGTCATTTGGAACCCGCTTTGGATAAGTTTCTCTAATTCTGGGCACGCGATGAAAGTTTTTTTAGCGGTGGGTTTTACATAAAACTTTTTTAGTTTTTGGGCATTTCATAAATCTTCCCAATACCTAATGATTCGTAATTTTTTATACGTTACAGTATCCTAATAAAGTCCTAATAAAACTAAAAAGATTCATTACATTGATTTTTAATTCGTTACAGTATCCTTATAAATAATGAATAATGTTAACAGTAAATATATAACTAATAATTGTTATTTGGTTGCTAATAATGGTTTTTTTTCTTATAAAGTCCAGAAGAGTCATATTAGAGTAGTGATTGCAGGCAATGTCACTCTCCATTTTCGGTATATATATTTTTGCACTCCTGAATTTTGTTTATAGAAATAATTCACATTTAAAATTAAATATTGCAATATAATAATCTTTCACTATATAACGAGGCTTCAAAACGGCTCAAAAGTGAGCCGTTATTATATTACGGTCCATTTTATTTATTTTTTAAAAATTATGTAAAAAATTATTGAAAAAAGTAAAAAATTGTCAACATGAAAAATCGAACTCAACCAAACAAGCAAAATATATTGCACATTAACCACATGAGTTAAAATAAATATTTGACTATAATTGAATAATATTCTAATTATACATTATTATACGTACAAAGTACGTACATTTACTAGTTATTAGTATAGTTTATTATTATTAGTATTAGTATTATTATATGAGAAAATGAATGATCCGGACAACCCCTCCCTCAAATGAAGAAAATGAATGAAAAAACTCTTTCCTCACTCATTGTCTTTACTGAGACTCTTCTCCCACTCAATTATTTTCTTCTTCTTCTTTAGAATTCTTGCCGAGCCGGCAACCTCCAGCAGAGCCAACCGCCACTTTCACCGTTGGCGTTCGGGATCGGCCTTCCGATGGCCGCGGCCACCGCAAGCAGAGCCGGTCGCCTCCCTCTGGCGGTGGCGCTCAACTTCCTGGAGGATTACTCTGTCGAGCTTGAGTTCCTCTCCGGACTCGCCGCCGTCGGTCCTCGACCAGGCCTCTCCCGAGTTTCTTCACTTCTTTCTAGAAAAAACTGTTAGAGATATTGCTTCTTTCTATTGAAAACTTGAAAACAAAATAAACAAAATTAAAGTTACCGACCTCCGGGGAAGTCATGCACGAAACACTGTCCTAAGAGTTGATTCGGATCTATGTGCAGACTTGTTCCGAATGCTCCTAGTGGTAAGACCCCCGCTCTACCGGTATCCCGTCGTCGCACACAACTCAGGGAGATTGACCCTGACTTAGCTCTTGCCCAGAGCAGGAGAGATTGGAATGAAAATGAAAGAAAGAACACATATTTGTGAAGGAGGAGGATGGGGAATCACATGGTTACCCTTTTTCTTCTCAAGTATATCAATACTAACAATATGGTAACATATATAGGCAAACCCTCTTCCTACAAATTCAATGAATTTTAATAGAATTTTATGGCTACTTATGTAGTCATTAGGTCATTAAGCATAAGCCCATAAAATACCAATGAATACAAAATAAATATCGAAACGGTCAAAATTTAAACAAAATAAAATGGTTGAAAGTATTGAATAGAAAATTGAATGATCTTTAAGAGAGGAAGAAGGAAGTTGGGTTTTTCACAAATTATACAACAATCCCCCCCAAAAAACCAAGTTCCGAAACAACAGAAAGAATGAGAGAAAAAATTGAGAATTCTGGACAATTATATACTATACATAGATGAGATGGACTACAGCCTTGAATCTCATTTAGTGAATATTGTCTTTATCTGAAGAAGTGCTTGATGGACTATGCCTTGAATCAGACTTCTTGAACTAGATTCAGAAAATAGCACACATAGTACGCTAGAGGTACTTGGGTCTATCGGGTGGCGCGTTAGATTTGGCCATGCGCACTTTTTCCATATTCATGAGAGTTGTCTGGGATCGCCCAGTCCCATAGTCACGGCCTTCACGACCTCTCACATAGGTAAGTCCTCAAAGGGTTGGTGATTGGAGTCAACCCTGCATAATCATGCTTGGACCTATTAAGAGTTTAAAACTCATCCTAACCGAATCACACCAGAATATTGTCACCACAGGGATGGAGAATCATGCATTGTACACATGTACAGCCACTTGGGCATTATTTTAATGAGATTTTAATCTCGGGTCAGTGTTCCATAAAGTCATCTAAGTCCAGCTTGTTTCTACCCATTGAACCGGGCTTCTTGGGATCTCCAGTCAGACTCGATTGGGTTGCCACTACTGGTGACTTACTTATGGGCTTAACCCCATCCCCCTCGATGATACTAGGATTAATTTCCTAGATAAACTCTTCATCAAGAGTAAATAGACTCTTCGTCAAGAGATCTGTAAAGTTCTTTTATGACTTTATAGTCAAGAACTACATTTTTACTTTTTAAGCTCTTTTAATGCCTTGAAACGCAGTTGCAGGTACCTGTTCATCTTAGAATTCACAAGATCATGCTTTTAGCAAAATTTTAAAATAAATGACAGGTATAGAAATATATTGATCATGTAAAGTATAAAATGTCTTAGCCATACAGCTTCAGTACAAGATGTAACAGAAACTAACATTTCTGAGTATTAATACTTTTTAGCTATGATTCTTACATAAACTAAAGAGATGACAACTCCTCATAGAGAAGAAAAAGAAAATCCATAAATGGATTAGATGTCATATAAGTCAGTTACCCAATTTGTATTAAAATAATTTTCTATGACATAAGAGTATCTAATATGATACAATTTTATAGTCTAGAATATCCTTAAAAAAAATTCTAGAATTGGTTTGACTGATTTAGTTATTTCCTAAATCAGATTTGGTGATGTCACAATTATTTAACAAGTATGTGATTTCACTAATTGTTGATATAAACATTAGGACAGTGAGCAAAAACTCATCTGACTCTATCATCCCTTAAAGTAAGATACAATAACTTTCAGTCTTGGCTCTAAAGTTTTATCTTTACAAGCCATTTTTACAAAAAAGACAGTCTAAAGTAATAGAATAATAGTTTAAGTGAATTTTGCTAATTGATCGTATCAAATCATTAGTTTATAAAGTTTTGATCAACTTGGGTTAGCTGTAGGGGCTGGTTCCCAGCTAGCGGAGATCCACAGGGGGACGATTAAATACCGTGTCGCTTAGAGCTATTTACGTCCGGTTGACAGAATGACCATTTCGGCTTGTACCCAAACTGATCTTAACTTTTAAAACTTTAGATTTAAAGTAATTTGTAATATCACTAAACTATTTTTTTTTAACTAAATTGTTTGAACATGTCAAAGCAAATTATAATGTCACAGTTTATATGCAAACTAATTCTTGCCTAACATAATTTAAATATTGTGACAGAGCAATATTGTGATTCCTTTCTGACTAAAAATTCTAACATGTGACAATATGGTCAGCTAAGGTTCAAACATGCAAATCGACCTAGAAAAATATGTCATAGATTCATATAACATCACTTTAATACAATAATGTACAATACCATAATCATTTCTAAATGATCATGACTTATTAATTACAATACAAAAGATATGTTATTTATATACATTATTTATAGATAGTTTCATTATTCTTGCTAAACACCCATTAATATCCATCAAGTTTATAATAATAGAGGAAAGATTTTTTTTTGTATTACTTACTTTCACTCTTAGCATGTTTGAGTCTTTTCTAACGAGTCACAATTTCTAATGCTTCTGGCTTAGAGAGAGAACATTATAAAGATCATGTTAACAATAAGATAGTACAAAATTAATTTGTATTGTCATCACTGTTAATATGTCATGTCCGAAAAATTTGAAGTATTTCTAATGATTCTACCTTCAAGAAAATAGAGGTAAATTTGCACATTAATACAAATGTAAATAAAACAGTGCACAACTTGTTTATTTGAATTAAAGCTCCACAACTATATTTGCAACGTAAATATCAATATGACAAACTAATATATATATAAAAATTGACTAGTGCCCAATGGTGAAGAGAATTCACGTAACATATGACAAAAACTAATAAATGGAAACATATAACTGGTATTCAAAGATTCAATACCTTTAGTCAATGGAAAACAATGTTTGATCATGTTTAAGGTCCTTTACAACAATAGGAACTATATGGGCCAGCCTATACAATCATGTAGAATTTCTGTAGGCTAAAATAAGTTTATCAAATAATTAAAAAAAACCACTAGTTTTAGTCAAGTAAAACATAACAAAGCATACGTCTGAGTCTCTGACAAAAGCAATGATTTATGAATGTTCATGATCCGTATTCCTACACATTTGATATGAGCATGAAAGGTGTATACGTATATGAAAATGCTACGGATGACAACATTTTATGGAATAGTTTAACAAATAATTTAGACCTTACATATTTGTTTTTAAAAAAAAACATAAATGTAAATTTATGTGATCATCATGAATTTTTGATGTACTTGTGAATGCATTAGAAGTGTCATATCCAAGATTATGGGCCTGACAATAGCATAACAGAAGATATTGTTGTATAAATGTAAGACTCCACAATGACATGCTTCTATTCAGTCATGAAGGAGAATTCATGGTTATTAATTTAAACCATTGAATGCTCAAACAAATGGAGAATTCAATTGGAAATGTTAGGCCCGAATCCAAAGGATCCAAGAGGTAAAAGTTGACTAACGTACACAATATGGTCAAAACATTGAAGTGCTTAAAAAATATAAATACTTGAGCTGCTATAGAATAATAATGGTCAAATATTTTGACTAATATTGTTCTTTCGCAAAATAAATGTTTTATTAGTCATCCCCATTGATCCTTTAAAAAAAAGACAGTAACATTATTGAAAAAGAAAAAATCAACAAACTTATAAGATGACCCGATAAATGGTTTACTATGAAATGGACAAGGTTGAACATGCAGCAGACAAGAGCAGGAAGTAAAGATCGGTAATATTGCAGCATCACAAGCAAATTTTGACAGAAAAATGCAGTTAGTTATTTTATTGGACAATGAATTGCCAAAAGCACATAAACAATAATACTTGGTCAAGCATTGGTTTCAAAGAATAGTTTAAATGGGAGAGCTTGGGCATAACAAAATCCAAGCATACATTTTAGTAGCTGAAATAGACTAATAGGTTTATATGAAGAACTAGTTGGATGGGAAGATTAGCTCAACTTAAGGGAACAATCAATCTGATATTTGTAAGCAATCCTACTAACAATACTTTGACATGATTATGCATCCATTATATTCAAATATTCTTGTGTAATTATATTTTTAACAACTTAAAAGAAAATTGTTGACCGCAAGAGACTATTTCTATGTCAAAGAAATTTGTGTTAACAACATCAAGAAGGATTTTAACAACTTTAAAAGTTGGGTCACAAACCAATTATAAGAGTGTTATACAACTTGTAGACTAATAGAATAAATGTCTTGGACATGGATATAATACTGGAAATTAACCATCAATGAACATTACCAATCACTATATATGTCAATACTAAAGGGATTTGGCAAAGTTTCTGTAAAGGAGCAGTCTTTTGCCAACACATGTTTAATACTCTTTTTTTTAATTCAGTTAAGCTAATAGATGACATGGAACGACACTGTCAACATGATAGACAAAGTTAATCATATGTCCCTCTCTACAAGATAGACAAGGCAAATTATATATCTTCTTCTAACTACAACATTTTTTTTCATCTAACATGTAAGAGAGCCCAAATTGTAGAGCCAGAGATTTGTCTAATGTATATTGTGTAAATCAAAGTTTTGTATTTCATCAACTTCACAAATATTTTCTCTAATTTTAAGGAGATGTTCCTCGAGGGCAATTAAGATCGGAAGAAACTTGCTATTCTAAAAAAGTAACTGAAAAAAAAATGTTTCGGGAATTCAAGAACCTTGTCATCATCTAATGTAGTCAGTGTCAAGTCATTTTCTTTTATAAGTGTTTGGCTTAATGCAATATCACTTTGGTATACCTCAAGTATATCAAAATTAGCTTGAAAAAAAAATGGCATTGTTCCTTTGAGACCATGCATGCAGTACGCCAATATATGGCCACAAACTACTATCCATTCCATCTAGGCCTCTATTTTACATCAGCATCAAAAGAAATATATTTCACAGAGTTGCATAAGAATCAACAATATTAAAAGTACATTATTGAGAGGTTACAAAAGCTCCTTGCAAGGCCAGAAAAATTTGTAAACTAAAGGCAGGAAGATATATATATATATATATATAAAGAGTTTCCAACTACACTTCAAACTTTGACCCAAAAAAAAAATTGGTATCATTTTCTAGGAAGAGTTTCTTTTAACAGAAACATGAAATATATATAAGAAGCACGAGGCAACTAAGTTATAAATAATAGGAGTTTCCAACTACACTTCAAACTTTGACCCAAAAAAAAAATTGGTATCATTTTCTAGGAAGAGTTTCTTTAACAGAAACATGAAATATATATAAGAAGCACGAGGCAACTAAGTTATAAATAATAGGATTCCTACAGTTCATTTCCTTAAGAAACCTCATTCAGAGTTTCTTACTTTGTGTACAAAAGGGAGAAAAACTATATGTACTGGAATAATATACAATCCAATTGTAATCTATAGAATAGAAACGCATGATTCTGCTAGAAAACAGATATTATGATTTATAATCACATGTTGATAAAAAAAAATTAACATAACATATAGAATCAACTCTTAGATTGTTAGAGATATTGCTTCTTTCTATTGAAAACTTGAAAACAAAATAAATCAAACTAAAGTTACCGGCATCCGGGAAAGTCATGCACGAAACACTGTCCTAAGAGTTGATTCGGGTCTATGTGCAGACTTGTTTCGAATGCTCCTAGTGGTAAGATTCCCGTTCTACCGGTATCCCGTCATCGCACACAACTCAGGGAGATTGACCCTGACTTAGCTCTTGCCCAGAGCAGGAGAGATTGGAATGAAAATGAAAGAAAGAATACATGTTTATGAAGGAGGAGGATGAGGAATCACATGGTTACCCTTTTTTCTTCTCAAGTATATCAATACTAACAATATGGATACATATATAGGCATACCCTCTTCCTACAAATTCAATGAATTTTAATAGGATTTTATGGCTAGTTATGTAGTCATTTGGTCATTAAGCATAAGCCCATAAAATACCAATAAATACAAAATAAATATTGAAACGGTCAAAATTTAAACAAAATAAAATGGTTGAAAGTATTGAATAGAAAATTGAATGATCTTTAAGAGAGGAAGAAGGAAGTTGGATTTTTCACAAATTATATAACAAAAACTGTAATGACCCGCTCCGCCCTAGCAGAACGCCGATTCAAACGGCAAGTGCAACAACTCAAACGAGCCGTCGACTCGAAGAGTTGCGTCGACCCGATGAAGTATCGATGCGAATCAATGCAAGACTGTAACACCCAGTTTTCCAGATGAGGGTATTTTTGAAATTTTGTAATTATAATTATTATTCATTGATATTTATTTCACATTATGATTATTGGTAATTTTTAATAATTTTTAAACTATTTAAAACTGTTTTAAGTCATGACTTGTGATTTTGATGTGTTGCTAGTGACCTTGTGTTTGTGCTTGGATACTAGGCTAGGCTTAGTTAGGCCTAGTGAGACTTGACTGGACTAGGATGGACCTAGTTGACTAGAGTGTTGACCATGGTTGATCCAGAGTTGACCAAGTTTGACTTAGAGTTGACTTGGACCTAGATGGACTTAGAATCATGTAGATTGCATCATAAAGTCCATTTATCTTATTTTAAACACATTATAACCTGTACTGCTCTATTTAGGACATTGTGACTCTGGTGCAGACATCTGACATTACACTACTCTTTTCAGAGTATCAAGCGAGTACATTCTCTGATAGTTCTCTCATTTATTTGTCAATTACTGTATTTCAGTTCTAGTTAGCTGTATGTGATTCTCTGTTACAAACATGTACTATTATTTCTGGATTCATGTATACGACACACATTTATTTCTGGCCTCTATTACTGGTATCATCATTTCCGGCTTCTATTACTGGAATCATTTACTGGAATCATCCCGGAATCATTTACTGGTATCATTGTACTTGGCTGGACTCATCTTGAATCATTGTGTCGGAATTCTGGATTCACTTGCTGGGAGGGGAAATACTAGAGTAAGACATATAGACATACCCCATTACTGGAATCACCCCTACTGGAATCTACTGGAATGATAGCCATCTTACACCCGGCCAGGTGTGTGATGTGCCGGATTACCCATAGCCGTTTACATGTCGATCTCGATATTTTAAAACACACTGCTAGAGTATAGGCTGGACTCACCCTGGAATCATTGATCACTATGACTGGAATCGTCCCTTGCTGGATTCATCTTGTATGAGATTCATCCTGTACTGGACTTACATTGGAGTTACACTGGTCTACATGTTGTCTGGACTTTATATCATATTATCCTGGTTCAGCTAGTTCTATTTTTACAGTCTTCATTGCTATAATTCTTCTCTTGTTTAGTATTTACTTTCCTTGCACTTTATCTGTCTTTCTTACCATCACCTGAATATAAACTGCCAATTTCATCAATACAACTGCCTATAACTGCTTTATAGTTCTCTGTCATTTATTTGGGTTTTCTAGATGAGATTGTGCTCGTTCCTGTCCTGACTGAACCTGTTGAAAATTTTACAGATGATTGCCCGAGGACACATGCCCTACATTTTACTGAGGAGATGGCTTAGCTACCTATGGCCCCGACACTCAGGAGTGATCGGGATTTAGTCTAGTAGACTTGCATTTATTTTTCATTTAGAGCTTGTTGTATAGAATTGAGACTTGAGATGTATTTGAGATTATTCAGATGTTGTTATTATTTCAGTATTTATTTTTGTCTTCAAATTCTTAGTTACAATTCTGTGTTATCTTATCGTGCTTAGACTGTGATTGAGATACACCTTATCTTATACTTGTCCTCCGTTCGGAGTTGATCATGATGAGTACATTATATACTGCATGAGTTGATGGTTAGTTAGAGACTTAGAACAACGTTCTACCGCCGACACTGCGGCGTAGGCTGGGCGCTGTTACGTACTCGTACCCTCACAGTGGGTGCGGGTCGTGACACATTTTTAGTGGTGGCCCATGCAGGTCGAGAGTCGCATTAGTGCGATATCATAGTAGTACGGCGACTTAGTTGTACTGCTGCGGGCCTGCGATAGGATTGAGAGATAGGCTTTACCGGAGAGGCACTCAATCACAGTTAGGAAAATTCTGCTTCGAATCATGCCATCTACATATCGTACCGATTTGCCTTCTTTGAAATAACTGTCCTCCTTTGATATATCGATTCCTGCTCAGTATTGACTTCCTTGTTCGATCTGTCTTCAGGATGGTGGAGACACGATCACATCGCTCGGGTGCAGCAGTCGTTGTAGAAGGGATTGCCACCTCTCAGCCAGATCAGTAGGGTCAGGTGGATGCAGCTCCTGCTACCTCTGTCCATATTGAGACTTCAGCAGCAGCAGCAGGGGGTGTGCCTCCATCAGCTCGGGGGCAGGACCCAGTCATCCCAGAGATGGAGTTCCAGCAGCCGCCGCCTACAGGACACGTGGATGCGGCACAGATGTTCGCTTACTTCCAGGAGTTTATGGACCGGCAGCAGGCCCGACATGACAGGAGCATGGAGTTGGCCCTTACGACGGTCGCAGCTCGACCAGTGATTCAGCAGCCGAGGACACCGGGGATCGAGCAGTTTCAGAAGATGAGCCCCAGAGACTTTCTGGGGACAGAGGGGATCCTATATGCCGATGAGTGGATCGAGCATATAGAGGAGATCTTCCGCCTGGCCAGGATAACAGCAGATCTTCAGATCGAGGCCGCAGCTAGTCAGATGCGAGATCTTGCTCGCACCTGGTATCAGTCAGACCCCAGGGTGGGAGTAGCTGGACAGACTTGGGAGGAGTTCAGGGGCTTCTTCAAGAAGAAGTTCTTTCCAGATTCAGCGCTCAGAGCCTTGGAGTCGCAGTTCGAGAGCCTAGTACAGGGGAGCCTGTCAGTGGAGGAGTACGCTGGGGAGTTCGGCCGCCTCAGCAGATTCGTAGAGGGCTTGAGCGAGGCGGCGAAGGCCCAAAGGTTCCGAAAGGGTCTGGTCAAGGAAGTCAAGTCCTTGACCAAGGGCAACAGGGATGCCACTTTCGAGGAGATTTTGACGGGAGCTTTACTGGCTGAGGATGATCTTGAGCTAAGGCTCAAGAGGGGACGGGATGCTCACGGTACCAGCAGCAGCGGAGGCCAGGCCAAGAGGCCTCATGTGCAGATTCAGCAGACGCAGGCACCAGTGGAAGTTCAGCAGGTGCAGCATCAGTATCGGGGTCAGGACCCGAAGGCGATCAGTTGTTCCTACTGCAAGAAGCCGGGACACATCTGGGAGCAGTACAGGAAGAGGTTGAGGGTTTGCTATTTCTGTGGATCAGCTGCCCACCAGAAGATAGATTGTCCCATTGCACCTCCTTTTGAGGGGGCTAGGCCACCTGTAGCTCAGCACCAGAGGGGTGGAGCTTTTGCGAAGGCAGCTGAGGAGACTGACATCGCAGGTGATGGATTAGCAGGTTTGACCTTCTTGTTCTTCCTTCCCATTTCTATGTGTGATTTTCCTTAGTACCTGCCAGGATATTGCTTGTGATTGCTAGATAGTGTAGCTACCCTGTTCGAGACTGTGGAATCACGACCAGTAGGATTGTATTGCTTCGACTTTGATTGCTTGGGGGTTTGACCTAGGAGAGGTACGATCATCTTAATTTCGAGGACGAAATTTTTATAAGGTGGGTAGGATTGTAACACCCAGTTTTCCAGATGAGGGTATTTTTGAAATTTTGTAATTATAATTATTATTCATTGATATTTATTTCACATTATGATTATTGGTAATTTTTAATAATTTTTAAACTATTTAAAACTGTTTTAAGTCATGACTTGTGATTTTGATGTGTTGCTAGTGACCTTGTGTTTGTGCTTGGATACTAGGCTAGGCTTGGTTAGGCCTAGTGAGACTTGACTGGACTAGGATGGACCTAGTTGACTAGAGTGTTGACCATGGTTGATCCAGAGTTGACCAAGTTTGACTTAGAGTTGACTTGGACCTAGATGGACTTAGAATCATGTAGATTGCATCATAAAGTCCATTTATCTTATTTTAAACACATTATAACCTGTACTGCTCTATTTAGGACATTGTGGCTCTGGTGCAGACATCTGACATTACACTACTCTTTTCAGAGTATCAGACGAGTACATTCTCTGATAGTTCTCTCATTTATTTGTCAATTACTGTATTTCAGTTCTAGTTAGCTGTATGTGATTCTCTGTTACAAACACGTACTGTTATTTCTGGATTCATGTATACGACACACATTTATTTCTGGCCTCTATTACTGGTATCATTATTTCCGGCTTCTATTACTGGAATCATTTACTGGAATCACCCCAAAATCATTTACTGGTATCATTGTACTTGGCTGGACTCATCTTGAATTATTGTGTCGGAATTCTGGATTCACTTGTTGGAAGGGGAAATACTAGAGTAAGACATGTAGACATACCCCATTACTGGAATCACCCCTACTGGAATCTACTGGAATGATAGCCATCTCACACCTGGCCAGGTGTGTGATGTGCCGGATTACCCATAGTCGTTTACATGTCGATCTCGGTATTTTAAAACACACTGCTAGAGTATAGGCTGGACTCATCCTGGAATTATTGATCACTATGACTGGAATCGTCCCTTGCTGGATTCATCTTGTATGAGATTCATCCTATACTGGACTTACATTGGAGTTACACTGGTCTACATGTTGTCTGGACTTTATATCATATTACCCTGGTTCAGCTAGTTCTATTTTTACAGTCTTCATTGCTATGATTCTTCTCTTGTTTAGTATTTACTTTTCTTGCACTTTATCTGTCTTTCTTACCATCACCTGAATATAAACTGCCAATTTCATCAATACAACTGCCTATAACTGCTTTATAGTTCTCTGTCATTTACTTGGGTTTTCTAGATGAGATTGTGCTCGTTCCTGTCCTGACTGGACCTGTTGAAAATTTTACAGATGATTGCCCTAAGGACACATGCCCTACATTTTACTGAGGAGATGGCTTAGCTACCTATGGCCCCGACACTCAGGAGTGATCGGGATTTAGTCTAGTAGACTTGCATTTATTTTTCATTTAGAGCTTGTTGTATAGAATTGAGACTTGAGATGTATTTGAGATTATTCAGATGTTGTTATTATTTCAGTATTTATTTTTGTCTTCAAATTCTTAGTTACAATTCTGTGTTATCTTATCGTGCTTAGACTGTGATTGAGATATACCTTATCTTATACTTGTCCTCCGTTCGGAGTTGATCATGATGAGTACATTATATACTACATGAGTTGATGGTTAGTTAGAGACTTAGAACAGTGTTCTACCGCCGACACTGCGGCGTAGGCTGGGCGCTGTTACGTACTCGTACCCTCACAGTGGGTGCGGGTCGTGACAAAGACTTACAATGGCCCGTCAAAGATGAATCCAGACTTAGACTATCAAAGGCGCGCTCGGACTATCGCTCGGCCGATGCGAACATCGCTAAGGTGGGTGGCTCCGATGAACCCGTCTTTGCTTAGCCTAGACACATAACAATACGGACACTATCACGAGAATCGCTAGGCGATAACCCCGTGCATGCTAATAAAGGACTCAACGCACCTAGCTAAGGAAATAATCACATCTTGTATGCTTGTATGGAATATGGAAAAGAACATAGAAAATACGAGAACTCTCGTACCGCGCTCCACGCTCGTGCTAAGGCACAAGCTTGCGTTCAAGTCCCTTATGCGTTCAACAATGAAACAATGAATGGGTTACAACAATGAAATAGGAAGACTATCAATATAGTCGTTCCGAGTAGAGTATAGCAACATTGAAAGGCTATGGGATCGATGGGTCGCCAAGGCGACTTCCGCACAAGGAGTTGCGTAATGTATGAATGAAAGAGTAAACGAATTAGTGAATGAATGAATCAACGAATGAATGAACAAGTGAAAAAAAAGAATAAATAAAAGATAAGAATGATGGAAATGGTTAGCGACAGGTATGACGGGCACGTGCAACGGGGCTTGCTACCCGCGCTGCACGGACGCCAACCTGGTCGATAACGCATTAAGGCTAAGGGTTAGCCTACGGCTCAGAGACAGCCGTTAAGTTAAAAAGACAAATTAATACGAAATGGTCGTGGACAAACGGTACGGGCGAGGGGTGGCGATGCCATGGCCGTAAAGAAAAAGGGATTCCGCGGCATGATCAAAGGGGGGATATGTCGGCCTAGGCGGAATCAAAGGGGCTTACGGACAACCGGGGTGCGAGCTTGGCCACCACTGGAAACGTAAGTGCGGGGTATTTCAAAGAGACTATCAAGGTGTTCCAGGCGCATGTTTCGATAGGTGAGAAATACCAAGGGGAGAATATGTCCAAAATGGCTTGTGATGCCAGCGACCGATGCATGTAGATTAAGTGGGCTTTGCTGGTGGCGATCCACGTGCAAGTCATTGCATTGAAATCAAAGTAGTCTAAGTTAATCTGAACAAAGCACCTTCTGAATAAGCTTGAAATGTATCACACCAAATGATAATGAATACTTCGTACAATGAGTTAGAGAATACGCCTACGACGCGCTAGTAACTGAGGCAGGGACACGCCCTTGATATTGAATGTTTCCAAGAATCACGTTATGTTATTACATATGAATTGTTGACTAACTTGATCTGCTTTGGACAGGGAAGGCCGGACGGTAAGTATGGGTAAGTCGTGCATGTATTTCCATACGACACTTGAATTTGGCAACACGGGATAGGTTATGACATATGCCATAAAATTGATCCTAAGGCAAGATTAAAAAGACAATGAATGATAGAGATGCACAGAAGTAAATAGAACGTGTTTGGTAATGATAGCATTGTGGGCGAGCTAGCCTCCCCACCAGTGCATAACAATGTACTGATAACCCCACAGTCTGCTTGCAGGAAGCAGGAAACGTCGGCGGGTGCGAAGCTTCCATCGAACGTGCTGAGACGCGGAGCTATCTCTGGGGCCTTGGAGCATTGTAAGGAGCTGGAGCACCATATACAGGACGTAATGTATCGGAACATCGCCATAAATCATTCCATGTTGTAAGCCACTTGGCACGCCTTTTATGTTTCAGAGAGAGAGAGAGAGAGCTTGAGCGATTTGTAATATCGGCCTAGCGCCGCTTGTAAACTTCTTGAATATCAATAAAGAGTTTGAATTCGCTTCTACTTGTGTTTATTTACTTTTCGCTGCAAATGGGGACACTCTGTGCGACTCTGTGGCCTAGCTCAAATCGGCCGTTTCTGGACTTAGCCTTGCACGGACACGACCTAGGCCCGTGCGGCATCACGCCTTAGCGAAGACGATTGCTCCTGCGGGAGCGGGGCGTGACAAATTGGTATCAGTGCACGGCTTTACGTCCTTGGACTTCATTTCGATTTTCTCAGTTTTGAAAGCTCGGTTTTGAAACAAAAGAAGTGTACGCTCTCTCTCGTTGTGCCTTGGGATGTTCCATACAATAAGTCTAATATTTTCAAAAGCTCGTACAAGTACTCGGTTGGACGGGATCGATAGGCAAAGGCCTTTGTGCCGAACGATGTTAAACATGACTCGATAGAAAACACATGCTAAGTTAGCAAGTCGTGTGCGTGCCCAAATAGTCCTACGTCGACATTAGCAAGTGAGCGTGCAAACTTGAATATAGCCCGCACGGGATGGTTATGCGGCACAACTTAGTCCGCGTGTCGCGCACCTCAACTTCTGGTGCAATCGAGTTGCGAGCGATATCAAGTACCGCTCGGTCGGGAACGAAGCTACACTTAGAGTGTATATCGATAGGAACGTTATCGAGTTCACGCTTAGGTGTGCACGAAAGATTGATTTAGATTTTGAGGAACGGGCGAACGCACGATTGAACATATCGAGTGGGAATCGAATGGTCTCTTGATGAATTATAGAATGGCTTGAACCCGAGTGGTGTATGTGATAGCTTCGAAGAAGGATAAAAGTGAGTGTCGACGACTAGTCGAGTGGCTCAAACCCTGAGTGGTGTATGGACGTTATAGAAATTGTTCGAGCGAGACTACAAGATATACGGATAGAACGGGTATGTCGGGGAGGCGATGCGATCGCGCAAAGCCTTAGAACGCGTCACGCTTAGTTGATTGTGACTTCGAATGTCCTGAATGAGATGTCGTTCGGACAACTTGTGAATAGGAAACGCATGTTAGAAAATGATTCGGAACGATGAATGAAAGTGAATGGTCTTGATCGAGGAAACTAAGAGGTTCGCGCGTACGATTTGGGATTGATTCAAATGAAATGTGACTTGAGTTTTGAACAACGATCTTGAAACGAGCTTGAGGAATAGCGATCGAACTTGATCTTGAATATCGAAGAAATTGTGGATTATCCAATTCGGACAATAGCATCAGTCACACGACTCGAAATTGGTTGCAAAGGAAGTTCGTCAGGTTACGCATATCGTCGATGGTATTGAGGCGTATCAAAGATCGATATACGATAACTCGGGGGCACTCTGACTCGGCGAATGACGGTCGTGCAAATGTCATTGTTCCGTTGGACGCTATACTTGAAATGTTAAAAATGTGTCGAGGAAAAGATAGATTTGGCTCGAGGATTTTCTAGTTGAACGAAATATAAATGGACTATCGATCTTGGCTTGGATAGAAAATGAAATGCTTGGATTTACTTCATTGGTAACCATAACGTTGACGTTCTTGTCTTATGCGAGCGCAACTCCAGCCTCGTACATGCGTCGCACCGGATTAGGACGATCACTCCGCGTGAGCGCCGATATGGTGATTCATACGGCGGGAGTGATTGAACTGGGATGGTGTGGAAATTTGATTGGTTCGACTTGTGGTTTGATGCGAAGGTGGACTCGGGAATAAATTTGTGTGCTTGACGATTGAAATTGAGGATTGCGTAGGTCCAATCCGCGTATCGAAAACGAATTAGTCTAGACGCAAGCAAGAGTTACGCCCCGATGAGAATGATTATTCCGCGGGAGCGTTGCATGGTGATTCATGAACCACCGTGGATAATCGGACTTGCGTGAGATTAGGGCGCAACATATTATCAAAGCTAGACGACCTCGTGATCGAATACACGAATTGGTTCGAGTTGGCGATTTGAATGGATTCGAATATGCACAACGAATGCATTGATGCGAATAGGTGATCGTGCTCGATGTTTAGAAATCTGAGTGACGCGAGCTTGGGTAGAAACACCCGTACAAGCAAACAAATGGTTTGACCATAGGATTTGGGGCGAGCGTCGTGCAACGACCTTGCACGATGAGCGACGAACTTGACTTGTAACTATGACCTTGTGAGCTGACCTAGCGGATAGGCGGACGACCCTATGCCGAGTGATTGAACTTGTGCGATTGACCTTATAGTATCATCCGGACGGACGATAGACTTGTGGCAGCAAGACTTAGAGTAGGACGAAGAACAGGGAGTGTGCGTGAACGATGATGAGATTGGCCCTAAACGAAGGGAATGATAGGAATGGATGACGCGCAAGTAAAGTTGGCATAACGAATTGAATCGTTGATAGGAAGAAATACTCGATGATGGTGCAATACTTGGTCTTAAATCGGACGAAAATTACTTAGACATGGTCGACTCCGCTAAGAAGAAATCGTATTAATTTCGTAGACAAGAACGCTTGAGAAGCGAACCGGATCATCTCGAGGACCGAGATAAACGATAATGAGATACACATGAGTTCGATTTTAAATCGAAGTTAGCAAAATGATCGGCAAATCGAAACTATCACGAGTAGCTTGTCCGACTTTGCTAATCGCTAAGCTTGGTTGAAATGTACGTATTCGGGGGACGTCTTGAATATGTGCACGATCCAAACTCAGCGATATGATGAACTCGAATGCAGCTGCAAGTGGGTGTTGCGATGCGCATGAACGAGTAAGTGAGTTTGCCTCAGATTACGTCTCTCGAGTTTGATAAATTACAACGTACCACGTGCGACCGTTTCAGTCCCATGATACGTCGAAATCGCAACCAAGTCGAAAAAATACTTGAATTGAATAAGTGCCATCAACTCTAAAATGAATGAAAAGTTATCCAATAAAATCGACCAAACGTATGCGACACGGAACTTGAAAAGGTATCGAGTATAGTTCGGTGCCATAGAATGATAGAGCCATCCGACAGGAATTGTCTAAGAAACACGACGACACGAGTTAAGGAATGGTAGGATGACCTGCACTCAGGAAGTCTCGAGGACGAGACTTATTTTGAGTGGTGTATTATATAATGACCCGCTCCGTCCTAGCAGAACGCCGATTCAAACGGCAAGTGCAACAACTCAAACGAGTCGTCGACTCGAAGAGTTGCGTCGACCCGATGAAGTATCGATGCGAATCGATGCAAGACTTACAATGGCCCGTCAAAGATGAATCCAGACTTAGACTATCAAAGGCGCGCTCGGAGTATCGCTCGGCCGATGCGAACATCGCTAAGGTGGGTGGCTCCGATGAACCCATCTTTGCTTAGCCTAGACACATAACAATACGGACACTATCACGATAATCGCTAGGCGATAACCCCGTGCATGCTAATAAAGGACTCAACGTACCTAGCTAAGGGAATAATCCCATCTTGTATGTTTGTATAGAATATGGAAAAGAACATATAAAATACGAGAACTCTCGTACCGCGCTCCACGCTCGTGCTAAGGCACAAGCTTGTGTTCAAGTCCCTTATGCGTTCAACAATGAAACAATGAATGGGTTACAACAATGAAATAGGAAGACTATCAATATAGTCGTTCCGAGTAGAGTATAGCAACATTGAAAGGCTATGGGACCGATGGGTCGCCAAGGCGACTCCCGCACAAGGAGTTGCGTAATGTATGAATGAAAGAGTAAACGAATAAGTGAATGAATGAATCAACGAATGAATGAACAAGTGAAAGAAAGAATGAATAAAAGATAAGAAGGATGGAAATGGTTAGCGACAGGTATGATGGGCACGTGCAACGGGGCTCTCTATCCGCGCTGCACGGACGCCAACCTGGTCGATAACGCATTAAGGCTAAGGGTTAGCCTACGGCTCAGAGACAGCCGTTAAGTTAAAAAGACAAATTAATACGAAATGGTCGTGGACAAACGGCACGGGCGAGGGGTGGCGATGTCGTGGCCGTAAAGAAAAAGGGATTCCGCGGCATGATCAAAGGGGGGGATATGCCGGCCTAGGCGGAATCAAAGGGGCTTACGGACAACCGGGGTGCGGGCTTGGCCACCACTGGAAACGTAAGTACGGGGTATTTCAAAGAGACTATCAAGGTGTTCCAGCCGCACGCTTCGATAGGTGAAAAATACCAAGGGGAGAATATGTCCAAATTGGCTTGTGATGCCAGCGACCGATGCATGTAGATTAAGTGGGCTTTGCTGGTGGCGATCCACGTGCAAGTCCTTGCATTGAAATCAAAGTAGTCTAAGTTAATCTGAACAAAGCACCTTCTGAATAAGCTTGAAATGTATCACACCAAATGATAATGAATACTTCGTACAATGAGTTAGAGAATACGCCTACGATGCGCTAGTAACTGAGGCAGGGACACGCCTTTGATATTGAATGTTTCCAAGAATCACGTTATGTTATTACATATGAATTGTTGACTAACTTGATCTGCTTTGGACAGGAAAGGCCGGACGGTAAGTATGGGTAAGTCGTGCATGTATTTCCATGTGACACTTGAATTTGGCAACACGGGATAGGTTATGACATATGCCATGAAATTGATCCTAAGGCAAGATTAAAAAGACAATGAATGATAGAGATGCACAGAAGTAAATAGAACGTGTTTGGTAATAATAGCATTGTGGACGAGCTAGCCTCCCCACCAGTGCATAACAATGTACTGATAACCCCACAGTCTGCTTGCAGGAAGCAGGAAACGTCGGCGGGTGCGGAGCTTCCATCGAACGTGCTGAGGCGCGGAGCTATCTCTGGGGCCTTGGAGCGTTGCAAGGAGCTGGAGCACCATATACAGGACGTAATGTATCGGAACATCGCCATAAATCATTCCATGTTGTAAGCCACTTGGCACGCCTTTTATATTTCAGAGAGAGAGAGAGCTTGAGCGATTTGTAATATCGGACTAGCGCCGCTTGTAAACTTCTTGAATATCAATAAAGAGTTTGAATTCGCTTCTATTGTGTTTATTTACTTTTCGCTGCAAATGGGGACACTCTGTGCGACTCTGTGGCCTAGCTCAAATCGGCCGTTTCTGGACTTAGCCTTGCACGGGCGCAACCTAGGCCCGTGCGACATCACGCCTTAGCGAGGACGATCGCTCCTACGGGAGCGGGGCATGACAGATTGGTATCAGAGCACGGCTTTACGTCCTTGGACTTCATTTCGATTTTCTCAGTTTTGAAAGCTCGGTTTTGAAACAAAAGAAGTGTACGCCCTCTCTCGTTGTGCCTTGGGATGTTCCATACAATAAGTCTAATATTTTCAAAAGCTCGTACGAGTACTCGGTTGGACGGGATCGATAGGCGAAGGCCTTTGTGCCGAACGATGTTAAACATGACTCGATAGAAAACACATGCTAAGTTAGCAAGTCGCGTGCGTGCCCAAATAGTCCTACGTCGACATTAGCAAGTGAGCGTGCAAACTTGAATATAGCCCGTACGGGATGGTTATACGGCACAACTTAGTCCGCGTATCGCGCACCTCAACTTCTGATGCAATCGAGTTGCGAGCGATATCAAGTACCGCTCAGTCGGGAACGAAGCTACACTTATAGTGTATATCGATAGGAATGTTATCGAGTTCACACTTAGGTGTGCATGAAAGATTGATTTAGATTTTGAGGAACGGGCGAACGCACGATTGAACATATCGAGTGGGAATCGAATGGTCTCTTGATGAATTATAGAATGGCTTGAACCCGAGTGGTGTATGTGATAGCTTCGAAGAAGGATAAGAGTGAGTGTCGATGACTAGTCGAGTGGCTCGAACCCTGAGTGGTGTATGGACGTTATAGAAATTGTTCGAGCGAGACTACAAGATATACGGATAGAACGGGTATGTCGACGAGGCGATGCGATCGCGCAAAGCCTTAGAACGCGTCACACTTAGTTGATCGTGACTTCGAATGTCCCGAACGAGATGTCGTTCGGACAACTTGTGAATGGGCAACGCATGTTAGAAAACGATTCGGAACGATGAATGAAAGTGAATGGTCTTGATCGAGAAAACTTAGAGGATCGCGTATACGATTTGGGATTGATTCAAATGAAATGTGACTTAGGTTTTGAACAACGATCTTGAAACGAGCTTGAGGAATAGCGATCGAACTTGATCTTGAATATCGAGGAAATTGTGGATTATCCAATTCGGACAATAGTATCAGTCGCACGACTCGAAATTGGTTGCAAAGGAAGATCGTCAGGTTACGCATATCGTCGATGGTATTGAGACGTATCAAAGATCGATATACGATAACTCGGGGGCACTCTGACTCGACGAATGACGGTCGTGCAAATGTCATTGTTCCATTGGACGCTATACTTGAAATGTTAAAAATGTGTCGAGGAAAAGATAGATTTAGCTCGAGGACTTTCTAGTTGAACTAAATATAAATGGACTATCGATCTTGGCTTGGATAGAAAATGAAATGCTTGGATTTTCTTCGTTGACAACCACAACGTTGACGTTCTTGTCTTATGCGAGCGCAACTCCAGCCTCGCACATGCGTCGCTACGGATTAGGACGATCACTCCGCGTGAGCGCCGATATGGTGATTCATACGGCGGGAGTGATTAAACTTGGATGGTGTGACAATTTGATTGCTTCGACTTGTGGTTTGATACGAAGGTGGACTCGGGAATGAATTTGTGTGCTTGACGATTGAAATTGAGGATTGCGTAGGTCCAATCCGCGTATCGAGAACGAATTAGTCTAGACGCAAGCAAGAGTTACGCCCCGATGAGAATGATTATTCCGCGGGAGCGTTGCATGGTGATTCATGAACCACCGTGGATAATCGAACTTGCGTGAGATTAGGGCGCAACATAATGTCAAAGCTAGACGACCTCGTGATCGAATACACGAATTGGTTCGAGTTGGCGATTTGAATGGATTCGAATATGTACATCGAATGCATTGATGCGAATAGGTGATCGTGCTTGATGTTTAGAAATCTGAGTGACGCGAGCTTGGGTAGAAACACCCGTACAAGCAAACAAATGGTTTGACCATAGGATTTGGGGCGAGCGTCGTGCAACGACCTTGCACGATGAGCGACGAACTTGACTTGTAACTATGACCTTGTGAGCTGACCTAGCGGATAGGCGGACTACCCTATGCCGAGTGATTGAACTTGTGCGATTGACCTTACAGTATCATCCGGACGGACGATAGACTTGTGGCAGCAAGACTTAGAGTAGGACGGAGAACAGGGAGTGTGCGTGAACGATGATGAGATTGGCCCCAAACGAAGGGAATGATAGGAATGGATGACGTGCAAGTAAAGTTGGCATAACGAATTGAATCGTTGATAGGAAGAAATACTCGATGATGGTGCAATACTTGGTCTTGAATCGGACAAAAATTACTTAGACTTGGTCGACTCCGCTAAGAAGAAATCGTATTGATTTCGTAGACAAGAACGCTTGAGAAGCGAACCGGATCATCTCGAGGACCGAGATAAACGATAATAAGATACACATGAGTTCGGTTTTAAATCGAAGTTAGCAAAATGATCGACAAATCGAAACTATCACGAGTAGCTTGTCCGACTTTGCTAATCGCTAAGCTTGGTTGAAATGTACGTATTCGGGAGACGCCTTGAATATGTGCACGATCCAAACTCAGCGATATGATGAACTCGAATGCAGCTGCAAGTGGGTATTGCGATGCACATGAACGAGTAAGTGAGTTTGCCTCAGATTACGTCTCTCGAGTTTGATAAATTACAACGCACCACGTGCGACCGTTTCAGTCCCATGATACGTCGAAATCGCAACCAAGTCGAAGAAACACTTGAATTGAATAAGTGCCATCAACTCTAAAATGAATGAAAAGTTATCCAATAAAATCGACCAAACGTATACGACACGGAACTTGAAAAGGTATCGAGTATAGTTCGGTGCCATAGAATGATAGAGCCATCCGACAGGAATTGTCTAAGAAACACGACGACACGAGTTAAGGAATGGTAGGATGACCTACATTCAGGAAGTCTCAAGGACGAGACTTGTTTTGAGTGGTGTATTATGTAATGACCCGCTCCGTCCTAGCAGAATGCCGATTCAAACGGCAAGTGCAACAACTCAAACGAGCCGTCGACTCGAAGAGTTGCGTCGACCCGATGAAGTATCGATGCGAATCGATGCAAGACTTACAATGGCCCGTCAAAGATGAATCCAGACTTAGACTATCAAAGGCGCGCTCAGAGTATCGCTTGGCCGATATAAACATCGCTAAGGTGGGTGGCTCCGATGAACCCATCTTTGCTTAGCCTAGACACATAACAATACAGACACTATCACGAGAATCGCTAGGCGATAACCCCGTACATGCTAATAAAGGACTCAACGCACCTAGCTAAGGGAATAATCCCATCTTGTATGCTTGTATAGAATATGGAAAAGAACATAGAAAATACGAGAACTCTTGCACCGCGCTCCACGCTCGTGCTAAGGCACAAGCTTGCGTTCAAGTTCCTTATGCGTTCAACAATGAAACAATGAATGGGTTACAACAATGAAATAGGAAGACTATCAATATAGTCGTTCCGAGTAGAGTATAGCAACATTGAAAGGCTATGGGACCGATGGGTCGCCAAGGCGACTCCCGCACAAGGAGTTGCGTAATGTATGAATGAAAGAGTAAACGAATAAGTGAATGAATGAATCAACGAATGAATGAACAAGTGAAAGAAAGAATGAATAAAAGATAAGAAGGATGGAAATGGTTAGCGACAGGTATGACGGGCACGTGCAACGGGACTCGCTACCCGCGCTGTACGGACGCCAACCTGGTCGATAACGCATTAAGGCTAAGGGTTAGCCTACGGCTCAGAGACAGCCGTTAAGTTAAAAAGACAAATTAATATGAAATGGTCGTGGACAAACGGCACGGACGAGGGGTGGCGATGCCGTGGCCGTAAAGAAAAAGGGATTCCGCGGCATGATCAAAGGGGGGGATATGCCGGCCTAGGCGGAATCAAAGGGGCTTACGGACAACCGGGGTGCGGGCTTAGCCACCACTGGAAACGTAAGTACGGGGTATTTCAAAGAGACTATCAAGGTGTTCCAGCCGCACGCTTCGATAGGTGAGAAATACCAAGGGGAGAATATGTCCAAATTGGCTTGTGATGCCAGCGATCGATGCATGTAGATTAAGTGGACTTTGCTGGTGGCGATCCACGTGCAAGTCCTTGCATTGAAATCAAAGTAGTCTAAGTTAATCTGAACAAAGCACCTTCTGAATAAGCTTGAAATGTATCACACCAAATGATAATGAATACTTCGTACAATGAGTTAGAGAATACGCCTACGACGCGCTAGTAACTGAGGCAGGGACACGCCCTTGATATTGAATGTTTCCAAGAATCACGTTATGTTATTACATATGAATTGTTGACTAACTTGATCTGCTTTGGACAGAGAAGGTCGGACGGTAAGTATGGGTAAGTCGTGCATGTATTTCCATACGACACTTGAATTTGGCAACACGGGATAGGTTATGACATATGCCATGAAATTGATCCTAAGGCAAGATTAAAAAGACAATGAATGATAGAGATGCACAGAAGTAAATAGAACGTGTTTGGTAATGATAGCATTGTGGGCGAGCTAGCCTCCCCACCAGTGCATAACAATGTACTGATAACCCCACAGTCTGCTTGCAGGAAGCAGGAAACGTCGGCGGGTGCGGAGCTTCCATCGAACGTGCTGAGGCGCGGAGCTATCTCTGGGGCCTTGGAGCGTTGCAAGGAGCTGGAGCACCATATACATGACGTAATGTATCGGAACATCGCCATAAATCATTCCATGTTGTAAGCCACTTGGCACGCCTTTTATGTTTCAGAGAGAGAGAGAGAGAGCTTGAGCGATTTGTAATATCGGCCTAGCGCCGCTTGTAAACTTCTTGAATATCAATAAAGAGTTTGAATTCGCTTCTACTTGTGTTCATTTACTTTTCGCTGCAAATGGGGACACTCTGTGCGACTCTGTGGCCTAGCTCAAATCGGCCGTTTCTGGACTTAGCCTTGCACGGGCACAACCTAGGCCCGTGCGGCATCACGCCTTAGCGAGGACGATCGCTCCTGCGGAAGCGGGGCGTGACAAAAACCTTCCACTTCTCTCTCTCTCTCTCCTCCCTCCGGGTCAGAGGAGCTTCAAGAAAAAAAAAGTTGGGATATGAGAGTGGAACAAAAGGTGGGAGGGACAGGAACTGCAAATGGTCATTTAAAAGAATTTTTTTTGGTTTTTAATTGTTGCAACCAAACAATGGAACTCATACGAGTTCTGTGGAGTTTCAATTTTTTCAGCAGTTCAGTACCACTTTCAACGAAACAAACACCCCCTAAGGGGCTGTTTGGTAAACATAAAGTGAATTTGGATTTGGATTTAGACTTTCAAGGAGGGAAAAAAAGATTGGAATTTATGTATTTTCTTGTCCCCTAGTAGGGGACAAAGGTATTTGGTTAAAATAGGAAGTGAGAAGTGGAAAGTTGAATATATATTATAATAATAAAAATATATGATAATTATTTTATTTAAAATAATAATAATTGTTTTTTATTTGAATCTCATTCTTATAATAATAATAATAATAATAATAATAATAATAATAATAATAATAATAATTATTATTATTATTATTATTATTATTATTATTATTATTATTATTATTATTATTATTATTAAGTCAAAAAAATCTAATTAAAAAAATACAAAACCCACCCAAAAAATTCACTCACAAAAACAGACAAAAAAACATACTCTCTCAGCAGCACTCACTCACTCACGTCTCTTTGGCTCTCATGGGAGGAGAGAGTTCTCTCAACCAAAAAAAAAAAAAAAAAATCACTCCGGTCGGTCTCGACCGCCTCCCGATCCCCTCTCCACCGTCACCCGATCCCCTCTTCACCGCCTCCTGGCCACGACCTCCATAGACCCCCAACCCTCTGGCCACGGCCTCCGTCCCCCAACCCTCCGGCCACATCTCTTCTTCTCCGGCCACGGCCTCCATTGACGTCGTCAACACAGACCTCGTCGACGACCGTAGGTATGAACAGCTCCTCTTCGCTCGACGACCGTAGGTATGAACAGCTCCGGCCATCTCTTTTTTTTCTGTCGACGTTGACAACCTCCAGCCACTTCCAACCCACATCCTCTCAAAAAAAGAGGATGTTGGAACATGGATTTGGAGGTGATTTGGAGGGGGACAGGAACTACAGTTTTCCTCCCCTCTAAATTCCTGTCTCCCAAATCCTACGAACCAAACACACGATTTGTACTTTCCCCTTCCAATTTTCAGGGAAAAGCAAATCCACCCCCCCAAATACCATTTACCAAACAGGCCGTAAGCATCGTGGGATGAGGGATCAGGGGTTTTCATTTGGATTAGTTGCAGCTGGGCGGGCTGGGCAGTTGGATAGGTGGGCTGGACATTTGGCCTGGGCGGGCTGGGCATTACACAGTAAAAAAAAAAAATTTGGCTGGGTGGGCTGAAGGCCACCCCAGCCCACCAGTAAATCCGCCCCTGTATAGTGTATACTACCCTCCCCCTCTTTCTCGCTCGGGCATCTTCTTCCGCTGTGATCGGTACTCTCCTCTCTCTCTCTCTCTCTCTCTCTCTCTCTCTCTCTCTCTCTCTCTCCTTCTTCTTCTTCTCCAAACCTAATCCTAATTTTGGTTGTATAGACAAAATTTGAATGATGTAGAGTGATTCAATTTTTCAATTCGTTCATTTTTTTTTTGGGTTGGGGTGGGGGGGTGGGGGGTGGAGGGAGGGATTGGTCTCGGATTTGATTTATTTTTTATAACAAGATTCGGAATTTGAGTGTTGTAACATCTAGGCAAGCATCAGCGCCATCATCTATCTAAACCTGTATTGCACGGACACGACACGGACACGGGACATGGAATACTAGATATTCGGAATTTTTGAAGTGTCTGTGTCTTGTCTGATACGTGTGCGAAGTGCTTCCTTCCTAAACCTGAACCCAACAGAAGAGTGTTTGGAATTTACACGAAAATTTACCTAATGGGATCGTAAAATTGGAATTTTTAGTGTTTGCATGTAATTATCTCCAACCTAAACACCATATTAGTTATATAAAAAAAAACCTTTTATTTTGGGGTTTACTTGATTACTCACAAGATCTAGAGGAGTTTTACAAAGTGCTTTTGTGATTAGTTCTGTCATCGTCATCCAAGCCTTCTCCCATCAGGAATAAGAAAATTCCGTATTTTGACAAAACTTTATAACCACCTATCAATTTGACGTCATCCCTCTATGTTGGTGTTAAATTCCTAGCCAAGGTAGCTATTAGCGTAAGAGGGCCATGTCATAAAACCTAGGTGGCCAGTTGACAGATAGGTAGACCTACATTTTGGATTGCACTCTAAGCTCATGCAACCAAGAGCACGCTTCAAGTGTTCCTATACTATAAGGAGTCTACACGAAGAGAGAATGCATGGTGCGTATTTTAGCGTGTTGTAGCGTATTTTGGAGTGTTAATTTTATGCCCAATACGTGTCCAACAAGACATGGCGCTACATGGACATGGCAAAGATTTTTGGAGTGTCTTCCTATTTGTTGGTTTACTTGTAAAGTTTGGAGTTCTAGTACCTATGGAGTAATAAGTGTAACTATAACCAATTTTCATTTTTGCTATATTTGTTTCCTATTTGTAATCAAACTCGTCTAATTTGGATTTTTAGTGTTCCTAGTCATGGAGGAACTAAATGCATTATAACCCTTTTTTTAGAACAAAGGGTAAACATCCAGCCAGGCTCGTCTGGACTAGAGACTCAACTTATTTATAATGCAATATAAGTCTATAACCAACCTAATTTCTAAAGATTCGACTTATCTAAAGTGCACTATAACCAACGTAAATATAGTAAGAATTATCACATAATCTTTATTTTTGGGTTTACATGCATAATATTTGAATTAAGTTTACAGCAGGGGCGGATCCAGAAACTATAACTGGGGTGGGCTACCAAATTTTTGGGTGGGCTAGAAGTAGATAAATCTATACAAAAAAAATCAAAAAAAAATTATATAGAAAAAATATGTAAAAAAAAAAATTTGGGGTGGCCTCCAGCCCACCCCGGCTGCCTCTTGGACGCGCCCCTGGTTTACAGAATATGTTTGTGATTAGTTCTGTATATGGTTGTTAATGAATCTCCAGTATATTTGTTTTCCTAGTCTGTGTCAGAGTTGACCAACCTCAATATCATAGGGATTACGATAAAAGACTAATTTTTTGGGTAGTGATGTCGTTTGGGGTGGGGGGGGGGGGGGGGGGGGGGGAGGATTGCATACTGCCAAGCCAAGATTCGGAGGAGTTCTACAAAATGGTTTGGTGATTAGTCCCATATATGGATGTACATGAATACCTTTTTTTTAGTGTATGTGTTGTTCTATTCGTGAATCAAAGTTCTTACTTAAAGGCTCTAATGATAATTTTGTTTCTATTTAATACTAGGTTATGTGACTTTCTGTTAAATTTTCACATGGGACTCAGCAAGACAGAAGTGAACCTAAGGAGGTTGCTTGCAGCTGCTCCAAAGCAGCAGAATCAGGCGAAGCTGATACATGTGAGTGGAAGTTACAAATTTTTTCATGTTTGTTTATGTTTCCTGAACAAGATGATTGAGAGATTCTGTTAACTTCTATTGCTAAACGATAAACTATGTTGCCCAGGCATGAACATGACAGAATACAGACACGGACACTGCACCTGTTTTGGCATGTCCTAGTGCAATTTTTGGACTTTTTTTTCCTATGATAGCCTGGCATGACGTGATATGGACATGATACCGATTTTTGATGTCTATGCTTCATAGGCTTAACTGCAGAAAACTGCCTTGAACTTCCACTGGAATTGCCTTCAACTAGCATTAAAATTTCATCCTTCCATAGGCATCCGTGAGGGTTATTGCTGGTTCCCATGTCATTGCTGCAAAACCTAAAAAATATATTGTTGAGCCTCATTTTTAAATCAACGACCTCAATGGCTGAATAAAGCTTGGTCCACATATAAATTGGTGACACAAATGCAATTTCTCTCCATCGATTAACACCATATGGGACAAAATGAAAAGAGACACCCTTAGTTTATAGGCTTCTATCCAGTCTGATCTTTTTTTATCTCAATGTTCGATGGCAAAGAAAATGGAATTCGATGATCTTTCTTGTTGTAACTTCACCAGCTCCTTAACTTAGCTTTTACGTGCACACACACACACATACAGTCACTTAACCTGTTGGCTGTTGCATGTAGCAGAATTGTAACTTCTGTTCACTAGATAACTTACCTTGATGCAGTTTCTTCGGAATAAAAATTGTTATACATTTTTTCCTTCCATATTCTTTTTCAAAAGATGTTACTTCATGCTTTCATGAAAGCTATGTTACACGAATATGGACATGGATACGGATAAGGACACGACATAGATACGGGGTTCAATCATTTAAAATAGGTACATGAGTAGTAACCTATGTTTTATATAAATATATACGAACATGATACAGATACGGGCATCATTTTCTTGTGTCTGCGCAAGAAAGCAATGATGTTTACTAGAATTCCTACTGCATAACTTCTCTTACGTACAACTCTAGTACATTGTTGCTTTGTGCAACTCTGATATGCAGTAGAAGATCTGCTGCTACAGTGCTACTGTTGTCCGCAAAGTTCTGTATGCCATGAGCCTTGTTGTAGTTGTAATTACTTATATGGCTCTATTACATCTGCTGAAAATTTTCTCTTAGAAAAAAAAACCCTACTGACTATTCAACATGCTGTCAAATGTTGCAGTACATAACCACATTACGCGAACTATTAGAGCAGCTGGGAGCAGAAACAGCATCAGAGGGGATCTCAAGGTGCTTATTCGCTTATACCTCTTATGCTTTCTGTTCTTTTGAGAAAATATTTCATATGAGAGCTATTTGTCTGGGCAAGGTTGGACCAACACAACTATTCAGAAATCTCAATGTTGCCGGTCAACCTCAAATTAGCCGTCGTCGGGCAGGCCTGGGAATATTTCGGTTGAGATTAGAGGACTTGAATGGAGAGTATAGTAGTAGCAGTTCATATAATTCATTTATGGACACCCCAGATTATGATGAGCTTATTGCAGGAATTATGAGGAGGAAAAGACGGAGTAGAATAGAAAAGAAACTGGGGAAGAGTAGTTGTTCTAGGATTAAGTGTCCCTTGAAAGTATCGATGGTTTAGTAATTAGAGAGGAGTCTTTTTCTTTTCTTCTTTTTCTTAACTATGTTACTCTTGAGTAGAACTGAGCTTGAGTTTGGTGTGAGTTGGGATGGTTTAGATATTGGATACTCCAAATTATTTTTTTCTTCCCTTTTTAACTATTTCACTTTGACAATAGTCCTATATGATCGTGAGCTAAAATTCTTCAAACGGTCACTAAGACGTCCTAATATTCAATATTAATATGCTAATCTCTAACGGAAAAAGAGCTAAAAATGATTAAGTAATTCATGGATACTCAGAAGCTTTCAAGGAGCTGGATAAAGTAGGACGAAAGAAAATTAAATGGTCTTGATGAGTGGATGTCATGTACTGTTATCTGGAAAAAGGTAAACAACCGAAATCAGGAAAACAGTGTGAATGGATTTGAAGATCTTTTGTGCATTGCCTAGAATGTCTTTAAATTCCAACTCTAGATATTTATATATGAAATAGTTGTTAACATTCAGTCAATCTCAGCACTAGAATTTCTAGTATAACAGACCACTTATTTCTATTTCGTTATACCATTATATGAGACAAATTCATTACAAACTTTATGTGCTGAATTTGAATAAAGATATAGAGCCATTATTTACTTAGGTAAACATAAGCCAATTTCTAGGAAAAGGGCAAATTATTCACAATCTTTCTTATTATTGCTTCCTGATTTCTTTTGTTTCCTCTTGCTTGACCCGTTAAGGCCAAAGAAAAAAAATCCTAATGAACACCATATCATGTCTACTTGTCAAAAGCGTTTCAATTTTCTTCTTCTTTAGAATTTCTCATAGTTTCAAACCTGTATGTTGTGTCCCATTATTGCTCATGGGCCTCTTGTCGCTACTGAGAATTTTGCTTTATGTCAAAGTTCGTGGTGTTAGTATTTAAAAGATTTATGTTCTTTATCAGCTGCGTGACACTATAAAGGCACAGTTTGCACTTTTTTCAGCTCAATTGAGGATTTATGAGGGGTTATCTTTTTTGCTTGTTTGATTTGTGCAGCAGAGACTGACATATGCACTGGTTAGGAGTAACAGTATCATAGTTGAAGAATTCTATAGGACAATGGTTTGGCCAAAAGAACATGGATTGGCGAAATAACTAGGATGTAGTAGTTGCCATTGTTGCAAACAAATTGTACTACAATCGAACTGAATGGAAGAAAATGATATATGTGATGACCTTTAGTAGAGCTGCATGGAAGAGGACATGAGATTGTGGACAATTATTTTGTTGTTTGACCGGACCTATGTAGCACGGACACTCCCATCTGTCTTATTAACGTGTCAGACATGTATCAGACACCGACACTCTCGGTCTCTGGACACGTATTGGATACTCGTTTTTATATGTCCTTGTATTTTCATTTGAAATCGGGTGCGGACGCTCTCTGGATAGGAGCACATGTTGTTACGTATCCTCATATATTTTTTTGAAATCGGACACGGACACTCCGAATAAGTAAATGTGGCAAACACATTTTATAGTCTTTTTTTTTAAATAAGGATACAAGTCAAATATAAAAGTTAGCACTGAGACATTTTGTTGTGGCATTTTAATTTCATATACATATTTAATACATAAAAATTTAATACATATTTCCCAATGACGCAAATATTCAAATAATCTAATATTTATGGTTAATAGCATTATGTGTTGCACGTATTTTAACCGTCTTTTAATTAACTTTTTCTGTACTTAGAGCAGAAGACACCAGAAGAGCAAATTCCATTTTCTTTAATTTTTTCTTTTATACGTAATTACCTAGTTGCCCTCATTAAATTTAATGAACAATTTTAATTAGTAAATTTAGAAAATGGTATATTTGGAAGAAAAAAATTCACGGTAAAGCCATATATATATATATATATATATATATATATATATATATATACCGTATGGCACATATGGAGAGAGCGAAACAACCGTATTTTCGAGGGTCTATCTACTCCGATGATTGGCTTGCTACATAACATTGAGTCAGATGTACAAACACTAGTTGACAGGCGGAGTCTTCATGACCGCATGAGATTGTAAAACATTGTACCGTTATCTATTCTAATAAAATTACCTTTTATATATATATATATATATATATATATATATATATAAATTCTAGTGGCTCTTGTGGTTACCGAGGAAAGGTATAAGACCCTGGCTGGGTGACGGAAGATCAGTGGATCGAGCCACGGAGGCATATTATTCCTTCCATTTATTTGGTGGAATTTAAAAAAGCAAATGACCTTTAGGCTAGTGGTTAAGAGAGATGCATGCAACCCGAGTGGTCAGGAGATCGATTCCCGGTGGGAGCGTTCGCCACAATTACCTTCTTTCATAATTTTTTTTTTTTTTTGCCAATGACCGTCTAGTCTACTGGTAGTGGTGAGGCATGCGATCCGAGTGGTCAAGAGATCGATTCCCGGTGGGAGCGTTCGCCACAATTACCTTCTTTCAATATATATATATATATATATATATATATATATAAAGTGTATCCTTAACGTGTTGTAAATAGTGTTTTTAGAAAAATATGTCGTCGTGTCCGTGCAACATAGGACCGCACATGTTTATCTTTATAAAACACTAATTTAATACCATAAGCTGTTGAAAACTTCTTTTAATTGCAATGTTGTGCATTAAGCTGATTAGGTCTTCTCAAACCTTTGTAGTTTGTATCTGTTGTAAAAAATTAGCACACACACATTCATCATTATCCCTTTAAATCCTGAAACTCCCTTTAAACACTCTTGTGACACCCCGATTCACGTCCCAATTATGACAACCAAGTTTTTGGGATCTGATGCTGAAAATCCTTTGTATCCAAACTCGCACGAGTCTTTGAGTGCTCAGACATGCAACTAGGATGGTTTGTCTGCTCTTATAGAGTCAAAGTTGAAAAAAAGAAAAAGAATGTGTTGAAAACTACTTTTAATTGCAGTGTTGTGCATTAAACAACTCGGCCTTCTCAACCTTTGTAAGTGTTGTAAAAAATTAAGCACATACACATATTCACCATTCTTCCTTTAAATCCTGAAACTCCCTCTAAACACTTCTTGTGACGCCCCAATTCTGATAACTTGTATAAGTCTAAGTTGGACTTCTACAACGCCATGAATTTCTACTGGTTTCAAAATCACTACATAGAAAACAATTGAATATTTAATAGAAAAACATTTAGAGTCACTTGAATAACATTTGCAGTGGAATGAAATTGAGGTTCTTCCCAAAGAAAATTATTTAACTATCCGAAATCCATGATTAGAACCAAAGAATTTAATCCAACTATGAGTTTCATACATAATATCTCTATTAAGAAATAAAATAGACACCTTCTCATCAAAAGAAATGTGACGAACAGAAAATTGAATGCTTTTACTACCTCGGAGATCCTGATGCGTCTCCTACTTCTGCAAGGGTGAGTTGTAAAACCAGTCTCACCTATAAACCAAACACAAGTATGCATGTGAATTTATAGCATTATATTAAGTATCATTATGCGATCTTTCTAGTCTTTCTAAGTTCTTTCATATCCATTCTTACACATATAAATCCCAATCAATTCCAAGTGTTTCCATTCTTTCCAACCCAAAGTTATGCATTATTTCATAATTTATAAGGGACAAATAGATATAAAATGCATGGAACATAACATGCATTCTTACCAACGTTCGAAGCTCCGTCCTTGCAAAACAAGGGTTAGGATTTATAGCACCTGCAAAACAATCTTGCTAGCAATGCATCCTAATTAAATGACGGCCAATGGTCCTTCTCACGATTTTGGACTAAATTAATGGTACATGGCGTTCCTTATAGTGCAAGTAGCTAGCCCCTCCAAAAGTCATGCAATACTTGTGAAATTATTCCTTCCGAAGAATTCATGAATATAACATTTTTTCTAGGTTGACACGGTCCCGATGCCCTGGACACTTTTCGAGAAATTACCCTTGTGGACAAGTTGTCTATGACCAATGCGTATGAAACTATCTATAAACTATAAAAAATAATGAATATGAATGAAACATAAATTATAATAAGTCCTCTTTCGTCTCCATGAGAGAGACTATCAATCATTCCATTTTCCCCACAAATATTGAGTCACATCTCGTGCACATATTGCCTCTCTAGGACCATCCCAACATAGTTTTCGCAACCGCAATCGTCCCAAAATGAATCTGCAATAATTTCTACAAGGCCTCGTTTGGTTTGCGGAAAGGAAGAAAAGGGAAATCAATTCCTTATTCTTTCCCTTTCCTTGGAAAATTGCAATTTTCATCCGTTTCTCTCTTCGGTGTTTGGAGAGAACAAGAAAATTAGAAGGAAAAGTGAATTTCCTATAGTGGGAAAGTGAATCCTTAGTTGGATGGGAGGGGCCACTTTTCCCCTTGTTTTCCTCCCCTATGTGAATTATTTTTCTTTCCTCATACTTTCCTTTAACATCCAAACATAGGAAATGAATAACTTTCCTTTCCCGACCCCATGATTCCGCCAACCAAACGAGGCCTAAGTGTACTAATGCTCAGTAATAAATAGGGATATTTTAGCAAGTGTCCTCATTCAAAATATAGAAACTAGCATATACCTCCACTATTTTAAAAAACTAGCAAATACTCCCATTTCTTTGTAAAACAACCAAAATTTTGATTAAATAGTGGGGGTATATCTTAAAATTTTATTTGTTCTATACAAAGGAATGGGGGCATTTGCTTTTTTTTTTTTTATAAAGTGGAGGTATATGTTAGTTTCTATATTTTGAATGGAGGCGTTTGCTAAAATATCCCTAATAAATAACAGTTTTGATTACGTATTATAGAATCTATGTTCTTTTCCGAAGATGAAACAAGTGAAGTATCACTTCCCATTTTAGCATTGCTCTATAATCTTCTAACAATATGATGTTAAGTATTAGCGATCAGATTCATCGTAGCCTTATTGATTTATTAACATACCAATTCTCGTACTATAACAAAGAGTATTATTCTTCTCTTAAGATTTTGTTCACGATAGGTTACATAACAGTTGTAATAGTCCATACCAGTTGTACCAATGTTCTATAATTCCGTATTTTCATCTATTTAAAAGCAACAGAGAACACAACAATGAAGACATACAAGCATAGTAATTCTCCTTTATCTTGATTCTTTTTATTATGGTATCAATAATAAGGAAAGGGACGAAAAAGAGTTTTTTGTTAAGTGAGAGATCAAGGAGAGAAGGGTTGTATGACTCACATTTTTGGATAAATGCCTAAGTAACGAATAAAATAGATCCTCTGCAAGACTTGCCTTCTCGTCTTCTCGTCCTTCGCTGAAATCCTTTGTATGTGATGCAAGACAAAGACCCATGGAGAATATGATTAGTATGAAAATTGAAATTTAGGAAAAATTGCATACAAGATGTAAGAAATTTGTAAACAATCAACTATTATCAATTTACTACAAAAATTATAATAGAAATGCAACAAGATAATACTTGAATTGTATACCCTATTTTGGAGAGACGTACAGGTTGTGCTGGGTTTCGGTGCTTGACTTTTGTACTTGAGACCAGACTCAACATCGACTTCGGAGGCGGAGAAGAAGACAAGATAGATCCACTCTAAGGTTTTGGTATCACACCATACAAACTCAAAAGTAAATTTGTCTTAATTCATTCTCCAATTCTTCAATGAATGATTTCTGAACTTGTAGCCTATCTATAGACTTTCAAGAAATCAAAAAGATAAAGTCAATCTCTAAAGGCTCGTCCCTAATATAATTAAAATTCTAACCAACACAAAGAGAGAAAAATTCTTATTTAGGTTAATCGAGACAAAAGAAACTATATAACTTGAAAATCTAAGAAAATAATATCAATCCGATCTACAAATAGGACTCGGGGGTTTGGGTCCATGGATGGTCATGTGCATTAGGCCTGTCAATGGTAGCTTATCGGTCGGATGTCGGCATTATCACATCCGAACCGATAGCTATCGGATACATCCGATAGCCATCCGGTACCCGATCGGATGGAAGTTTTGGCTCCCGTATCCGTTACCAATTATTTTAGCAGATATCGGATAATATCCGAACCAATAAGGATAACATTCCAAGCAGATTAACATGTTTGAAATAACTTCAAAAAAATTTGGCTTCCATAACCCCAAGAAGAGCAAGTCCACTGCATACTTCTACCTCCTACTTATGTTTTGATGACTTGGCCTGTAATCTTTATTTTCCATTGGACTCTAATGATTCTATCAATATTGAGAGCACAATTCAGTAATCTGCATTTCATACACTTTTCAAACTAGTAAAATGGGGTAGTTGTTGGCAACAGTTAAAAGAATACGAATCAGATTAAAATTGTAAATCAAATAAAATATACACCATTCATTTATTCTGGGCTGTTATCCGAAGTTCCAAACCAATAAGGATAACAATAATGTATATATATATATATATATATATATATATATATATATATATATATATAATTAAAATATAATTTATATATTAAGTTATTTTATTATCGGGTCGGATGTTATCGGAGGGGATATCACACTTTCCGTATCAGCATCCGATATCCGATAAGACATCCGTATCCGTATCCATTTCCAAATTTTTTGGATATTATCGGACCGAATGCGGACCGAATACGAATTTTTGGTCTACCATTAACAGGTCTAATGTGCATTCCTCTCGCATGTAAGCATGAAATCCGAGAATTATGCTCTTGCTGACGCATCTAAAGCGGCTATGGCGGAGGCCCCTACTTCGACAGGCTACTCAATACTGAGACTCCTGAAGAAACAATGAACTCCCACGGCGATACCCATGATCTTGGACATAGAAAAAGCATGATATCCACTAGGGATGTAGCATGAATTACCCCAACAAACAGTGGTTGTCTCAGTGCCAAGGTTGTGAAAAGCGCTAGGCGCTAGTCGGACGAGCACTAGCCGCCTAGCGCCTAGCCCGCCTATGCAGTTCAAAAATAAATAAAAGAAATCCAAAAAAATCTACTGAAAATTGTAGAAAAAGTCCATAACATCTCAAAACATGCGTAGTCGGACGTCAGGGGATCTAGGCGGACATCGGACGGGCACCAAGCACCTAGCGCCTAGGCGGCCGTCTAGATCGCCTTTTAGAACACTGCTCAGTGCATCCAAAGAATTGACATAATGTAAGGGCAAGTTCAGCAAAAATATTGTCCACGAAATAACCATCCATACAACCAATCATTATCTCTTGCAAAATATTACAATTATTCGTAACAAATATATAATAGAATATGTTCACAGGCATGATTATTGTGACTTGTTCAAAATATTTAGAATAGGGAGGATTTATGAAATGCCCAAAAACTAAAAAAGTTTTATGTAAAACCCACCGCTAAAAAAACTTTCATCGCGTGCCCAGAATTAGAGAAACTTATCCAAAGCGGGTTCCAAATGACCATTTTGTCCTTCCTTTTAATTTATTGAAAACACCCACGAAACTGCTCTTAAAAAAACGTTTCGATACTTCATCTTCTTCCATACGCTGCTCACTTTCGAATCTAGGTTTTCTCCTCAAAAATCTTCAAAAACTCGTCGGAAAATTTCGGAAAGACCGGGACAAACTGCAAAAGTGCTAAAACGGAGGTCCAAACATCATTTTTTTGCGATTCTAAAATTTCGGAAGGTCGTCTAACTATGAAGCTGTTACTTTCAGTCTCCTCGACGATACGCTCATTTTGCGACAAACGGGACCTCGTTTCGACCTCCCAGTCAAAAGTTATGGCTCTCCAAAGTTTCAACTGACCATAAAATGCAGGAGAATGGTCATTCTCCGTCTTAGAACACGAAAAATGTTAATTTCGCATGAGGGTGGTCATTCTCCGTGTTAGTAACACGGAGAATGTCATTCTCCGTCTTAATTTACACGGAGAATGACATTCTCCGTGTTACTAACACGGAGAATGGCATTCTCCGTCTTAATTTACACGGAGAATGACCACCATTCTCCGTGCTAAATTACACGGAGAATGACTATTCTCCGTCTTAATTTACACGGAGAATGCCATTCTCCGTGTAGTTTATCACGGAGAATGGTCATTCCAGTGTTAAAACACAGGAGAATGACCATTCTCCGTGTTAGAAACACGGAGAATGCCATTCTCCGTGTTAAATAAAACGGAGAATGTTATTCTCCGTGTTAAATAAAACGGAGAATAGCATTCTCCGTGTAATTTAGCACGGAGAATGGTTATTTCAGTGTTAAAACGCAGGAGAATGGCATTCTCCGTTTTAAATAAAACGGAGAATGACGTTCTCCGTGTTAAATAAAACGGAGAATGGTCATTCTCCGTGTTAAATAAAACGGAGAATGGTCATTCTCCGTGTAATTTAGCACGGAGAATGGTCATTTCAGTGTTAAAACGCAGGAGAATGGCCATTCTCCGTGTTAGAAACACGGAAAATGTTAACACGGAGAATGGTCATTTCAGTGTTAAAACGCAGGAGAATGGCCATTCTCCGTTTTAAATAAAACGGAGAATGACATTCTCCGTGTTAATTTACACGGAGAATGGTCATTTCCAGTGTTAAAACGTAGGAGAATGGCCATTCTCCGTGTAATTTAGTTTTTTCAGGAATAAAGAGTTTCGTTCTTCTTTCAAAGCGATGATAATTCTTATGGAAAAGAAGAAGAAAGATCTTCTCTCCACAATTGGCGTCGATGAAGATGATGATGATGGTGATGATGATGACGAGCGATGATCTGAGTTCGACCGAAGAAAAGCACACCGAACTACGAACGATCTTTGCGATCTCTGCTGAAGATGAGAGCAATGAAATTCAGATTTTCCGTGAAGAAGAAGAAGACGAAAATCGCAATCCAGATCTGAGTTTTTTGAATTCAAATACATATAGATGACCAATTCGCGCGGAAGGGTAGTTTCGGTATTATAAAAATAGCAGTTTCCAGCGGGTGGCATCTAAAAGGGAATTTTGGAATATTTAACGTGAAAATACTTAATTCTGGGCATTTCATAAAACTCATCCAGCGGGTGGGCATTTCATAAAAGCCCATCCCGAAATTGGGTTTCTCAGCAATTTCCAGTTTAGAATACCTAATAGGTTCTTTAAATTAATTGGATTCATCAAATGACCTATTTAGTTTTTATTTTTTGGTTTAAACTTAGACCTAGTTTCAGAGATGAATCTATCTGATGATTTAAGTACAACAAGCTCAATAGATTCTACTAATATATTTTCTAATAATATAAGATCATCGTTAGCAACAGTTTCTATCTTAATGTGGTTGAAAATTTTATAGAACAACTTTTTCATATCAACACGTGTATGAGTCATTAAATTATCTATCTTGTCAAATTTGAGCATCGATTGTAGCACAAATTTGTTGCGAGGAATTTTGTGTTAATATTTTTTATGGGTCTTACTTACATATAAAAATATTAATAAACCAAAGCTTTGATACCAATTTTACGTGGGACAAAGACCTAGGAAGAATATGATTAGTATAATAGAAATTAGAAATTTAGAGAAAATTGTGAAAGCTGTAAGAAATTTGTAAACAATAAAGTATATGAATTTATTACAAAAATTATAATAAAAATGCAACAAGATAATAATCGACTTGTATACCCGAAGTTAGAATGATGTTTGAGTTGCGGTGGGTCTCGATGTTGTGCTTTTGTACCCGAGAGACGTCTCAGCATCGACGTCGGAGGCGGAGAAGAAAACAAGATAAATCTACTCTACGGTTTTGGCATTACAACTTACAAACTCAAAATTAAATTTGTCTCAATTCATTATTCAATTCTTCAATGAATAATTTTTGAACTTCCAAACTATTTATAAACTCTTAAGAAATCAAAATAAAATAAAATTTAATCTCTAAAGACTTGTCCCTAAGATAATTAAAACCTTTAACAAACTAAAGAGATAAAATGTCTCTTATTTAGGTTAATCCTAACAAAAAATGTAAAGTAAAAATCTTTAAAAATAATAACAAGTCGATCTACAAATGAGACTCGGGTTCGAGTCCATGGATGGCACAATATTAGTATGTACTATGTCTCAACAGAACTTCAATAGTGTTTCCACAACGTCTTCCTTTCTCTCTCTTAAAAGTAGAAATTGTGGAGAAAGAATAAAATAAGAGCGGAGAGACACTTTATAGTTTATACAGGGTACCACACAGCCACAATCCAACAAATTAGATAATGTAAATTCCAACAGTTCGGTGATTAACCGAAAAGATCTCCTACGATATTATCTGATCCTCCAAAATACTATAAAATCTCCAAGAAATCAAAAATATATTTTAAGATACCAAAAATATTTCAAAATATATGATTTGATTTGGTGGAAGATCTCTTTAAAGGGTATCATATCTCAAGTAGACCTCCCCCATTAATCCGTCCAAAATCCGACCCATAAAGCAAGCATTTCCAACCAAACTTACACCATTAATGTATATTGGACTCAAAAGTCCAAACCAAGCACAAGCACAAAACACCATTTCCAAACCAAGTGGTTTAATCAAAAGACAAAACAAGGCCAAAGGGATAAACCATGATCAACCTGACTCGCTAATCAATGCTCGAAAATGAACCACATCGAACCCCACCATCGAGCCAAAATGTGGACCCATTGTAAGGCTCAAGGTGGGAGCATGATATTACATATCTAGCCCTTATAAAGGGATCTCGCTCCAATTGTCTTATAGCGTGAGTTTCATTGACAACTTTTTATATTGTAGGAAAATGTTCTCATAAAGTATGCCAAATCAACAAATGGAGCCAATTGGGTGAGAGGAATGTCCAAAGATCTGGCATAATCCTCATAGTCATTGACTGCTTTTGAATGTTGATCTTCTTGACTATTAGTTCTTTGTTTCTTGTAAAATTTCCACAGAGATGGTGAAGATACAGATACATAGGGAGGTAGCTGAAGGAGGTAAGGAGGTCAATGAAAACTGGACTTGCCCTTAATAGGAGTGTTCAGTGAAGACGTTTGCTATGTTATCCGGACTCGGCACTTTAGGTCGAGGTACCCGAGTCGACACGATCGGATACGGGTACGGAATCCGGGTCGGACTCGTCAAGGTGACTAGCGGACACGGATTGAATCCATATATTCGTCGATTAAGCAAACAAATAATAAAAATACAATGTGATGATTTTTCGTCATAAATCTACCATATATATATATATATATATATATATATATATATATATATATATGATTTTGAATGAAAAAAATGTTGGAATCATCACCTCTGCGAAGAGGTTGAATCTACCAACCAAAAGAATTGGGATTATGGGGGGAGAGAGCCGTTGTAGACTCGGAGAGCTTTTTCTTCTTCTCTATTGAAAACTGAGTGATAGAGAAGCGCCTCTTCTTTTTCTCTATTGAGTTGAAAATTGAGTGAGGTTTTTTTATTTGGGAAATGTGAGAGAATTATGTGTGGGGTGGTTTGGAAAAAAGAGAGAGAAAGAGAGGAGAAATGGGGAAAGAGGAAGAGGGGTGTCCCACATTATGAGTGCATGCACATAAGACTAAGCACATTTTTTGCTGCTCCACTGCATATTCAACTAGCACATTTACCTGGCATAAGTGCATGCACAGAAGATGAAGCACATTTTCGGCTACTCCACTGCATGCTCAACTAGTACATATACTGTTTAGAAATAGAAACAAAAAATAGCATTTAACAATGATTATATGGGAAAAAGAAATGCCACTTTGGGTTTCCAAAGAAATGTCGTATCCCCGTACCCGTATCCAAAATTTGGATGCTTTTTGGTCGAGTCCGCGTGTCCTGCAATTATGCTTTTGAAGGGCCCGACTCTTGGATATGTACCCATACCAGACAATTGTACGCAAGTCCAGGTAACATAGGACGTTAGACAATGCTGATTAGTGAATAAGGGCACACAGTACTGGCCTAAATAGTTAGGATTTCGTGTCTGCAATGTTGATCATAACTTTTTACAAATAGTTGCTGGTGTTAATGTAAAGTTATGATTAATTTCTCCTTACTATATCTGAGCATTTGCTTACTTGCATGTCTTATTGTGGTTAGATCATAGAATTCCAGTAACTAGAACTCTACAGTGATACAAGAATACAAAACACTTTGTCTAGTTTAGATAGCCTAGTATTTATTTTCCTTTTTCTTACCTTACTAGGGTTGAATAGTAGTACCTCTAACCTTTAAAATGATTTGTGCCTTACAAAGATTTAAGGTACATTAAGCTATAGATTGGCAATCATGTCAGTTTTATTAATTCGTATAGGTTGAAATTGTGAGTTTGGTGCAAGTTTTGCGGTATCGGTTTCGAAATCAGTTTCATACGCTTGTTGTCAGTACCGCATCCACATCGGCAGTTTGGATGGTTTCGGATCGGCATTCAGAGTTCTTTGTTGTGGAAATCCCAAAAAGGGAATTATTTTGAATTATTTTAAAAACTAGACAAATATTTGATACATTAGGCATAATCCTATGCATTAATATTTCCTACCCGTTAGGAAAGGCGGACCCACGTTAGGCCCAGGGGCCTCCCTGAGTTTCCGTTTCTTACTATACATATATATGTAGTCTATACATAATGTTTTATAAATAATTTATGAGTGGTAGTTCAATTGGTAATGTACATGGTTTTAACCAAAGGTCTCAAGTTAAATTCTCAATGGTCCCTAAAATTTTAATTTAAGGTATCACCCCCCCCCCCCCCCCCCCCCCCCCCGGGCGCCCCACCCACCCTCTCTCTCTCTCTCTCTCTCTCTCCCTTTCAAATTTGTTTTAGTCCCCCCTGTCGTTAGTTTCTAAGGAATAATATTCAGCATTGCTGGACTATTCAATTGGCAATAGTTATCGTTGTCTATTTTACTTGCTTAGACAAAGTAACCCCACAATAGTTGGTTTTGAACGGAATAATATTAAGATGTATGAATGTTATGACTTATGAATATAAATATACAACTCAACAAATGATAAAGGTAACATTATGGTGGTAAGGAATTTTATTGACACACTATAGTACGTTGATCTTTGGCATAATTGATTTTGTTTTTTCCGTAGTTCTTTTTTTTACTTGAATGAGAAAGTCAGCCACAACTTCAGTACAATCTGGTATCGGTTCGGATCAGACATACTAAAACGATACAGTATCGGCCCAATACGTATTGGTATTGGCCTGATACTGTGAGCCTTGATTTTGTGTTACAATTAAGTGTTTACTTTACAATTATCTATATAGTCTTCTTTCCTTCGGTATCAGCCGATACTGTGAACCTTGGTTTGGTGTTGTAGTTCAAGTGTTTAATTTACAATTGTCTTTATAACCTTCTTTCCTCCATTAAGAAAGTTTCCTACTATGCAGCATCTCAAAAGCAAAGCTCAATGAATATTCAGAAAAGATTGAAGCCCTTGCTACCAACTTATCTTCTCCATTGGTATGCTTTCCCACGACTTGGACACAGATTTAAAGTTATTTCAAGGTTGAACATATTGTAGAAGGAGCAATTGTTGAAGCTCCAGATTCAATGTATATTGCATACCTATCAGTTTAGTTGCTATCAAAGTAGTACTTCATGATAACATGCGTGATGTTTGGACAATGTTTTATGGTAATGATAGTTATGGTCAAATACTAGTAGTTGGACTTGTAAGTGTCTAAGTTCAGCAAACTGTTTGTATAGCGATTTCCACTGTCACTTACTCTAATTGCCATGCCTGAATAGGCGTAAGTCCAAATAGACTCTCAATTGTTTGTGTGAAATGACCATCCAGAGTTTTGCTGCACTTCTTCCTTTGAAAAGTTTTATTATATTTGCCCTTTTCTTTCAGCAATTTGTGGTTCAGTTGTACTACTACAAGTCATTCTTGGTAAACCTAATAACTAACTAATTATGGACTCTTTAGACAGAAGCTGCTGACAGGACTTCCCTCGAGGAAACCACTTTAAGAACAGAGCAAGGTAGCAATCGTGTGAATTCTCCTCCTCAATTAAGGAGGAGACACACGTAAGTGCTGTAATATTTTGCATATAAATTATTTATCTTGCATGATATCTCCAAGATTTATTAATATTGTATATAAAGTGAGCTGATTACTGTGTTCTAAATCAATAGATCTCGGACCGAAAATGAAGTTATCACTCATGCAGAATCAGGCTCAGCAGCAGCTGTTAAACTGGATGCAGCAGCACAAGCTCACATAGAAAAACATAGGTATGCTAGTGCTTTCTGAATGATTATTATCATCATTATTCTTCCATTTCAGCACAAGCTCACATATCATCATTATTATCACTTATGGAGCTCGACTCAATTTGAAAAGTCCACACAAAAGACCTAGCCTTTATGACCACCTGTCAACCTGTCGCAACCCTCTCTATGAGTTGGTGCCAAGTTCTTGGCAGAGGGAACAGTGAGAAATAGAGAACCTCGCTGTATAACATTGAAGGCCAGTTTTTCTGCAGGTAGACCTGCCTTGAGAACAATTCTCTAAAATTTGGTATACCATGATCTCTTAGTGATTCCTTGGAATCATTTGTTTCCCACTTAATAGATGGGTTGGAGCTGGTTGATGTGTAAGTTCTGAATCGGACACAATGAATAGTGTGTACAGTAAGAATTGGTTTATTGAACCATTTGCTTTTGCAGTTGTTTCTCCATTTGTAAATCTCTCCGGACTCGAGCTATATAATCACAATAATAAGATTCGTTTAAAATCTATTTTACGGCTTGGTCTTTTCTTTCTCACAGACAGCTTCAGGAGGATTTGACAGATGAAATGGTCGTGTTGGCACGACAGCTCAAGGAAAGCAGTCTCATGATGAGTCAGTCTTTGAATGATACCGAAAAGGTAGTAATCTGTGCTTTATAGTTACTTTTTTTTTATTTTAGTGTTTAGAATGTTGAGAACCATATGTATAGTTTGCCAAGTTTCCCAAAGGATTATTATTCCCTCGTTATGAATAAGATGATTTCTTCTGCTTGCCAAATAACATGGTTTATTCTAATGTATTAATCTGCACTGTTCATCATGTTCTACACTTACTAAGCTCACCTGGAATGCTAGTGGCAGTCCTCGACATGATTTTTGCTAAGTTGGAACAATCACTTTTGGTTATTGCCTGCTCCATTTCATAAATTTCACTAGTAATATGAGGAATAAAGGATATGAAACTGAATTCTTTGAACTACGTAGCATTTATTATCTATGTAGGAGACGGGCTCATGGCCCAGCTCCTTTGTGTCGAAAAGAAAAGGACATGGAACTGTATAGACTTTGACTTGTCTGGCACTAGGACATCTGATAGCACTTACTGATGCACCAAATCCAGGTGAAATGTCAGTTTAAAACTTAGCTATTATAGGAAGGTGGTCCAGCTTGTATTGCATCAGGCAATGGTCTAGCTTGTATAATTGTTCTGCATCCAGTCCAGCTACATTTTGCAAGTAATTGGCTCTTATTCTCAAAAAATGTGTCTTCTTAGGAGAGGATCAATTTAAATTCATTTATCTTGTGCTTGAGCCTCACAAATGTCAGAAAATCTTCATTCAAACTCCATTACTCCATGTTTGAAGAGCCGCACTATTATCATCATCCGAGAGAGGCCCAGTTTGTTTCCTTTTTTTTTTGCAAAGGCCCCAATTACTTGCTGAAAACATTGTTCTTCAAAGAATTCATTAATAGAAAAAAAAGTGAAACAAGATATATGGTTCCTTGAACTGAAGTTAAATAGTTTGGAATCAGTTAATACCTGGATGGCATCAGCAGAATGAACGAATTATTTGTACTTGTGAAAACTGTCTAAAAGCACCAACTATTTTGTTTTCTAGATAACCTGGTAGATTCTACGCCTAAGTAGCTTTTGATTAAAATCAAATTGTAAGTTGAATATGCAATATTACATGTTCGACCAGATACTTGATTCTACGGAGAAGGCTGTAGAGCATAGCTTGGCAAGCACCGGACGGGCCAATACACGTGCCGTGGAGATATACTCGGAGACTTCTAAGACGTCATGCTTCACATTTCTCGTCATATTTGCTATGACATTTATTTTCATCATGGTGGTTCTTCTTATTCGCGTAACTTGACAAAGCTACATCAGATATGTAGTCCAAGGATGCCATTATCCAAGTCTATTTGGTTGTCAGGAGATGTAAAGAAGGAAAGTATCTCTCCTGGGAGAAGTTTTGCTTCATTTCCATTTATGTGTCTCCTTGTTTGCCTTTTGGAATTGAAACTTTTCATCTTCTGGTGTATGTGAATGTAATTCAGGCCATCTGTCTTAAGTGTTGATTGTAGCATCCATGCATGTTATATGAAGTTATATGTTACTGAGAATATTTTGTGCTATACTTGGTGGATTGAAAAAAAAAAACAGAGGGAATGTATAAGATGCCTACCTGAACGCAAGGGCTAGTCTCTCAAGACTGCAAATAGTAGTTTCTCTTAGGTATGCAGATTCTAAGACAATAGTATATATCACTCTGATAGACTTAAGAGTATATCCAGAAAAGGCTGGGTAAGTGGTTATCTAATATGGTATCCATAAAAGCCTAGTTTTTTCCACGTGTGTAATACTGCCAAAAAAAGGTATAACCATGTGTATAGGTAGTGGTTATCTAGAATGAGGTTCAACTCATTTTTATTTTTTTGGGTGTTAGTTGGTAACGGACACTGAACTAAACTAGCGGAAAAACTACACTACGGTCCCAGATCGGAAGAAATCTGTTGAGGACCGAAAAACAAAATCGCACAATTCAAATCACGATTCCAAAATTCACACAAAAAAGCACAACACAAACATAATACTTTTACACAGTACGGGACGATTGGAGTCCAATCCAGAAAAATCTCCACGAAGGAATAAAGAAGATACATTGACTCCTTTACAAACTTCTATATCGATCCAACACAGATCACCACACCTCTTCAAAAGTGAAGAAAAGATGTTACAATGAGAACGAAGGATTACCCAAGACGAGGAAGTACCGATGTAGAACTTCTTAAACCGATCTCTCTTCAAATCAACCCTCCAATGCTCGGAATATCCTCTTCCTCTTCTTTGAAAGTTGCAAAGCCTTCAGAAAACTCTAACGTAGATAATTGCCCTTTTTAGAATCAGGTTAGAAAATTCTTATTTAAGTCACCATAATCTCTAGATCATCTGGACGGTTGATCACGATCCAAGAATATAAATAAAATACCTGATTTGAACTTTCAGTCCCTACAGCGACGTCCGGTTGTATACCATAAGTGTACGGACTTTAGGTTTTGGAAACATAAGCGAGTAGCAGTATACAACGGTATACCGCAAATAGATTCTGGAACGACAACAACAATAGTTGCATGCTGGGGGTGTACCGCATGGGTACCGGCCAACTCTGATACTGCCGTCTTCAAAACCTGATACGGGCTCAGATCAAGCCCCCTTGTCGCCACGAGTATGAAGTTTGGGTTCTTTTCAAGGTAAATTGCACTTTGGCTATTGCAAAGCAAAGTGTATTGCTCTTTCTTTACGCCCGTCTTCTGCATGAACTTTTTCATCCATTACAACTTCTTGCAAGCCTCTGTAGCCACAATAAATTCAGCCTCTGTTGTAGACAAGGCTACACACTTCTACAACCGTGATTGCCATAATATTGGCCCACCAGCAAACATCATCACAAAGTCAGATGTCGATCTCCTGGTATCCACATCCCCTGCCCTATCAGCATCAACATATCCAACAATCTTTGACTCGTCACTTCCGAATGAAAGTCTCCAACTAGAATTATCCCAGAGATAATGAAAGATCTACTTGAATGCACTTCAATGTATCCTTTTCGGATTAGGAGCTATCTGCTAACCAAACCAACCGCATGAGCAATATCTATTCTCGTACACACATCACTTATATAAGACTCCCCACTGTTGAAGCATATCGCTCTATATCTTCTTTATCCTCTTTGGTTGATGGACATTGTTCAGTAGTAAGCCTGAAGTAAGATGCAAGGGGGTGCTAACTTTCTTCAACCAGTCCATCATGAAACGCTGAAGTACCATGTGAATGTACTTCTCCTGGGACAACAAAAGCAACTTGGACTCTCTCTCAGCTGATCTCCATCCTAAGAATAATCTTTGTTGTGTCCAAATCCTTCATAAAGAAGATCGCATCTAGTTGACGCTTCAACTCTTCTATCCTGACGACATTTATATCCACCAATAGTATACCATTCACATTAAGTAACAAAAGGACGATTTGTCCTTGGCAAAATACTTTACCAAGACACGGTGATCCAATGTCGTACGGGCATAACCATGCTCCCCTATAAATGACACGTTCATGTACTAATGTTGCAGAGCCTACTTAAGACAATATGGACTATTCTTCAACTGGATACCAAATGTGACTTATCCTTCTCATAGAAATCCTCGGAGTGCTCCATGTAAAACTCATCTTCCAAATCGAAGCTAGCTGCTAAACCTATCACTAGTCGAATAGATGACAACTTGACGACTAGAAAAAAATCTCATTGAAATCAACTTGACGACCAGAATACTGGAGAGCGGGGGCGCACATAGCCAGCTACGTATAATGAAATGGAATCCATCTCACCATACAGTCACGGCTGTCTAAATATATGAGGGTTTAACTACAATCAATCAATCTCTTAAGGTCATGAACAAGCCTAGTGTCTCAATCTCAAGCAAGCAAGTAAAGTTACAAGATGTAAGATCACCAAATATACAATAGTAAGGTGTCCCAAACATTACATATTTAGCTGATCATGAAGCTAGTCGGTACAAAATGTGATGACTAGCAAGAGTTTAGTCATACATGATCAACCCTAGGATCTGTCAATCATGTTACAGCCCGTAGGCAGACAGTAATAAGGTATGCAATACGAGCTAACAGGTGTTCGCCGGCTAAATGCCTCAAAAGAATATTTTTACAATAGAGTGGGAGAGCCAAAATAAACCTACTCGTTACCAGGGTTACGCCTGGTGGTCACCATCTGGCTGGAAGACAGGTAGATCCTCTGGTGCTGCTCCAATATCTGGCCATACAAAACCAGCTGGGTCAGATCCCAAAAAGAGCAAGTGCCACAAAGGAGGCTTCACTTAGGAACTAAAACCAGTAATTAGCACAAGAGTACATATATAAATAGTAAGAACTGAAAATATGGAAAAATTAGGATGATATACGACGAGATAACCATGGAACTATTCAGATAACCAGGTTACAACCCGTAAACCAAACAAGGACCGGGGTTGTAACCCTTCATCTGAACAGAACTTGGTTTTCTAAAGAAAAGAGGTCAGGTAACAATCTTGTACAGGATCAAGACAAGTCTAGACTGATTATACCTCATCCAATCAATCACGGCCAAGCAATAAGTACGGCTTGATACTTCAACTAACTAGGATTATCACAAGCCCTAGTTACTAGCAATATGCAATGAGATGTTCCTCCAGCCACAAACCCTGCAGCTAATCCAGGTTATCCAGGCGACTTGGATTCATTAAGCAGTTATCAAGAATTGTTAGGTGGCTTGGTGTGCAACACATGACAGTTGTGCATAGAACTTGTTTCATGAAGTGCTCCACATGACAGTGGGCTGTAAATGTGCCCTACTCGACGGTAGGCTACAAGTCCAACAATGGTGGCTGAGATAACGGGATCGCCTGTAACTGGAAAAATCTCTCATGACTACTGGATTATTCTAGTAATTAGCCTTAGTCGATTTCAGTAGGTACCCCTGACCGTGGTATTCAGGGGTCCATGTCCTAGATATGATGCAAGACAAAACGGGTTTATTTGTACAAGCACAATCGTCCACGGTGTCCAGGTCATTCATTCTTGTCATGTCAAGCTAGCCGTCGCAACAGCATATCGAGATATATCATGTCAGGTTTATCATGTCAAGTTCACTGTCAGGAGTGCGCCACGACGAGCCAATATCATGTCATATCATTTGTCAAAAGTGCACCACAACGGGTCACCATCGTGTCAGGAAACATACTTAAATTTATATGGCACAAGCATACATTTAGTAATTAAATATTAGCAGGGGCAAGGACTGTGGAGGACTCATGCGGCTCAAGAAAAATTAGCCCATATGCGGCCAGCAAATTGCATGCAAACAAATGCAAGCAATTAAAGTTAATGCACGTGCATGCAAACGGCCAGGCAATTAGCTAAGGCCATGCGGCAAGCTAAACTTGCCATATGCGGCCAAGTAATTATTTAATGGCCTAAGCGAATATATAAGCACGCAAGCAATTAATGCTTGCAAAGGCCATGCGGCTATATGCATGCATATGCGGCCAAGAATGCAACAGCATATGCGACCAAGAGTGCAAAAGCATATGCGGCCAAGAATGCAAAAGCATATGCGACTAACAAACAATTTCATGCGGCCAAGTGCAATTAAATGCTAATGCATTAATTAATTGGCCAACAAATGAGTTGGCCATATGCGGCCAAGAACTCTATCGGCCATATGCGGCAAGCAACTCCATCGGCCATATGCGGCCAAATTGAACAGTGGTCATGCGGCTATGAAATAGTTTAATGGCCATGCAGAGATTTGCATATGCGGCCATGATAATATTCATGGCCTATATGCGGCTAAGCACAAATTGCTAATGCATGCAAATGCCCAAGCTGATAGCTTATATGCTAAAAAGCATGCAAAGTTAATACTTAAATGGCCATGCATGCAAATGAATGCTTACAAAATGGCCTAGCAAAACAATTCTTATGCGGCCAAATGAGCAGGTTGCAGGCAAAATGCAAGAAATTAATTAATGCTAATGCTAATGGCCAAGGCTAAATGATTAAATGCTAATGGCCAAAGGCCATGCGGCTCACTTGGCAATATTTAATGCTAATGGCCAAAGACCCATGCGGCTATGAATTGGCAAATTGCCATACGGCTAACATTGTGTTGGCCATATGCGGCTGACTTTGGATTGGCCTATGCGGCCAGGCAACTAATTAATGGGCCATGCGGCTCAGGTAAGTTGCATGCAAGCAACTTAATTAAAAGGCCATGCAACTTAAATGGCCCTGGCCGCATAAGCAAGAAAGGCCATACGGCCAGAGCTAGGAAATACTCATGCGGCTCAGAGTGCAATTAATGGCTTCCACAGAGAACTTGTCCATGGAAAATACCATGGCCTCCATGCTCCACCAAAGAACAATAGGAACCCAAATCCAGACTTCCGTAGGTCAAATTTGGGTAAAATAGAATTCTCTACAACATGGAACCATCAGATAGCAAAAATATGCGGGTTTTATAGATCAAAACTCATAAAAACCGAAAATACCACAAAGCTAGATCTACAAAAAATTAATCATGGAAATGAAAAATGCTAAGTACTAAAGTGGGTTAGAAACACATGAGGAAGACAATGGAACAATAAAAATGGACTTCCTCCATGAAGCAAGATGCACTTGCCTAAGCTCTCCCTCTCTCTCTCTCTCTCTCTCAGGTAGGTGAAGAGTAATGGTGGGGAAGAAGAAGAGTAAATGAGGAGAGAGAAAAGAGTGGGGTTATAAATAATGATGGTGGTGGTAGGTGGGGTTTTCTTTTGGTTCATGATGAACCCAAGGCAAACCGAACCAAGCCAACCAACCAAGATAAACCAAGCAATAAAATGCCAAAATAAATCATGCGAAGAGACATACAAATACGAGTCAAAATATGTACACGTATACCGAAATACGTAATACGAACCATGGGCATTACAACTCTACCCACCTTAAAAGAATTTTGTCCTCGAAAATTTAATCAAGAGGCTAGAGATGCAAGGACAAGCTATACTAAGCAAACAATCAAACAATCAATCATGCAAGCAAGGAATTTGAAGGCATGAAGAAGAGGGAAGACATCCTGCTAGGAACCTCTCTGTCGGTTCTGAATATGAGCTTGGACCTGGGCATACTGCTGGGGTCTCTACTGCTGGAGGCTGCTCCTGAGTGCTGGGCCTGATCTTCTTGTTGCTGCTGGTCCACGGGAGGTGTTTCGCCTTGCCGATCGGTAGGACCAGGAACAATGTCGCTGAAGAATACGACATAGGAAACAATAAGGAAGGACCAGGACAGATCAAAGATACAAGCATGCGATCAGGACAAGAATTTTCAGGGATTTAGAGGATACGAACAGGGATCAAGGGCGAGTACTGATTGAGATATCTATACGGTAAACCCTCACATATCTTGATTTATAAGACCTGCATGGGCCACCACTTAAACCATATCACGCCCCAGAACCAGAATACTGGAGAGCGGGGGCGCACATAGCCAGCTACGTATAAAGAAATGGAATCCATCTCACCACACGGTCACGGCTGTCTAGATATATGAGGATTTAACTACAATCCATCAGTCTCTTAAGGTCATGAACAAGCCTAGTGTCTCAATCTCAAGCAAGCAAGTAAAGTTACAAGATGTAAGATCATCGAATATACAATAGTAAGGCATCCCAAACATTACATATTTAGCTGATCATGAAGCTAGTCATTACAAAATGTGATGACTAGCAAGAGTTTAGTCATACATGATCAACCCTAGGATCTGTCAATCATGTTACAGCCCGTAGGCAGACAGTAATAAGGTATGCAATACGAGCTAACAGATGCTCGCCGGCTAAACGTCTTAAAAGAATATTTTTACAATAGAGTGGGAGAGCCAAAATAAACCCACTCGTTGCCAGGGTTACGACTGGTGGTCACCATCTGGCTGGAAGACAGGTAGATCCTCTGGTGCTGCTCCGATATCTGGCCATACAAAACCAGCTGGGTCAGATCCCAGAAAGAGCAAGTACCACAAAGGAGGCTTCACTTAGGAACTAAAACCAGCAATTAGCACAAGAGTATATATATAAATAGTAAGAACTGGAAATATGAAAAAATCAGGATGATATACGACGAGATAACCATGAAACTATTCAGATAACCAGGTTACAACCCGTAAACCAAACAAGGACCGGGGTTGTAACCCTTCATCTGAACGAAACTTGGTTTCCCACCATTTATCGGCAAGATAATGTAAGAAAATAGGTCAGGTAACAATCTTGTACAGGATCAAGACAAGTCTAGACCGATTATATCTCATCCAATCAATCACGGCCAAGCAATAAGTACGGCTTGATACTTTAACTAACTAGGATTATCACAAGCCCTAGTTACTAGCAATATGCAATGAGATGTTCCTCCAGCCACAAGTCCTGCAGCTAATCCAGGTTATCCAGGCGACTTGAATTCATTAAGCAGTTATCAAGAATTGTTAGGTGGCTTAGTGTGCAACACATAACAGTGTGCATAGAACTTGTTTCATGAAGTACCCCACATGACAGTGGGCTGGAAATGTGCCCTACTCGACGGCAGGCTACAAGTCCAACAATGGTGGCCGGGATAACGGGATCACCTGTAACTGGGAAAATCTCTCATGATTACTGGATTATTCTAGTAATTAGCCTTAGTCGATTTCAGTAGTTACCCCTGACTGTGGTACTCAGGGGTCCCTATCCTAGACATGATGCAAGTTAAGACGGGTTCATTTATACAAGCACAATCGTCCACGGTGTCCAGGTCATTCATTCTTGTCATGTCAAGCTAGCCGTCGCAACAGCATATCGAGATATATCATGTCAGGTTTATCATGTCAAGTTCACTGTCAGGAGTACGCCACGATGGGCCACTATCATGTTATGTCATTTGTCAAAAGTGCACCACAATGGGTCACCATCGTGTCAGGGAACACACTTAAATCTATATAGCACAAGCATACATTTAATAATTAAATATTAGCAGGGGCAAGGGCTGTGGAGGACTCATGCGGTTCAGAAAAAATTGGGCCATATGCGGCCAGCAAATTGTATGCAAACAAATGCAAGCAATTAAAGTTAATGCACGTGCATGCAAGCGGCCAGACAATTAGCTAAGGCCATGCGGCCAGCTAAAATTGCCATATGCGGCCAAGTAATTATTTAATGGCCTAAGCGAATATATAAGTACGCAAGCAATTAATGCTTGCAAAGGCCATGCGGCTATATGCATGCATATGCGGCCAAGAATGCAACAGCATATGCGGCCAAGAGTGCAAAAGCATATACGGCCAAGAATGCAAAAGCATATGCGGCTAACAAACAATTTCATGCGACCAAGTGCAATTAAATGCTAATGCATTAATTAATTGGCCAACAAATGAGTTGGCCATATGCGACCAAGAACTCTATCGGCCATATGCGGCCAGCAACTCCATCGGCCATATGCGGCCAAATTAAACAGTGGTCAGGCGGCTATGAAATAGTTTAATGGCCATGCAAAGATTTGCATATGCGGCCATGATAATATTCATGGCCTATATGCGGCTAAGCACAAATTGCTAATGTATGCAAATGCCCAAGCTGATAGCTTGCAAGCTAAAAAGCATGCAAAGTTAATACTTAAATGGCCATGCATGCAAATGAATGCTTGCAAAATGGCCTAGCAAAACAATTCTTATGCGGCCAAATGAGCAGGTTGCATGCAAAATACAAGAAATTAATTAATGCTAATGCTAATGGCCAAGGCTAAATGATTAAATGCTAATGGCCAAAGGCCATGCGGCTCACTTGACAATATTTAATGCTAATGGCCAAAGGCCCATGCGGCTATGAATTGGCAAATTGCCATGCGGCTAACATTGTGTTGGCCATATGCGGCTGACTTTGGATTGGCCTATGCGGCCAGGCAATTAATTAATGGGCCATGCGGCTCAGACAAGTTGCATGCAAGCATGGAAGCAACTTAATTAAAAGGCCATGCAACTTAAATGGCCCTGGCCGCATAAGCAAGAAAGGCCATACGGCCAGAGCTAGGAAATGCTCATGCGGCTCAAAGTGCAATTAATGGCTTCCACAGAGAACTTGTCCATGGAAAATACCATGGCCTCCATGCTCCACCAAACAACAATAGGAACCCAAATCCAGACTCCCGTAGGTCAAATTTGGATAAAATGAAATTCTCTACAACATGGAACCATCAGATAACAAAAATATGCGGGTTTGATAGATCAAAACTCATAAAAACCAAAAATACTACAAAGCTAGATCTACAAGAAATTAACCCTGGAAATGAAAAATGCTAAGTACTAAAGTGGGTTAGAAACACATGAGGAAGATAATGGAACAATAAAAATGGACTTCCTCCATGAAGCAAGATGCACTTGCCTAAGCTCTCCCTCTCTCTCTCAGGTAGGTGAAGAGTAATGGTGGGGAAGAAGAAGAGTAAATAAGGAGAGAGAAAGGAGTGGGGTTATAAATGATGATGGTGGTGGTAGGTGGGGTTTTCTTTTGGTTCATGATGAACCCAAGGCAAACCGAACCAAGCCAACCCAACCAAGATAAACCAAGCAATGAAATGCCAAAATAAATCATACGAGGAGACATACAAATACAAGTCAAAATACGTACACGTATACCGAAATACGTAATACGAACCACGGGCATTATAAATGATATCATTTACATGACTCGATTGACATCATGATGCCGTGCGGCTTACAACTTGACTCAAAACGAACGATGATGAGATAGTCGTTCCATACATTACATCCTCTTTATACAACCAACATTTATAAACCACCTGGAATAGTGGGGAGTCGTTACATCTTTCTTGGACTGATGTAAAGAGTCTTCATGGATGAAGCTTCAAAAATACGAACTTCGCCTTCAGCTAAGTGGCACGTCCTGGTTGATTCGGAGCACCCGTGGAGAGCGAGGATCAATACATTGTCGTGTACTGGTGGATGAATAATTAATTTTTATGCTCTCATTTGGTTCAAAAAGTTATATGATATAGTTGGTGATCTTTCTAGCCATCCTAGTAAATTTCATGAAATAATCTCAGTAGGCATAAGCAGATGTAAATTACCATAAAACTTACCCATGGCAGAGCATGTCGTTACAGCATGAACTTACCATGTTCTTCCATGTCAATTATTATCATAGCTAACAGAAATTATATGTGCTTTATGTGAAGCTCACTGGCAAGTCTAGCCATCCTAGACGTTATAGCTTGGTTTAGATAGCGACCCTTCCAGCGCGATTGCGAATCCATTAGAACTTTTTTGAATGACCCGTGCTAACATCCAGCACAGCTATCCAGGCTCCTCCTAGCCCGAATTGGTCCCGTGGCCCCCGGATACCATTCGAGAAACCTAACCCTTGTGCACAAGTTGTCCATAACCGTGCAAGACTAAGTTATTTACTCAAGCATGGTCTAGAAGCATCGTAAGATTTAACCCATTTCAACCTATCCCACCTTACTATTGTGACATTTATTCATAGCATCAATGTTGGTGTAACACAGTTCTATGGCAATATATGTAAAAGCAAGCATGTAATAGCTCTATGAATTATGTACGCAAGTAAAGTACGCAGTGGTTACATAAAAATAAGCCTTTGTGTCTGTGCGTCTACGGCTAACATTTCATTCGCATTTATAGCATCGATTGGTTTGAGACAAGAAGGTCAAATGGGAAAGAAGGGTCAGTCACTCACCTTGATTTTGCTTGAGACGAGAGAAAAGATCGGTTGCGCCAGACGGCGCCTACGCGATCACCTGAATCGCATAAGCAACGAATTAGCACTTTACCCGTCTATTCTGTGTTCGATATGAAACACAAAGTTCGAAGAATACAAGCAAATCAAATCCATCGAAAACATTCACGAAAATGCATTCAGAAAATCCAAAGCAAAAAAAAAACAAATGCGACATGAAAAACATAGCTACGGAAGGTCTCTTCCGACTCAGCCGCAAAGTCTATCATCGAGGTGCAACCCGCTGAATATGGGACTTGATTCCGAATAAGCCATATTCCACAACGAGGAAAGGATCTTAATTTAATCTATCCCGACCAATCGATAACGATAGCATTTCATAACCGTGTTCCCTATGTCGCAACAGAGAACGAGACGAGGAGTTGGGACGGGACACTACAGCCTATATCCACTCATGCCTATGGTTATCAACCATCGCCTTGAAAACACGTGTAGGCAACTCTAGAGGGGGGGGTGAATAGAGTTTGTGTCAATAATCACCAAATAAAAAATAACTCTATATCACCTCCACAAACAACTATCAAGATAGTAAATAAATCAGAAATAAATGCGGAAGGAATAAAGATCAAAAGAGCATTCGCAGACACAGCAGTTTTAACCTGGTTTCCCTCGTGGAGGACTAGTCCAGGCCTGAGAACTCTAGCTCAGGATTCAAATCCACTATTTGTGAAATAGTAGTTTACAACCCGTGCCTTTTCTTCAGAAGAGCACGTCAACTTCTTACAGAGGATCGCAGTGGCGATTTGCTTGGATTTTTCCAAGCGACTTGGAATTGTCCAAGTGACTTTTCTTTTCAACTCTTGCACAAAAACTTCTAGCTGAATCGCACTTGAGCACCTTGGGGCTTAGGAAGTTTTGTGGCTAGTAGATTGGAAGAGTAAGGCTCTTGACTATATAGGCTATGTAAGAGAAGAAGAATAGAAGAGTGGATGGTTTCAAATGAGAGAAACCAAGGCCTATTTATAGGGTTCGAGACAAGCAGAATTCGGCCAGAATTCGGTATAGATAATTCAAATTTTTGGCCGTTGGACAGCTTGTAGCAAGCAGGCCCTAAAAATCAGCTCCTGAAAATCAGGGGACAGAGTTCGGCCCGAACTCTGTGTGGAGGCAGAGTTCGGCCCGAACTCTGTCTCCAGGAGACAGAATTGGTCCATTGGCTTTTGGGCTTTGTGGAGCTTGGGCTTGGTTCAGGAATTGGTCTGTTGTATGGTAGAGCTTTGGAGAGATATGCTAGGGGTTGAGATGACTCAGTGCGACTCAACGTACACATTCTCCTAGACTCAATAAATTGAAGATTACAGACTTAGAACAAGTAGGAAAACCAAGAGCCCTTTGATGATGCCTTTCTTCTGATATTTGAGCAGCCCTGAAGACGTCTTTTTCCCTGACAGCAGTCGTCCGAAGATAAACAGATCTGAAAATCTGAATACCTTTCGGGGGCTTCGCCCCCGAACCCCCGACGGGGGACGCTGCCCCCTCGACCCCTGTCCGCTGACCGGGCAGCGGAACCCCCGATGCGAGGCCCCGGATAGGTCGTTAGGCGGTTCGGAGAAATCCCTTTATATGACGCCGTCTTTGGTCCAACATTAATTCTTCATTGCCTATGTCCTGTTTGATCATGTTAGATCATGCTTACTGCATGTCTACAAATACATGTTAGGCCAGCAAAATATGTTGCAGTACGATACAAGCATAGCAATACAATATAGGACAATTAGGACATTGCTAAGTTTAAGTAGCAACATGATAGTGAGTATATGAATATTAGTGACATCATTATGTTAAACTTAACTGATTAGCCATATTCAAAAACACAATGTAATCATTGGGCCAACAATCTCCCCCTTTTTGATTATGGCAAATCGGTTAAGTTTAAGACAGATATGATAGATGCATATATCACTAATAAACACATACTACGAGAAGATAGTGTGCTAACTTAAACTTATTTCTCCCCCTTTGACATGATCAAAAATAAGCTCCCCCGTAATAAGAGATAAAATGAACTCAAGCATAAGGAGGAAGGCATAGACAATCATGATCAAGATATACTAAATGAGGAACAATGGGAGAAGTGTGTAAAGACAAGTATAGAAACTACATACCAAAATGTAGAGTGCCAAATAGAAAATAGCTTGTCAAAACACAAATAGTTGGTAAAACTAAAAGAATTTGAAAATAATCAATAGATACTTTACCAACATGAAATCCAAGAAAGATATCCAAAAACATAGTATTACATGAAATCCAAGAAAGACATCCAAAAACTTTTGGAAGAGAAAAAAATTTAGTCAAAAACCATAAGGATTAGATAATTGCAAATAATAGATATCAAAGAAGAAAGAAACCAATTGAGATATTGAAATAGACAAACTTGATATCAATTGAAATATATGAACTTGAAACATTGATCAATGAAACTATGATAGTTACAATTGTCCACAGATAAATAGTGGAACAAAATCAAGGAATGATCAATGTAAAATATAGCAATTGAAATAAATAAACTTGAAACATTGATCAATAAAACTATGATAGCACAATTGTCCACCGAAAAATTGTGGAACAAAGTAAACGAATGATCAATGTAAAATAAGGCAATTGATATAAAATAATCTCATTATTTACAAATCTATTTGCTTATCCAAAATTCATGCATTTGAACTCAATTACCATATCATGCTTTATGAATACTCTTTAAAAAAAACATGAAGGTAAGGAGAAAAATATTTGAGAAGGAGAAATTCAATCGACTTAAATGCTCCCCCTCAAACTATTACCAGTATAGATAAAATCATAAATTTTGGGTAAGTTCTCAACAAGGAAAGCCAAATCAATTAAACATACAAAGAGAGCCAAATCATAGAAAGTCATATCAAAGAAAGCACAATAGTCATCAAGATAAAATACGAAAGTAAATATTAACGAGATGACTTATAAGAAATATGATGAAAACAATTGCATAAACTCTTATAAACCTTTCAAAAAATAACAGTATCATGACCTCAATCACTAAGATATAAATAATGATAAAAATATGGGTCAATGATGAACTAGGTATACGACATATTAAAGGGTATAAATGAATTGAACCAATTTATTTGCTCCCCCTTAAAATATGCGTATCTAGTTCCAAAGCACTTATAGCATAAATAAAATGATAACTACAAGATCTAGGGGTAAATCAACTATTGATTTCTCTCCCTTGCTCAATGCATATAAGGCTATAAAGACGACATAAAACAAATAATGTCATCTTTAGGAGAGATATCCAATAAAATAGTCACTAAAGATGAACGATCAAAATAATATCTCAATTTAGCACATGTAATCAAAAGACGACATATACTAACCTATATAGAAGAATATCATTATGAAAAGGAATAATAAGGTCCATTAGAAAAATATCATCATGAAAAGGAATAATAAGGTCCATTAGAAAAATATAATCATGAAAAGGAATAATAAGGTCCATTAAAAACAATCATGATGAGAATCACAATATACCTCAAAAGATAAAAATACAACTAAAGAAAAATGTCATCATGAATAAAGTCAATTAAATCAATCATGAAGAAAGTCAATTAAATCAATCATGAGGAAAGTCAAAATATAGCTCAAAAATAATAAAGCTCAAATATCATGTCCATGATTATCTAATTAAGAAATGATCAACCAACTTATTGCTTTACAAGGACTATGCATGTTTTACCACATATGTACCCATCAACGGGTAATAATCCAACCTTGCTAATACTAAATGAGAAACCAATGAAGTTCAAATAGCAAAGAGCATATGTGATAATCCATGAGTAGTCCAAGTAGAGTAATAAATTAACTTGATAACTACATAATTAGATAATATAGGACTACTCAATCATTAGGATCATTCATAAAGTAAACCAATAAATAATTATGATCAGTCATAAATCTCATCAAAACAAACCATATAAACAAACCAATATAGAAAAGAGTCAATCTCATTTAAAAACCATATAAACAAACCAATATAGAAAAGAGTCAATCTCATTTAAAAACCATATAAACAACCAATGTAGAAAAGAGTCAATCTCATTTAAAAACCATATAAACAACCAATGTAGAAAAGAGTCAATCTCATTTAAATGATTGCAAATTTATTCCAAAGAAATGTAATGATAATATGATAAAATTATGACTCAAAAGTTGAGAGAAATTTAAGAGATGCTTACCAATGACTAGTATGGAAGGAAGTTAAAGCGATGAATCACAAACAAGATAAAATAAAAAATTTGTCAAGCTAATTTTAGAGACCAAACATATGTATCTAAAAATAGAATCAAATCTCATCAAGAACATTCATAAATTTTGTTTTTGTAAACTAGCATATCACATATAGATTGAAATTCAAGAAGATAGCTAGATGAGTGAAAGTGAACAAAAATTATGTAGCTTAACAATATATCGCAAATAAGCAAGCTAGCTACATAACTAATTAAGATTAATGAGATAGGCCATTAACATGATAAATGTGCTCATTAAATCTTAAGTCACTAACACCAAAAAAAATACATGCTTAAGCATAGAGTTCACAATAAGGATAATACATTTTGAATGATCAAAATAATTTATATACTCTTTGCTAAGCAAGGATAAGAGTATAAGATAGCAAGCAAATGAATTAGACTCTTATCAAGTAAAAGACAAAAGAGATGTTCATGAAAGCACAGTAGAGCAAATCTCTTTGCCAAATATTGAGATTAACCCAAGATAATGAAATAATAGATTGATCTAGAGAATGCAAAATTATAACCATTATGAAAGTGTATTCTCTAGAAATGGAAAATCTCAAAGTAGAAAATCAACCCATAATAGCTAAGGACATGAGAAGTATGATATATCAATTACATGTATTCTCATGTGCTACAAAACATCATTGGGCAATAATAATAAAATATTTATAGCTCAAATATAAGGCTTGATATGATGAAGTATTCTGGAACTTAGGGGTGGATCCAGAACTAGATAATGGTTGCATATAGACCTTAATAAATCTTCAGTCTATAAAGTATTAATCACTTTGGGTTAGCTGTAGGGGCCGGTTCCCAGCTAGCGGTAGTCCGAATGCTAGTGCACCGTGTCGCTTCAGGCTATTTACACCTGTAGGACAGAAGGACCCTTTCGACTTGTTCCCAAAATGTTCTTTACTTTTAAGAACTTAGATTTAAAAGAATATACGCAGTATCATCAAACACCATCAATATCCAAAAATTCTAAGTATAAGAAAGGTAAATACCCAAATAACAATCAAAGAATGATCATAAAAATTTGCTAAGAGTATTTTCAAAACAAATATTTTCATAATACACTTTATGAAAATAAATATATAGAAGATTCATATTCAAAATAAGTATGATGATCTCAACAAGTAAGGTAAAGCACAAAACCAAGCAATTCTTAAAAGAACTTCCATAAAAGTCATGAACAAGACACTAATAAGCATTTTCTCTCAACATTCCAACTTAAAGGCATTTGAATAAATAAATATCAACATTTGGAATCAATAATGGCCATTGGATCTATAATTTGATCAACTGCAGAGGCTGTTTTCAGTTCTGGAACAGCCAGGCCGAATTCGGCCCGAACTCTGGTGAGGGCAGAGTTCGGCCCGAATTCCGGATTCTGGTGACAGAACTGGAATCAGGCTGAAAATTGGTTAAGCAAAAAGATCAAAATAAGAGTGAAAGACATGTATCCATAAAGTCAACAAATAAAAGCCAATAAGATATCATCAAAAAAGAAGACTTTAAGGAATAAGCTAATTGATTCAAGTAGAGATAACACAAATTTAGTCAAAAGAATCAATAGCTAAATTATAAGGTAAGCACAAGTATGAATAAATATTCTTCAAAATAATATAAAACTTGAGCTTACCTCATATACCCACATAAAGATATTTATACAAAAATAGATGTCAATATAATAAATATATGATCTACATGTAAATGAAGAATTAATGAATATAGTCATGTATCCATCATGAATGTTTGAAAAACTATCACAAATTCAAAAGCACGTATAAATAGACTTTATCAGACAAGAACATAATTGATTCTCAAGAGGATAATCAAAATAAAATATGAGAATCGATAATGAATGTACTATGCAAGCACAAGATAAAAAGTAGTATAAGTATATACTTATCAAGTGATAAAAAGCTTGTGCTAAACACATATATTCACAAAAACCAATGATATATTAAATACAAATCGGCAAGAAGTAACTATCTCAAAACATTAAAAATGGAGAGTCAAACTTTAAAACAAAATTCAAGAATCAAGCTCTAATGAACTAGAGTGATATGCATGCTTTATAAAGACAAAGAATAGCGAGCATGCATATGTAAATGTGTCACACTACTAGAAAATGAGTGATAAACTACATAGTGTGAACTAATCATTTAAAGCTATGCAACTAGTCATGCTAGATAAAAGAAATAATAAGAAAATTAACTAAGCATGCTAGTATTATATCTCACATTGATTTATATAAAAGCAACTAAAGGATATCAATGTAAGCTAGTAGCAAGACATCAAGAGAAACATGCTAGATTCAACAAATATAAACCATTTAGAGGGAATCGTTTAGCATGTTACCAAAGTGGCTCTAGTGGCCACACTTGTGTTGGTGCAATTGCTTGGAAGATGACCTTTGAGCTTTGCAACCACCAACACGCTCCTTGGTGCTATATCCCAATACAAGAGGCTCCACCTACAACATTAGGCGAAAACTTTGGTATCCAAATAAACTTGGATCCACATTTGTTAGCTTTAGGGACCCATATACTATTTACTCTAGCATTGGTAGAAAAACTCCTACGAATAGGACAAGTTACACTCATGTGTCCAATGCGAGAGCAATAGAAGCACCTAATACTAGTGTGTGCACATGTATCAGAATGAGCATGATTATGAGCATGTGACATACTAGAATGATGAATATCTCTAGAGTGAGTATGCATGGATTTGGTCTTAAGAGTATCATGCAAATCATTATGCACACAAGTAAGAGAATCCCTATGCATGGATTTGGTCTTAAGAATATCATGTTCTAATAGCAAATCATTATGCAAACAAGTAAGAGAATCAAATTTAGCATTTAAAGCATAATTCTCTTTTTCAAATAAAGCAATTCTAGAAATAAAATCATCATTTTGTTTCTTTAAAGAGTCAATAGAAGAATCATGCAAATGATTTAGCTCATGTGCTTGCTTCTTAAGATCTTCTATTGATGAGGAAAGAGATTTGATTTTCAAAATTAAAGAATCATTCAAACTCTTTAAAGAAACACAAGATGAGTTTTGAGAGTCAAGTCTAGATAATAAATCATTGATTTCATTTCTCAAAAACTCATTAGCTTCTTCTAAATGAATAACCTTTTCTACAAGTTCTTCATTTGTAGAATGAAAAGCCTTAGCACACTTAAAGGAATGGTTAGCCATGGCTTTCCACTTAGAGCACTTATTGCATTTAGAAGAAACATGATTGTCTATGCTACTAGAAGAAAAACCCTCTTCATCGGAGGAGGAAGAATATGATGCCATACACAAATAAACAAGGATCTACTCTAAGGATGTTAAGCCTAACAATAGAGACCTTGCTCTGATACCAATTGAAAACACGTGTAGGCAACTCTAGAGGGGGGGTGAATAGAGTTTGTGTCAATAATCACCAAATAAAAAATAACTCTATATCACCTCCACAAACAACTATCAAGATAGTAAATAAATCAGAAATAAATGCGGAAGGAATAAAGATCAAAAGAGCATTCGCAGACACAGCAGTTTTAACCTGGTTTCCCTCGTGGAGGACTAGTCCAGGCCTGAGAACTCTAGCTCAGGATTCAAATCCACTATTTGTGAAATAGTAGTTTACAACCCGTGCCTTTTCTTCAGAAGAGCACGTCAACTTCTTACAGAGGATCGCAGTGGCGATTTGCTTGGATTTTTCCAAGCGACTTGGAATTGTCCAAGTGACTTTTCTTTTCAACTCTTGCACAAAAACTTCTAGCTGAATCGCACTTGAGCACCTTGGGGCTTAGGAAGTTTTGTGGCTAGTAGATTGGAAGAGTAAGGCTCTTGACTATATAGGCTATGTAAGAGAAGAAGAATAGAAGAGTGGATGGTTTCAAATGAGAGAAACCAAGGCCTATTTATAGGGTTCGAGACAAGCAGAATTCGGCCAGAATTCGGTATAGATAATTCAAATTTTTGGCCGTTGGACAGCTTGTAGCAAGCAGGCCCTAAAAATCAGCTCCTGAAAATCAGGGGACAGAGTTCGGCCCGAACTCTGTGTGGAGGCAGAGTTCGGCCCGAACTCTGTCTCCAGGAGACAGAATTGGTCCATTGGCTTTTGGGCTTTGTGGAGCTTGGGCTTGGTTCAGGAATTGGTCTGTTGTATGGTAGAGCTTTGGAGAGATATGCTAGGGGTTGAGATGACTCAGTGCGACTCAACGTACACATTCTCCTAGACTCAATAAATTGAAGATTACAGACTTAGAACAAGTAGGAAAACCAAGAGCCCTTTGATGATGCCTTTCTTCTGATATTTGAGCAGCCCTGAAGACGTCTTTTTCCCTGACAGCAGTCGTCCGAAGATAAACAGATCTGAAAATCTGAATACCTTTCGGGGGCTTCGCCCCCGAACCCCCGACGGGGGACGCTGCCCCCTCGACCCCTGTCCGCTGACCGGGCAGCGGAACCCCCGATGCGAGGCCCCGGATAGGTCGTTAGGCGGTTCGGAGAAATCCCTTTATATGACGCCGTCTTTGGTCCAACATTAATTCTTCATTGCCTATGTCCTGTTTGATCATGTTAGATCATGCTTACTGCATGTCTACAAATACATGTTAGGCCAGCAAAATATGTTGCAGTACGATACAAGCATAGCAATACAATATAGGACAATTAGGACATTGCTAAGTTTAAGTAGCAACATGATAGTGAGTATATGAATATTAGTGACATCATTATGTTAAACTTAACTGATTAGCCATATTCAAAAACACAATGTAATCATTGGGCCAACACGCCTCTGCAAAACTTTTAGGCTCTCTTCCATCAGTTAATAATGTATACTCATCAAGCGGGTACCTTGATGATGTGAACTACATTTACCTCCACCTTCTTGCTTGTGAAATCGAAGGTCCAACTCTGAAAAACTACCGGCCCGAAATAGCCGCAGATTTGTACAATTTTCTTGATTATTTCTGTATTATTATGTAAGCTTATGAGATGTCCTTTCTAGGAATCCAGTGATGCTAGCACATGACAGTTTATTAATTGGTTTGACAAGAACATCTTTCAATTAATTGTGGGCTATATATGTTGGCAAAACTGAATGTCCAAACTTGAACAAACGATCTCGGTTCAACTACAGATAAAATTTGAGTTTTTTTTACTTGCCCTCCACTTTGTTTACCCATTTCACTGTACACCCCACAGTTTTGTAAAAATGTACAGTACCCCCCACTTTGGATGGAATTCGACAAAAAATATTTTTTGGGACCAAAATGCCCTTGTCTCCTTCCTCATTCCTCTAACCCCCCCTCCCCCCCCCCGCGGCCACCGCCCCCGCTCCCCCCTCCCCTCCCCTGCCTCCGTCGTGCGCTCCCCTTCCCCGCCACCGCCTCCGCTTCCCCCTCACCGCCTCCGCCGTGATGCTTCCGCCGCCGCTGTTGTTGCTGCTGTCGCCGCCGCCGCTGCTGCTGCCGGAGGCAGAAAGGGGGAGCGGAGGTGGTGGCGGGAAGGGGGGAGCGCACGGCAAAGGCAGGGAGGGGAGAGCGGGGGCGGTTGTTACGCCCCAGAACCAGAATACTGGCAGGTGGGGACGGATAAGGCCAGCTACGCGATACCAAAGTACGCCAGTACTCTAAAATCATGTATAAGCTGTCAAGATATGGGGGTTACTTCTACAAGCCAACAGTCGATCCTAGCTCAAGCAATCCTAGGTATCTCAATCACAGGCAATTATATAAAGTACAAGAAGTATGATCCTCAGACATACATAGTAAAGCGTTCCAAACCATTTATACGTGGATGATCATGAAGCTAGTCAATACCAAAATAGAGAACTAGCAAGAGTAATAGTCATAAATGATAAGCTCTAGCTATAGTCTAGAATACGTACATCATGTTTTGGCCCGTAGGCTAAATGTCAAGATCCAAAAAACACGAGCTAAACACGTGCTCGGAGGATAAACGCCGCAAAAGAATAATATACATATCAAGTGGGAGAATGATAAGGAACCCACTCAGGTACTCTGGTGCTTCGGATGGGCACCGTCGAGTAGATGGTGCAGAAGATCCCTTGGGCTCCTCTATCAGATCTGGCAAAACAAAACCAGTGGGGTCAGACCCCAAATAGCAAGTACCACAAAGGAAGCCAAACCAGCAATAGCTAACATAGCAATGGTTAGAAGATGCAATAAGTAAATGCAGATTGAGACTCATGCACTACCAATGCACTCATCCCAAGAATGGAAAAGACAATAAGCAAAGCAACCTGGAGCATAAAGTAATTCATGTGTGACATAAAGTAGACTGTGTACATGTAAAGTAGACGGAAGCATGTGAACATGTAAGATAAACTGGACATATAAACATATTAAGTAGCCGGGTCATGTAAGCATGTAAGGTAGCCGGGTCGTGAGAACATGGTCACCCAGCATAGGGATCATGTAGGACTTGTGGGATAACTGGACTTGTGAGCATGAGATGTAACTAGGGCATGAGAGCCTGTAAGAACTATATAGAACGGCAATGATAAGATGACTTAGAAACTATTCCAGAAGCCAAGTTACAACCCGTAAACCAAACAAGTATCGTGGTTGTAACCCTTCTTCTGAACAGAACTTAATCTCTAATCAATGTTTAGCATAAGATCATGTAGAACATGTGAGTACTAAATAGGACGACAAATGATAAGATGACTTGGAAGCTATTCCAGAAGCCAAGTTACAACCCGTAAACCAAACAAGGACCGGGGTTGTAACCCTTCTCATGAACAGAACTTAGCCTCCGGTCATTCATCGACAAAAGTAAAGCATAAACAATAATGTACTGAAATAAACATACGGATACTGCCTAGACAAAACTAAACTGGACTAGACTACATCCATCAATCACGGCTAAGCAATGAGTACGGTTTGATACTTTAACTAACTAGGGTTATCACAATCCTAATTACTAACAAGATGCAATAAGATGTTCCAGCAGTCACAAGCCCTGCAGACTATCCGAGTTATCCTTCCGCGGGATGAGAGAGTTGTATTAGATGACTTGGGGGTGCAACACATGACAGCGTGCTGGAAATGCACCCTACTCGTCGGCAGGCTACAAGTCCAATTAAAGCGCCCATATAACAGGATTACATGTGACTGGAAAATCTTTTTATGAGCTACTTGATCAATCTAGTCGTTATCCTAGTCAGATTCAGTATGAATCCCTGACCGCGGTAATCAAGAATCTATATCCTAGACATGATGCAAGACGAGACATGTAGCTTGTGCACGCATACACAAAGAATTTAACCACGATGTCCAAAAGAGTTGCATTAGCAAGGAAAAATAGCCGTCGCAACAGCATCTTGATTAAGCATGTCATGTTTAGGTTTACTTGTCATGTAAAGAGTACTTGTCAAGAGTGTGCTTCCACATGCCACTATCATGTAAGCCAGGAAAGACATGTTCAAGAGTGCACCACGACGGGTCACTATCTAGTATAAGCAGAGAAATAACTTGTAACATAAGTGCACCACAATGGGTCACTATCATATAAAGCAAAGAAAAGACATAAATCCTGAGTGTACCTCGACGGGCCACAATCATGCTAAGCAAGGAAGAGAAATGACAACAAATATAGCATGTAAGTAAGAACTTGTCCAAAAAGGGGTATCATGACATAGAAGAGGGAATAAATAAAAGTAACTACTTGGCATAGATCAAATATTAAATATGTGATAGTATCAAGTGTAACAAGGGTGTACAATCATTCTCTAACTGTACAAAATCATCTAATCATGTTAAGAAAATTTATTTTCGTTAAAGAAAATATCATATTCGGCCAAGTATAGAAAATATACCAGAAGATCAAAACTAAGATTTAAATTAACAGCCGCATACGAACTCCAATAAGGTGAACTGAGAAAATTCTGAAGCCAAGACAAATGTCTACAAGCTTCATGTCCGAGTGTTTTTCAAGACTAACAGTTGAATAGCTCAAATGGGCAAAACAGTCAAAACAGTCATTCGTGCTAGGGCTAGCCAGCACGGGCCAAGGTGGCACCATGGCTAAGAAGGCGCCTAGGCCAGGAGGGTGCCAAGGTCAGAATGGTGCCTAGGCACACAAGGGCACCCAAGGCCAGAAGGGGCCAGGGTCAGGATGGCGACAACTGGCATGGGCCAGGGTGGCGTCAGCCAGCATGCGCCAGCATGGAAGGGCGCCTGGGCCAAGAGGCGCTAGGGCCAGGATGTG